>JAJGOT010000618.1:0-362500 GCA_022457155.1 Cladopsammia gracilis
CGCCAAAAAGCGAAAACAGAGCATTTCTATGAAAAATGCACAAGACCTACGTTTCGGGCCGTGGGAAGCAAGTCTTGGCAAAATCTCACTTTTTACCACACCAGTTCTCAAAATCGTCGCACTAGCGTCAAATCATCGCCAAAATGCGAAAACAGTGCATTTCTATGAAAAATGCACAAAACGCACGTTTGGGGCCGTGCGGAGCAACTTTTGGCAAAATCTTACCTTTGAGCTCACCAGGTCTCAAAATCGTCGTACTGACCTCAAATCATCGCCAAAGGCGAAAACAGTGCATTTCTATGAAAAATGCACAAAACGTACGGTTCGGGCCGTGCGGAGCAACTTTTGGCATTATCTCACTTTTGAGCTCACCAAATCTGAAAGTCGTCGTACTGACCTCAAATCATCGCCAAAACGCGAAAACAGTGCATTTCTATGAAAAATGCACAAAACGTACGTTTCGGGCCGTGCGGAGCAAGTTTTGCCAAAATCTCACTTTTGAGCTCACCAGATCTCAAAATCGTCGCCCTGACCTCAAATCACGCAAAAAAGCGAAAACAGTGCATTTCTATGAAAAATGAACAAAACGTACGTTTCGGGCCGAGCGGCGCAAGTTTTGCCAAAATCTCACTTTTGAGCTCACCAGATCTCAAAATCGTCGTTCTGGTCTCAAATCATCGCCAAAATGCGAAACAGTGCATTTCTATGAAAAGTGCACAAAACGCACGTTTGGGACCATGCGGAGCAAGTTTTGGCAAAATTTTACTGATGAGCACACCAGATCTCAAAATCGTCGCACTGGCCTCAAATCATCGCCAAAACGCGAAAACAGTGCATTTCTATGAAAAATGCACAAAACGTACGTTTCGGGCCGTGCGGAGCGAGTTTTGGCAAATTCTCACTTTTGAGCTCATCCTATCTCAAAATCGTCGTTCTGGCCTCAAATCATCGACTTCAAAGGGGGAATATCTTCCTCTTCTACGCCGCCCTTCCTGACGTGCATTTGCATATGACGTTGACGGTTGTAGCTGTAAAAGAAGCCGCCTGTTATCCCAGACATTCTCTCCTTCTGATGGCTTCTTTTCTTCTGCTTGCTGTCGCTCTTCAGGGGACTTGCTGCTTTCTTTTTTGTTTTCTTTACGGGCGCTTCGTCATCGCTCTTCAGGGGACTTGCTGTTTTCTTTTTCGTTTTCTTTTCGGGCGCTTAGAAATCGCTCTCGCTGTCTGTTGTAAGGGCACTTGCTGTTTTCTCCCTTGCCTTCTTTACAGGTTCATAGCCGCTCTCACTGTCTGTTGGTGTGGCTTTTCTTTTCCTGAACTTCTTCTCTTCCTCGTCTCTATCAATGTCCTTATCTGCATCGCCAACTGTTTGATCTTCGTTTAAGTGAAACGTTTGTGGCGAACAGTCTGGCGTTAACTTGTACATTCCATATAATGTCTCAGTGTCAAGGGCTCTTGAGGCTTGGTCATCAATCTGTCATTGCTGAGAGGTCATCGACATGCAACCAAAGGCCCGTTTCTGCTCGCTATCGCTCTTCAGGGGACTTGCTGCTTTCTTTTTCGTTTTCTTCACGGGCGCTTCGTCATCGCTCTTCAGGCGACTTGCTGTTTTCTTTTTCGTTTTCTTTACGGGAGCTTGGAAATCGCTATCGCTGTCTGTTGTAAGGGCACTTGCTGTTTTCTACTTTGTCTTCTTTACAGGTTCGTAGTCGCTCTCACTGTCTGTTGGTGTGGCTTTTCTTTTCCTGGACTTCTTCTCTTCCTCGTCTCTCTCAATGTTCTTATCTGCATCGCCACCTGTTTAATCTTTGTTTAAGTGAAACGTTTCTAGCGCACAGTCTAGCGTTAACTTGTACATTCCATATAATGTCTCAGTGTAAAGGACTCTTGAGCCTTGGTCATCAATCTCTCATTGCTGAGAGATCATCGACATGCACCCCAGTGACCGTTTCGCGCACTTTTGTAGCACCTTCGAGAGTAGGTCATCAATTTTTCTCCTAGGAGCCAAGAAATGACTCATAAGTTATGACAAGCAAACCATTTAGCTTTCTACGTTACAAACATTGACTGAGCAAATGGAACGAAGTAAAGCAGCTCAAAATAGTCTAAGCCGTCATAACGCACGCATTCTGATTTCAGATAAATGTCACGATTGACACTGCCTCTCCAGCAAACAAAGGCAACTTTCATTTCCAGCTAAACTGTAATCCACTTCAATCCTTGCAATCCTGCGCTTTATCTCTAAACTACTACTTTTGTTTTGTACTATAGGATCTCTTTATCCAACTAATTTGTATATTTTGTGCCATTTGGCGATATGACGTGGAAATAAGTAAAGCGACATTTTGCCATTTCGGCGGGACAGTATCATTACTATGCATTTACGAAAAGTATTCACGAAGTGCCGAGGCTAAAACCGATAACGCCCGAAAAATTGACGAAGAGGCTCCGTAATTGTTCTCCTAGAAGCCAACAAATATCTCAAAAGTTATGACAAACTAACAATTTAATTTTCTGTTACAAACGTTGACTAAGCAAATGGAACGAACTAAAGCAGCTAAAAAAAGACTGGGCCGTTTTAACGCACGCATTTTGATTTCAGATTAATGTCACGATTGACACTGCCTCTCTAGTAAACAAAGACAACTTTTACATCAACCTAAATCTTAATCCACTTCAATCCTTGCAATCCTGCGCTTTGTCTCCAAACTACTACTTTTATTTTGTACTATAGGATATTTTAATCCAACCAAGTTGCATATTTTGTGCCGTTTGGCGATATAACGTGGAAATAAGCTAAGAGTATTCAGGAAGTGCGATGGCTGAAACCGAAAATGCCCAAAAGATTGCCGAAGAGGCTCCGTACCTTTTCTCCTAGGAACCAAGAAATGACTCATAACTTATGACAAAATAACAGCTTATTTTCCCACTTTACAAACATTAACTTAGCAAATGCAACGAAGTAAAGAAGCTCAAAATAAACTGAGCCGTTATAACGCACGCATTTTGGTTTCAGATAAATGCCACGATTGACAATGCCTCTACAGCAAACAAAGGCAACTTTGATTTCAAGCTAAACTGTAATCCGCTTCAATCCTTGCAATCCTGCGCTTCATCTCCAAACTACTATTTTTGTTTTGTACTATAGGATCCTTTTATCCAACTAAGTTGTATATTTTGTGCCATTTGGCGATATAACGTGGAAGTAAGTAAAGCGACATGTTGCCATTTCGGAGGGACAGTGTCATTAGTATGCCTTTACGAAGAGTATTCACGAAGTGCAACGGTTAAAACCGAAAATTCCTGAAATATTGACGACGAGCCTCGGTAATTTGGTTCCTAGGAGCCAACAAATGTCTCATAAGTTATAACAAACAATTGATTTTTCCATCTTACAAACATTAACTAAGAAAATGCAACGAAGTAAATACGCACAAAATAGCCTGAGCCGTTATAACGCACGCATTTCGGTTTCAGATAAATGTCACGATTGCCACTGCCATTCCTGAAAACAAAGGCAACATTGATTTCAAGCTAAACTGTAATCCGCTTCAATCCTTGCAATCCTGCGCTTTATCTCCAAACTACTACTTTTGTTTTGTACTATAGGATCTTTTTATCCAACTAACTTGTATATGTTGTGCCATTTGGCGATATAACGTTTGAAATAAGTTAAGCGACATGTTGCTATTTCGGCGTGACAGTTTCATTACTGTGCATTTACGAACAATATTCACGAAGTGCGACTGCTAAAACCGATAAAAATGCCCGAAATATTGAGGAAGAGGCTCCGTAATTTTTTTCCTAGGAGCCAACAAATATCTGAAAAGTTATGACAAACTAACAATTTAATTTTCTATGTTACAAACGTTGACTAAGCAAATGGAACGAACTAAAGCAGCTAAAAATAGACTGGGCCATTTTAACGCATGCATTTTGATTTCAGATTAATGTCACGATTGACACTGCCTCTCCAGCAAACAAAGACTACTTTTACATCAACCTAAATCTTAATCCACGTCAATCCTTGCAATCCTGCGCTTTGTCTCCAAATAACTACTTTTATTTTGTGCTATAGGATATTTTAATCCAACCAAGTTGCATGTTTTGTGCCGTTTGGCAATATAACGTGGAATTAAGCTAAGAGTATTCAGGAATTGCGATGGCTGAAACAGAAAATGCCCAAAATATTGACGAAGAGGCTCTGTAACTTTTCTCCTAGGAGCCACAAAATGACTCATAACTTATGACAAACAAACAATTTATTTTCCCACCTTACAAACATTAACTTAGCAGCCATTTGGCGATATAACGTGGAAATAAGTTAAGCGACATTTTGCCATTTCGGCGGGACAGTGTCATTAGTATGCCTTTACGAAGAGTATTCACGAAGTGCGACGGTTAAAACCGAAAATTTCTGAAAAATTGATGAAGAGCCTCCGTAATTTTGCTTCTAGGAGCCAACAAATGTCTCATAACTTATAACAAACAAACAATTTATTTTTTCCATCTTACAAATATTAGTTACGCAAATGCAATGAAGTAAAGAAGCTTAAAATAGACAGAGCCGTTATAACAATCGCATTTTGGTTTCAGATCAATGTCACGATTGACGCTGCCTCTCCAGCAAACAAAGGCAACTTTGATTCCAAGATAAACTGTAATCAACTTCAATCCTTGCAATCCTGTGCTTTATCTTCAAACTACTACTTTTGTTTTGATTGATAGGATCTTTTTATCCAAAAAAGTTTTATATATTTAAAATCTCACCACATCTCAAAATCGTCGTACTGACCTGAAATCATCGCCGAAAAGCGAAAACAGTGCATTTCTATGAAAAGTGCACAAAACGCACGTTTCGAGCCGTGCGGAGCAAGGTTTGGAAAAATCTCACTTTTGGTCTCGCCATATCTCAAAATCGCCGTACTGGCCTCAAATCATCGCCAAAAAGCGAAAACAGTGCATTTCTATGAAAAGTGCACAAAACGCACGTTTGGGGCCGTGCGGAGCATGTTTTGGCAAGAGGAATTCATACAGATGCTTTAACTGCCAACTGCTAGGCATCACCCTTGTCAGCCGTTGACCAGGAGCTGTGGTAGTTTCGGCGGCTAGCAACGGGACTACAGCTCGTGGCGCCGCCAGCGGCAAATGCCACTGGATGTTGCCCGGTCAAGCGTAATAGCAGCAAGCGTGTGGTATATGCGCAACGAGAGTCCAGCCAGCAGATGTTAGAGGGCTTAGCTGGATGCAGTTTAATAAAAATGTGATCAGCGCAGACTTAGGTACTGCGCGATGACTGCCAGATCCAGTTGGATGCTGCCTCTGCTTCTTCTTGGAGAGTCTTGATTGTTGCTCGGAGAGCTTTCGTTGGGAGTCCGATGTTGGACGGGAAGGACCTGGTCGATCTTGCAATGAAGCCGCGGCAACCAACTTCAATAGGTATAACGCTGCAGCCCCAGCCACGATCTTCACAGCTAGCACGAAGAGGCTCGTACCCGGCTCTCTTGCGTTCGTTAGCAAAGTCAAACTTCCCTTCCCACGGCACAGTTAGTTCGACCAGATGGACGCATTTACGGGAGTCAGACCAGATTACAATGTCAGGGCGCACAGTTGTGATGGCAATGTGGCATGGGAAATGCAAGGCTTTAGATAGATCAGCCAGCATTTGCCAGTCTTGGGCACCCTCAAGTAGCCTCGACTGTTTCACTTTCTTCACCATGGCTGGTTGGGGCTGCTCCCCTTCCCTGTGGAACTTAATGCCTTGATTTGTTACCTCCTCAACTGGTGCCTTATTAACTTACTAATCCTCAATTGTCATTTATATTTAGTTATTCGTCCTATTGTTTTAGTAAATTTAGTTTAGCTAAATATATATTTTCTTGTAAAACAAAATGTCATGGCAATGTGAAAATAAAGTATTGTTGTTGTTGTTTGTTGTTGCTGGCGCATTGAGTCTGTGTGGCTTCAGCTATAACTCGCAACACTCTATTGTGCCTCCAGGTATACTTCTGAAGTGACTTATTGCAAGCCGTTAACACATGCCCTAAGGTGGCAGGCGTTTGGTTGCACGCGCGGCAAATGTCGTCGTCGATAATATCCCACTGTTTGAGGTTTGTAGGTGTAAGAAGGTCGTACGTGGACCTCAACAGGAAGCTGATTCTCAATGGTAACATCTGAACAAGGGTGGGCCAGCTGAGTTTTCTTTGTTCTGCCTCTTCCCAGCACGACCAAGCACATTGTTTAGCAAACTCAGCTGCTGTAGCTGATCTTCTTTCTTCGTCGATGGCCCGTACCTCCTCGTTGACCATCTCACGACGGCCTTTAGGACCCTGCGCGGAGAACCAGCGATGTACGTTATTACCCAGGCCAGCTCTACTACCTTGCACCGCACCTGTGATGTCCTTTGTTCGAAGGCTGGCTTCTGCTTCATTCACGGCCTGCTCAGCAGTCCATTAACGGCCGGATTTCACCTCGGGTTGTACCTTGCGTATCACTTGGTCAGGCGAATCCCGGAGCATCATGTTGGGACGCACCTTGCCAGCCTTAAATTCATCCACGACAGAAGAAAGTGGTAGCTGTATCTTTGCCGAGCGGCTGTAGAGCCCGACAGTTGTAAAGCTGGGAGGAACACCTAGCCATTTTCTGAGGCATTTGTTGACGTGCCGTTGGATTGCTTCAACGCGAGTGATTGCTACCTCATAGATCTGTAGCGGCCAGAGTAGGCGAGGAAGGAGGTCATGCTGGAAAATCCATGCCTTCAGCTTTCTAGGGAGATGTGTCTCATTAATGGCTTTTAAACCTTCCTTCGCAGTCTTTTCAATTTCGATACCGCGATGGCGGTCAGTAAGTGGAATGCTATACCACCGACCGAGACTCTTTACAGGCTGCTCTTTTATGGTTGGAATCTGGTCGCCACCAATGGAGAAGTGGATTTATTTGACTTGTCCGTGCACGATGGGGACACTGCGGCATTTCTTAGGCTTGGCTTTGATACGACACCATTCAAACAGCTCATTCAGGCGCTGACGGAGGAGCCCTGTACCAGTCCTGGATTAAGGGTTGTAACATCATCCATGAACGCTTTCATTGGTGGTATCACTATGCCTCCATCCACCATTTCCGCCTCAGTTGCATCTTTGGCCCCCCGCAACAACATCTCCATACACATGATGAACAAGCGTGGAGAGATGACGCAGCCCATCATGATGCCAACCTCCAACGATTGCCAGTTGGTAGTGTAGCGCTGGGTAGTAAAGCACATGAAGGCTGAGTCGAAATACTTTTGCAGGAGCACCTTGATCTTTCCTGGGATGTAAAAGAAGTCGAGAGAACGATAGATCAGGTCATGGGGGAGTGATCCGTAAGCGTTGGCGAGGTAAAGCCACACCACATGCAGTTCACTCTTGTCTTGCTTGGCCGTCCAGCTAGAGTTCCAGATCATTTGGGCATGTTCCAGGCATCCAAGGAACTCTGTGATACCGGTTTTCTGTACTGAGGTATCAATAAACCCATTGTCCATGAGGAAGCTAGTCATTCGACGATAACGCCAAAGAAGATCTTGCTCTCTACGTTAAACAGCGAAATCGGGCGAAAGTTCCTAATGCCAACTGAGTTTTTCTCTTTGGGGATTTGAATGCCATCCGCGAGGCACCAGTATTGAGGTATCAGGCCCTCTTTCCAGGCCCGTTGCAAGAAGACCGCAAGCTCGCCAAGCACGAGCGGACATTTCTTATGCTGCTTATAGGATAAGCCATTTATGCCAGGCGCACTTTTGGTACGAGCTTTCCGTTCGAACTCACGAACTTCCTTCACCTTGAGGTTGGACATATCAAAGGTTACACCTGGTTGGGCTGGCCTTGTTATGCCGTGCATGTAAGGCAGCAGCACATCTCGACAGGAATCGGAGTAGGTCTTTTTCAAGTGCTCTTCCAGCTCCTCCTGGGGCACATCCAAAACACCACTCTTGCTTTCAGTGAATAGTGATTTGGCGAAGTTGTATGGATTTTTGTAGAAAGCATCCTGGTCTTCCGCTTTCGTTAACGTGGCTTCCGTTGGTTCTCAGCACGAGACAGGACGAGTACCTGCTTCTTAATATTGTCCAGTAGGGTTCTTAGTGCAGCTTTCTCATGCTCAGAAGCTTCCTTCAGTTGGCGCTTTAAGACTCTCTGATTTGTCCGCAGTTGTCCTTTCCTCACCTGCCTTCTGGTAGGTCTCTTCACCACTTCTGGCCTCCCTTTCTTTGACTCTACCGCACCGAATTTCTCGAGATATGTTTCATATACCACACTACTAAATAGGCTAAGCTGATTGACCGTACTCCCTCTGAGTCGGAGGCGGACTCAGGTCGCTATCTACGCTTGCCCATTCAGCTTTTGCATTGCCTTTAGGCCATTGAATTTTGGCATTGCTAGTGGAAGTACTAGGTGGCTGAGGCGAACAGGCTATGGGCTCCTGAGCACTGTGGTTTACATCCGGACTCTGATTCCCATCAATCGACTTATTTCCTTCACTAGGAGGGTTGCGTTGCTGTCGGTTGGCCCACCATCGTGATTGATGTGTTCGCAGTCCACGAACATTGCGAAAGCTCTTACCGCAGTGGCAGGTCGTATTAATAGGGAGTGTCGGGTCGTCATCAAGATTATCGATTATCTTACTTTTTAGCTCACCAGACCTCAAACTCGTCGTACTTATCTCAAATCATCGCCCAAAAGCGAAAACAGTGCATTTCTATGTAAAGTGCACAAAACGTACGTTTCGGGCCTTGCGGAGCAACTTTTGGCAAAATCTCACTTTTGAGCTCACCAGATCTCAAAATCGTCGTACTGACCTCAAATCATCGCCAAAAAGGGAAAACGGTGCATTTCTATAAAGATGCACAAAACGTACGTTTCGTACCGTGTGGAGCAAGTTTGGGCAAAACCTCACTTTTCAGCACACCAGGTCTCAAAAATCGTCGTAATGGCCTCAAATCATCGCCGAAAATCGAAATCGGTACATTTCTATGAAAAGTGCAGAAAACGCACGTTTGGGGCCGTACGGAGCAAGTTTTGGCAAAATCTTACTTTTGAGCTCATTAAATCTCAATATCGTCGTACTGACCACAAATCATCGCCAAAAAAGGGAAAACAGTGCATTTCTATGAAAAGTACACAAAACGTACGTTTCGGGCCTTGCGGAGCAACTTTTGGCAAAATCTCACTTTTGAGCTCACCAAATCTCAATATCGTCGTACTGACCTCAAATCATCGCCAAAAAGCGAAAAGAGTGCATTTCTATGAAAAATGCACAAAACGTACGTTTCGGGCCGTACGGAGCAATTTTTGGCAAAATCTCACCTTTCAGCAAACCAGATCTCAAAATCGTCGTACTGGCCTGAAATCATGGCCAAAAAGCGAAAACAGTGCACTTCTATCAAAAATGCACAAAACGTAGGTTTCGAGCCGTGCGGAGCAAGTTTTGGCAAAATCTCACTTTTTATCACACCAGTTCTCAAAATCGTCGTACTGGACTCGAATCATCGCCAAAAAGCGAAAACAGTGCACATCTATGCAAAGTGCACAAAACGTACGTTTCGGACCATGGGGAGCAAGTTTTGGCAAAATCTCACTATTGAGGTCAACACATCTCAAAATCGTCGTACTGACCTCAAATCATCGCCAAAAAGCGAAAACAGTAAATTTTACGAAAAATGCGCAAAACGTTTCGGGCCGTGTGGATTTGAGATCAGTACGACGATTTTGAGATCTAGTGAGATCAAAGGTAAGATTTTGCCAAAACTTGCTCCGCACGGCCCGAAACGTACGTTTTGTGCACTTTTCATAGAAATGCACTGTTTTCGCTTTTTGGCGATGTTATGAGGTCAGTTCGACGATTTTGAGAACTGGTGTGCTAAAATGTGAGATTTTGCCAAAACTTGCTCCGCACGGCCCGAAAAGTACGTTTTGTGCATTTTCATAGAAATGCACTGTTTTCGCTTTTTGGCGATGATTTGAGGTCAATACGGCGATTTTGAGATCTGTTGACCGCAAAAGTGAGATTTTGCCAAAACTTGTTCCGCACCGCCCGAAACGTACGTTTTGTGCTGTTTTCATAGAAAGGCACTGTTATCGCTTTTTCGCCATGATTTCAGGCCAGTACGACGATATTGAGATTTGATGAGCTAAAAAGTGAGATTTTGCCCAAACTTGCTCCGCAGGGCCCCAAACGTGCGTTTTCTGCACTTTTCATAGAAAAGCACTGATTTGTATTTTCGGCGATGATCTAAGGCCATTACGACGATTTTGAGACCCGGTGTTCTGAAAAGTGAGATTTTGCTAAAAGTTGCTCCTCACGGCCCCAAACGTGCGTTTTCTGCACTTTTCATACAAATGCACTGTTTTCGCTTTTTGGCGATGCTTTGAGGCCAGTTCGACGATTTTGAGAACTGGTGTGCTAAAATGTGAGATTTTGCCAAAACTTGCTCCGTACGGCCCGAAACGTACGTTTTGTGCATTTTTCATAGAAATGCATTGTTTTCGCTTTTTTTCGATGATTTGAGGTCAAGACGACGATTTTGAGATCTGTTGACCTCAAAAGTGAGATTTTGCCAAAACTAGCTACGCACGGCCCCAAACGTGCTTTTTCTGCACTTTTCATAGAAATGCACTGATTTCGATTTTCGGCGATGATTTGAAGCTATTACGTCGATTTTGAGACCTGGTGTTCTGAAAAGTGAGATTTTGCCAAAAGTTGCTCCGCATGGGCCGAAACGTACGTTTTGTGCATTTTTTATAGAAATGCACTGTTTTCGCTTTTTGGCGATGTATTGAGGTCAGTAAGACGATTTTGAGATCTGGTGAGCTCAAAAGTGCGATTTTGCCAAAAGTTGCTCCGCACGGCCCGAAACGTACGTTTTGTGCACTTTTTTTTTACAAATGCACTGTTTTCGCTTTTTGGCGATGATTTGAGGCCAGTTCGACGATTTTGAGAATTGGTGTCCTAAAAAGTAAGATTTTACCAAAACTTGCTCCGCAGGGCCCCAAACGTGCTTTTTCTGCACTTTTCATAGAAATGCACTGATCTCGATTTTCGGCGATGATTTTAAGCCATTACGACGATTTTGAGACCTGGTGTATTTTGCCAAAAGTTGCCCCGCATGGCCCGAAACGAAAATTTTGTGCATTTTTCATAGAAATGCACTGTTTTCGCTTTTTGGCGATGATTTGAGGTCAATACGACGATTTTGAGATCTCATGAGCTCAAGAGTAAGATTTTGCCAAAAGTTGCTCCGCACAGCCATGAACGTGCGTTTTGTGCACTTTTCATAGAAATGCACTGTTTTCGTTTTGTGGCGATGATTTGACGACAGTACGACGATTTTGAGACCTGGGGTTCTGAAAAGTGAGATTTTACCAAACCTTGCTCCCCACGGACCGAAACGTAGGTTTTGTGCATTTTTCATAGAAATGCACTGTTTTCGCTTTTTGGCGATGATTTGAGGTCAGTACGACGATTTTGAGGTCTGGTGAGCTAAAAAGTAAGATAATCGATAATCTTGATGACGACCCGACACTGCCCATAAATACGGGCTGCCACTGCGGTAAGAGCTTTGGCAATGCTCGTGGACTGCGAACACATCAATCACGATGGTGTGCCAACCGACAGCAACGCAACCCTCCTAGTGAAGGAAATAAGTCCATTGATGGGAATCAGAGCCCGGATGTAAACCACAATCTTCAGGAGCCCATAACGTGGTCGCCTCAGCCACCTAGTATTTCCTCTAGCAATGCCAAAACTCAATGGCCTAAAGGCAATGCAAATGCTGAATGGGCAAGCGTAGATAGCGACCTGAGTATCATCCTACGCCTCCGACTCAGAGGGAGTACGGTCAATCAGCTTAGCCTATTTAGTAGTGTGGTATATGAAACATGTCTCGAGAAATTCGGTGCGGTAGAGTCAAAGAAAGGGAGGCCAGAAGTAGTGAAGAGACCTACCAGAAGGCAGGTGAGGAAAGGACAACTGCGGACAAATCAGAGAGTCTTAAAACGCCAACTGAAGGAAGCTCCTGAGCATGAGAAAGCTGCACTAAGAACCCTACTGGACAATATTAGGAAGCAAATACTCGTCCTGTCTCGTGCTGAGAACCAACGGAAGCCACGGAAACGAAAGCGGAAGACCAGGGATGCTTTCTACAAAAATCCATACACCTTCGCCAAATCACTGTTCACTGAAAGCAAGAGTGGTGTTTTGGATGTGCCCCAGGAGGAGCTGGAAGAGCACTTGAAAAAGACCTACTCCGATTCCTGTCGAGATGTGCCGCTGCCTTACATGCACGGCATAACAGGGCCAGCCCCACCAGGTGTAACCTTTGATATGTCCAACCTCAAGGTGAAGGAAGTTCGTGAGTTCGTGCGAAAAGCTCGCACCAAGAGTGCGCCTGACATAAATGGCTTATCCTATAAGCTGTATAAGAACTGTCCGCTCGTGCTTGGCGAGCTCGCGTTCCTCTTGCAACGGGCCTGGAAAGAGGGCCTGATACCTCAATACTGGTGCCTCGCGGATGGCATTCAAATCCACAAAGAGAAAAACTCAGTTGGCATTAGCAAGTTTCGCCCGATTTCGCTGCTCAAGGTAGAGAGCAAGATCTTCTTTGGCGTTATCGCTCGTCGAATGACTAGCATCCTCATAGACAATGGGTTTATTGATACCTCTGTACAGAAAACCGGTATCACAGGGTTCCTTGGATGCCTGTAACATGCCCAAATGATCTGGAACTCTAGCTGGACGGCCAAGCAAGACAAGAGTGAACTGCATGGGAGGTTCATTATCTGCGACATCAAAGCCAACGAAAAACTGTTGACTCTCGCTAACATATACGCTCCAAACGAAGACAACCCTGCCTTTTTTCAAAACTTTTCTGATCATCCTTTAGACTTTAAATGCGAAGACATAATTATAGGTGGAGACTTCAATCTTGTACTGGACATTAACAAAGACAAAAAGGGTGGTGTTGCAAAAACCCATCAAAATAGTCTAAAGATTATTAACGAAATTAAAGAAAATTTCGACCTGGTTGACGTTTGGAGAATATTTAATCCAGATGAAAAAAGATATACGTGGAGACAACGGCAACCAACGGTTCAATGTAGACTTGATTTCTTTTTAGTAAGTCAAAGCTTATTAGGTAACGTCACTCTTGCCAATATTATTCCAGGTTATAAAACAGATCATTCCATGATCACTATAAATCTGTCCCTTCATACAAACCAAAGAGGTCCGGGGTTTTGGAAATTGAACACTTCGTATCTTACCGAAACGGAGTATGCCAACCTTATTAAATCAACAATCACGAACGTTCAAAATGAATATAAAGAAGACGACTCGGTTAACCCTGCATTACTTTGGGACATGATTAAACTGAAAATAACGCCAGAAACAAGTCTAAACAAACTAGAGAACGTGAGGCTGAATTAGAAAAGATGATATCGAAACTAGAAAAAGATATAGATCAAGAGTCTAACGAATCACGAAATGACGATCTTTTAGAACAACTTAGTGATCTAAGAAGTGAACGAGAGAAGATTATTGAACATCGAACAAAAGGCGCTATCCTAAGATCGAAAATTAGATGGTATAATGAGGGAGAAAAAAAATACCAAATATTTTCTAAATCTTGAAAATAGACACTGCAAACAAAGAACCATAAGCCAGATAAAACAAGATGCTAACAACTATGTTACCTCAGATCAGGAAATACTAGCCGAGTGCCAGTCTTTCTATAAGAATTTTTATACTACAAACGTAAGCTCACACTCGTTAATCGATTCATCTGACTTCTTCAGCCATGAAAATGACACGATCCTAAACGAGGAAGAACAAAATAACTGCGAAGGCCCTTTAACAGAAACGGAATGCCTTGCAGCTCTAAGAACTATGGAAAATGGGAAAACACCCGGCTCTGACGGGTTACCAGCTGAATTTTATCAGGTTTTCTGGAAAGATATATTCAAAATACTTATAAGAGCACTCAACTTTTCATACGATACGGGTCAACTGTCCATTACTCAGAGAAGGGGTATTATCAAACTCATTCCCAAGAAAGACGCAGATCCGCACTTCATCAAAAACTGGAGGCCATTAACCCTTCTCAACTGTGATTATAAACTAGCTGCAAAGTCTATTGCAAATCGCCTGAAAAATGTTCTTCCCGATTTAATCAGCTATGACCAGACTGGATTTATTAAAGGCAGATTTATAGGTGAAAACATTAGGCTTATAGACAGCGTTATTCGTTTCGCCAAAGAAAAAAACATTCCCGGACTGCTCTTATTTCTTGATTTTGAAAAAGCGTTTGATACGATAGAATGGCCTTTCGTTACAAAAACGCTTCAATATTTTGGTTTTGGTCCTACTTTGATAAACTGGGTAAAGTGTTTTTACAGTAACATAGAAAGCTGCGTCTTGAATAATGGATGGACGAGTAGGTTTTTTTAAAGTCGAAAGAGGAGTTAGGCAAGGTTGCCCTTTATCTCCTTATCTCTTTATTTTATCGGTGGAAATTCTAGCCAAAGTAATTAGACAAAATCAAAACATTAAGGGAATCCGTGTGAATCAGGAAGAAATTAAACTAAGTCAATACGCAGACGACACGACCTTAATACTCGACGGCTCACAACAGACACTATCGACCGCCCTTAGTATACTCGATGACTTCGGCAAGACCTCTGGTCTCAAGCTTAACAGCAAGAAAACAGAAGCCCTCTGGATCGGTTTGAAAAGCGGTAGTAATGAAATTCTTGCTCCTGAAAGAAATTTTAGATGGAAAAAAGATCAAGTGAAATCTCTTGGCATACAATTTTCCATAGACCCTGACACTACTGCCTTCTTAAATTATAAGGAAAAATTGGAAAAAATAAGAATCATACTTAACAACTGGAAATACCGCAGACTAACCTTAACTGGGAAAATCGTAGTACTAAAAAGCTTAATAGCTTTTCAAATTGTCTACATTTCTGCGATAAATAAGTTATTTTACCTGTTTCTATGGAATGGAAAAACTGATAAAATAAAACGTGACATAATGGTAAATAACTACCCAGACGGTGGTCTCAAAATGATTGATATACATTCTTTTAACAAGGCCTTGAAGGTATCATGGATTAAAAAATATTTGGATACTGACAATCATGGCAAATGGAAATTGTTTTTTGACATTCACCTTAAGAAGTTTGGCTATGGCCTCCTTTTTACAGGCAACCTTAATGAAAAAGATACAAATAAGATTTTTAATACAACAGACAATTTCTTAAAAGAACTTCTTTTAATTTGGTCAGAAACAAATTTTGAAGAGCAATTAACATCTGAAAAGCAGTTTCTTGAAAATAGTCTATGGTTCAACTCTTTGGTGCGAATTAACAACGCCCCAATTTTCTACAAGGAATGGGAATGTAGAGGTATTAGGAAAATAAAACACTTAAAAGATAGTAATAATAATTTTTTCACCTTTCAAGAGCTGCAGAAAAAGTACGGCTTTAAAATCAAGCCCTTAACATATATAGGACTTATTTCTGCCTTAAAAACTCTCCGGAGAGCAAGTAACCTACGCGACCTCACAGATAATGACAATGAATATGAAAGCTTCTTGACCAAATTAATCAAATCTCAAAAATCAAATAGACTTGTGTATGATAAACTTGTTGCGAAGAAGGCCTCTGCTCCTACCCTCAGCCAACAGAAATGGCTTAAAGACTGTAGTTTGAAGCCAAACGATGTAAACTGGAGCGCTGCTTACCTACTAGCCCCCCAAATCAAAGGAAGCACAAAACTTCGTGAATTCCAGTTTAGACTTCTGCACATGAGACTACCGACAAATGATTTTTTAACCAAAATGCGAATAAAAGAGAACCCGCAGTGCTCTTTTTGTCAAAAAGAATGTGAAAAACTAACTCATCTTTTCTGGAGTTGCCATACAACAACACTTTTCTGGGAAAGCGTAATAGCGCGGCTAAGGGCCTTTCAAATCATTCAAGATCATTTCTCTTTGGATATATCTCTGGCACTTGGCTTAAAACCTGATTCATCAAAATTTCATCACCAAATCAAGTTTTGTTTTCTTGTTGCCAGACACTTCATCTGGCTCTGTAAAATGAAAGATTCTACTCCATCACTCCACGGTTTTCTTAAATACCTTAAATCGATCCACAGTATACATGTTCACGGAATTGCAAACCAACCCTTACCTAAGGAATGGGTATTCCTAAACGGCATCTCTTAAGAATATTTGACTCTTTTGGAGCCATCTCCCTCATGCCCCTAACACTACTTACTCATGCACAAAAGACCTTTTTAGCTACTTCCATTGTTTAACTCCTATAAAGTCTTTTTCTTCGCCTCACCTCTTATTTTCTTTTTATTTATTTATTTATTTATTTTATTTTATTTTATTTTATTTTTATTATTGTTTTTTTTTGTAGTTTCTCAATTTCTTTTCTTTATTGTTACTCAACATATGTGTAGTAAGATATTTTGTTTAAATAACGCCGCTCTTTGTAAGTATCTGTTAATATGTAAGAGGAACACTCAATAAAGAAAAAAATATTTAAAATCAATTTACCGCAACGCCTTATTCTACTTTATCGCCTATTATTTATATACATATTCTATTTTGAGATTTTAATTTCTGTAATATATTTCCTTGTATTAATGTTTACATTTATGTATGTTTTCCTCTATCTTTGAAAAGCCCTGATCGGGACGAGGTAATAAAATTTACTATTACTACTATTACTATTAAAAAAAAAGAGTGAACTGCATGTGGTGTGGCTTGACCTCGCCAATGCTTACGGATCACTCCCACATCACCTGATCTATCGTTCTCTCGACTTCTTTTACATCCCAGGAAAGATCAAGGTGCTCCTGCAAAAGTATTTCGACTCAGCCTTCATGCGCTTTACTACCCAGCGCTACACTACCAACTGGCAATCGTTGGAGATTGGCATCATGATAGGGCTGCGTCATCTCTCAACGCTTGTTCATCATGTGTATGGAGATGTTGTTGCGGGGGGCCAAAGATGCAACTGAGGCGGAAATGGTGGATGGAGGCATAGTGCTACCACCAATGAAAGCGTTCATGGATGATGTTACAACCCTTACTCAATCCAGGACTGGGACAGGGCTCCTCCTTCAGCGCCTGAATGAGCTGTTTGAATGGTGCCGTATGAAAGCCAAGCCTAAGAAATGCCGCAGTGTCCCCATCGTGCACGGACAAGTCAAAGAAATCCACTTCTCCATTGGTGGCGACCAGATTCCAACCATAAAAGACCAGCCTGTAAAGAGTCTCGGTCGGTGGTATAGCATCCCACTTACTGACCGCCATCGCGGTACCGAAATTGAGAAGACTGCAAAGGACGGTTTAAAAGCCATTAATGAGACAGATCTCCCTGGAAAGCTGAAGGCATGGATTTTCCAGCCTGAACTCCTTCCTCGCCTACTCTGGCCGCTACAGATCTATGAGGTAGCAATCACTCGCGTTGAAGCAATCCAACGGCAAGTCAACAATTGCCTCAGAAAATGGCTAGGTGTCCCTCCCAGCTTTACAACTGTCGGGCTGTACAGCTGCTCGGCAAAGGTACAGCTACCACTTCCTTCTGTCGTGGATGAATTTAAGGCTGGCAAGTTGCGTCTCCACATGATGCTCCGGGATTCGCCTGACCAAGTGATCCGCGAGGTACAAAACGAGGTGAAATCCGGCCGTTAATGGACTGCTGAGCAGGCGGTCAATGAATTAGAAGCCAGCCTTCGAACAAATGACATCACAGGTGCGGTGCAAGGTAGTAGAGCTGGCCTGGGTAATAACGTACATCGCTGGTTCTCCGCGCAGGGTCCTAAAGGCCGTCGTGAGATGGTCATCGAGGAGGTACGGACCATCGGCGAAGAAAGAAGATCAGCTACAGTAGCTAAGTTCGCTAAACAATGTGCTTGGTCGTGTTGGGAAGAGGCAGAACAAAGAAAACTCAGCTGGCCAACCCTTGTTCAGATGGAACCATTGAGAATCAGCTTCCTGTTGAGGTCCACGTACGACCTTCCTACACCTACAAACCTCAAACAGTGGGGTATTATCGACGACGACTTTTATCGCGCGTGCAACCAAACGCGTGCCACCTTAGAGCATGTGTTAACGGCTTGCAATAAGTCACTTCAGAAGTATACCTGGAGGCACAATAGAGTGTTGCGAGTTATAGCTGAAGCCACACAGGCTCAATGCGCCAGCATTAATAAGGCACCAGTTGAGGAGGTAACAAATCAAGGCATTAAGTTCCACAGGGAAGGGGAGCAGCCCCAACCAGCCACTGTGAAGAAAGTGAAACAGTCGAGGCTACTTAAGGGTGCCCAAGACTGGCAAATGCTGGCTGATCTATCTAAAGCCTTGCATTTCCCATGCCACATTGCCATCACAACTGTGCGCCCTGACATTGTAATCTGGTCTGACTCCCGTAAATGCGTCCATCTGGTCGAACTAACTGTGCCGTGGGAAGGGAACTTTGACTTTGCTAACGAACGCAAGAGAACCGGGACGAGCCTCTTCGTGCTAGCTGTGAAGATCGTGGCTGGGGCGGCAGCGTTATACCTATTGAAGTTCGGTTGCCGCGGCTTCATTGCAAGATCGACCAGGTCCTTCCTGTCCAACATCGGACTCCCAACTAAAGCTCTCCGAGCAACAATCAAGACTCTCCAAGAAGAAGCAGAGGCAGCATCCAACTGATCTGGCAGTCATCGCCCAGTGCCAAAGTCTGCGCTGATCGCATTTTTATTAAACTGCATCCAGCTAAGCTCTCTGACATCTGCTGGCTGGATTCTCGTTGTGCATATACCACACGCTTGCTGCTATTACGCTTGATCGGGCATCAGCCAGTGGCATTTGCTGCTGGCGGCGCCACGAGCTGTAGTCCTGTTGCTAGCCGCCAAAACTACCACAGCTCCTGGTCAACGGCTGACGAGGGTGATGCCTAGCAGTTCGCAGTTAAAGCCTCTGTAGGAACTCCTCTTGCCACAACTTGCTCCGCACGGCGCCAAACGTGCGTTTTTTGCACTTTTCATAGAAATGCACTGTTTTTGCTTTTCGGCGATGATTTGAGTCCTGTACGACGATTTTGAGACCTGGTGTGCTGAAAAGTGAGATTTTGCCAAAACTTGCTACGCACGGCCCGAAACGTACGTTTGGAGCATTTTTCATAGAAATGTACTGTTTTCGCTTTTGGGCGACGTTTTGAGGTCAGTACGACGATTTTGAGATCTGGATGTGATCTTAAATTAGCAAATGCAACGAAGTAAAGAAGCTCAAAATAAACTGAGCCGTTATAACGCACGCATTTTGGTTTCAGATATATGCCACGATTGACAATGCCTCTACAGCAAACAAAGGCAACTTTGATTTCAAGCTAAACTGTAATCCGCTTCAATCCTTGCAATCCTGCGCTTTATCTCCAAACTACTACTTTTGTTTTGTACTATAGGATCTTTTTATCCAACTAAGTTGTATATTATGTGCCATTTGGCGATATAACGTGGAACTAAGTTAAGCAACATTTTGCCATTTCGGCGGGACAGTGTCATTAGTATGCCTTTACGAAGAGTATTCACGAAGTGCAACGGTTAAAACCGAAAATTCCTGAAATATTGACGACGAGCCTCGGTAATTTGGTTCCTAGGAGCCAACAAATGTCTCATAAGTTATAACAAACAATTGATTTTTCCATCTTACAAACATTAACTAAGAAAATGCAACGAAGTAAATACGCACAAAATAGACTGAGCCGTTATCACGCACGCGTTTTGGTTTCAGATAAATGTCACGATTGCCACTGCCATTCCTGCAAACAAAGGCAACATTGATTTCAAGCTAAACTGTAATCCGCTTCCATCCTTGCAATTCTGCGCTTTATCTCCAAACTACTACTTTTGTTTTGTACTATAGGATCTTTTTATCCAACTAATTTGTATATTTTGTGCCATTTGGCGATATAACGTGGAAATAAGTTAAGCGACATTTTGCTATTTCGGCGTGACAGTTTCATTACTAAGTATAGTTTTTATAATAGTATCTTATTTTTATAATAGTATCTTATTTACTTAATGCATGTGATATCGATATATTTTAAACGTTTTTATTATTTATAGCTGATGAATTGTCCGTGGATAAATAAAGAGTATCTATCTATCTATTACTATGCATTTACGAACAATATTCACGAAGTGCGACTGCTAAAAGCGATAATAATGCCCGAAATATTGAGGAAGAGGCTCCGTAATTTTTCTCCTAGGAGCCAACAAATATCTCAAAAGTTATGACAAACTAACAATTTAGTTTTCTATGTTACAAACGGTGATTAAGCAAATGGAACGAACTAAAGCAGCTAAAAATAGACTGGGCCGTTTTAACGCACGCATTTTGATTTCAGATAAATGTCACGATTGACACTGCCTCTCCAGCAAACAAAGACAACTTTTACGTCAACGTAAATCTTAATCCACTTTAATCCTTGCAATCCTGCGCTTTGTCTCCAAACAACTACTTTTATTTTGTGCTATAGGATATTTTAATCCAACCAAGTTGCATATTTTGTGCCGTTTGGCGATATAACGTGGAATTAAGCTAAGAGTATTCAGGAAGTGCGATGGCTGAAACCGAAAATGCCCAAAATATTGACGAAGAGGCTCTGTAACTTTTCTCCTACGAGCCAAAAAAATGACTAATAACTTATGACAAACAAACAATTTATTTTCCCACCTTACAAACATTAACTTAGCAGCCATTTGGCGATATAACGTGGAAATAAGTTAAGCGACATTTTGCCATTTCGGCGGGCAGTGTCATTAGTATGCCTTTACGAAGAGTATTCACGAAGTGCCACGGTTGAAACCGAAAATTTCTGACAAATTGACGAAGAGCATCCATAATTTTGCTCCTAGGAGCCAACAAATGTCTCATAACTTATAACAAACAAACAATTTATTTTTTCCATCTTACAAATATTAGCTAAGCAAATGCAACGAAGTAAAACAGCTTAAAATAGACAGAGCCGTTATAACAATCGCATTTTGGTTTCAGATCAATTTCACGATTGACGCTGCCTCTCCAGCAAACAAAGGCAACTTTGATTCTAAGATAAACTATAATCCACTTCAATCCTTGCAATCCTGCGCTTTATCTTCAAACTACTACTTTTGTTTTGAACAATACGATCTTTTTATCCAAAGTAGTTGAATATTTTAAAATCTCACCAGATCTCAAAATCGTCATACTGGCCTCAAATCATCGCCAAAAAGCGAATACTGTGCATTTCTATGAAAAGTGTACAAAACGCACGTTTCGGGCCATACGGAGCACGTTTTGACAAAATCTCACTTTTGCTGTCACCAGATTTCAAAATCGTCGTACTGACCTCAAATCATCGCCAAAAAGTGAAAACAGCGCGTTTCTATGAAAAGCGCACAAAATGCACGTTTCGGGCCGTGTGGAGCAGGTTTTGGCAAGAGGAATTCATACAATGGCTTTAACGGCCAACTGCTAGGCATCACCCTCGTCAGCCGTTGACCAGGAGCTGTGGTAGTTTCGGCGGCTAGCAACGGGACTACAGCCCCTGGCGCCGCAAGCGGCAAATGCCACTGGGTGATGCCCGCTCAAGCGTCATAGCAGCAAGCGTGTGGTATATGCACAATGCGAGTCCAGAGTCCAGAGCTTCTTTACTTAGTTGCATTTGCTAAGTTAATGTTTGTAAGGTGGGAAAATAAATTGTTTGTTTGTCATAAGTTGAGTCATTTCTTGGCTTCTAGGAGAAAAATTACGGAGCCTCTTCGTCAATATTTTGGACATTTTCGGTTTTAGCCATCGCACTTCGTGAATACTCTTCGTAAATGCATACTAAGGACACCGTTCCGCCGAAATGGAAAAATGTCGCTTAGCTTATTTCCACGTTATATTGCCAAACGGCACAAAATATGCAACTTGGTTGGATTAAAATATCCTATAGCACAAAATAAAAGTAGTAGTTTGGAGACAAAGCGCAGGATTGGAAGGATTGAAGTGGATTAAGATTTAGGTTGATGTAAAAGTTGTCTTTGTTTACTGGAGAGGTAGTGTCAATCGTGACATTTATCTGAAACCAAAATGCGTGCGTTAAAACGGCTCAGTCTGTTTTGAGCTGCTTCACTTCGTTCCATTTGCCTAGTCAATTTTTGTAAGATAGAAAACTAAATTGCTAGTTTGCCATAACTTATGAGAAATTTGTTAGCTGCTAGGAGAAAAATTACGGAGCCTCTTCGTCAATATTTCGGGCATTTTCGGTTTTAGCCGTCGCACTTGGTGAATACTCTTCGTAAATCCATACTAATGACACTGTTCCGCCGAAATAACAAAATGCCGCTTAGCTTATTTCCATGTCTTATGGCCAAATGGCACAAAATATACAACTGGGTTGGATAAAAAGATCCTATAGTAGTAAACAAAAGTAGTCTTTTAGAGATAAAGCGCAGGATTACAAGGATTGAAGTGGATTACAGTTTAGCACGCCAAAAAGCGAAAACAGAGTATTTCTATGAAAAATGCGCAAAACCTACGTTTCGGGCCGTGGGAAGTAAGTTTTTGCAAAATCTCACTTTTTAGCACACCAGTTCTCAAAATCGTTGTACTAGCGTCAAATCATCGCAAAAAAGCGAAAACAGTGCATTTCTATGAAAAATGCACAAAACGCGCGTTTGGGGCCGTGCGGAGCAACTTTTGGCAAAATCTAACTTTTGAGCTTTACTCAAAAAGCTTTTTTTGTCGGGCTGAACAGCCGCTCGGCAAAGGTGCAGCCACCACTTTCTTCTGTCGTGGATGAATTTAAGGCTGGCAAGGTGCGTCTCCACATGATGCTCCGGGATTGGCCTGCCCAAGTGATACGCGAGGTACAACCCGAGGTGAAATTCCGCCGTTAATGGACTGCTGAGCAGCCCGTGAATGAAGCAGAAGCCAGCCTTCGAACAAACGACATCACAGGTGCGGTGCAAGGTAGTAGAGCTGGCCTGGGTAATAACGTACATCGCTGGTTCTCCGCACAAAATCCTAAAGGCCGTCGTGAGATGGTCATCAAGGAGGTACGGGCCATCGACGAAGAAAGAAGATCATCTACAGCAGCTGACTTCGCTAAACAATGTGCTTGGTCGCGCTGGGAAGAGGCAGAACAAAGAAACCTCAGCTGGCCCACCCTTGTTCAGATGGAACCATTGAGAATCAGCTTCCTGTTGAGGTCCACGTACGACCTCCTACACCTACAGACCTCAAACAGTGGGGTATTATCGACGACGACATTTGCCGCGCGTGCAACCAAACGCGTGCCACCTTAGAGCATGTGTTAACGGCTTGCAATAAGTCAGTTCAGAAGTATACCTGGAGGCACAATAGAGTGTTGCGAGTTATAGCTGAAGCCACACAGGCTCAACGCGCCAGCATTAATAAGGCACCAGTTGAGGAGGTAACAAATCAAGGCATTAAGTTCCACAGGGAAGGGGAGCAGCCCCAACCAGCCACTGTGAAGAAAGTGAAACAGTCGAGGCTACTTAAGGGTGCCCAAGACTGGCAAATGCTGGCTGATCTATCTAAAGCCTTGCATTTCCCATGCCACATTGCCATCACAACTGTGCGCCCTGACATTGTAATCTGGTCTGACTCCCGTAAATGCGTCCATCTGGTCGAACTAACTGTGCCGTGGGAAGGGAACTTTGACTTTGCTAACGAACGCAAGAGAACAGGGACGAGCCTCTTCGTGCTAGCTGTGAAGATCGTGGCTGGGGCTGCAGCGTTATACCTATTGAAGTACCGTTGCCGCGGCTTCATTGCAAGATCGACCAGGTCCTTCCTGTCCAAAATCGGACTCCCAACGAAAGCTCTCCGAGCAACAATCAAGACTCTCCAAGAAGAAGCAGAGGCAGCATCCAACTGGATCTGGCAGTCATCGCGCAGTGCCATAGTCTGCGCTGATCGCATTTTTATTAAACTGCATCCAGCTAAGCTCTCTGACATCTGCTGGCTGGATTCTCGTTGTGCATATACCACACGCTTGCTGCTATTACGCTTGATCGGGCATCAGCCAGTGGCATTTGCCGCTGGCGGCGCCAACAGCTGTAGTCCCGTTGCTAGCCGCCGAAACTACCACAGCTCCTGGTCAACGGCTGATGAGGGTGATGCCTAGCAGTTGGCAGTTAAAGCCTCTGTATGAATTCCTCTTGCCAAAACTTGCTCCGCACGGCCCGAAACGTGCGTTTTGTGCACTTTTCATAGAAATGCACTGTTTTCGCTTTTTGGCGATGATTTGAGGCCAGTACGGCGATTTTGAGATCTGGCGAGCTCAAAAGTGAGATTTTGTCAAAACTTGCTGCGCACGGCCCGAAACGTGCATTTTGTGCGCTTTTCATAGAAACTCGCTGTTTTCACTTTTTGGCGATGATTTGAGGTTAGTACGACGATTTTGAGATCTGGTGAGAGCAAAAGTGAGATTTTGTCAAAACTTGCTCCGCACGGCCCGAAACGTGCGTTTTGTGCACTTTTCATAGAAATGCACAGTTTTCGCTTTTTGGCGATAATTTGAGGCCAGTATGACGATTTTGAGATGTGGTGAGATTTTAAAATATACAACTATTTTGGATAAAAAGATCCTATAGTTCAAACCAAAGTAGTAGTTTGAAGAAAAAGCGCAGGATTGCAAGGATTGAAGTGGATTACAGTTTATCTTGGAATCAAAGTTGCCTTTGTTTGCTGGAGAGGCAGCGTCAATCGTGACATTGATCTGAAATCAAAATGCGATTGTCATAACGGCTTTGTCTATTTTAAGCTGCTTTACTTCGTTGCATTGCTTAGCTAATACTTGTAAGATGAAAAAAATAAAATTTTTGTTTGTTATAAGTTATGAGACATTTGTTGGCTCCTAGGAGCAAAATTACGGAGGCTCTTCGTCAATTTTTCAGAAATTTTCGGTTTTAACCGTGGCACTTCGTGAGTACTCTTCGTAATGGCATACTAATGACACTGCCCGCCGAAATGGCAAAATGTCGCTTAACTTATTTCCACGTTATATCGCCAAATGGCTGCTAAGTTAATGTTTGTAAGGTGGGAAAATAAATTGTTTGTTTGTCATAAGTTATGAGTCATTTTTTTGGCTCCTAGGAGAAAGGTTACAGAGCCTCTTCGTCAATATTTTGGGCATTTTCGGTTTCAGCCATCGCACTTCCTGAATACTCTTAGCTTAATTCCACGTTA
Organism: Cladopsammia gracilis; assembly: GCA_022457155.1. Classification (NCBI taxonomy): domain Eukaryota; kingdom Metazoa; phylum Cnidaria; class Anthozoa; order Scleractinia; family Dendrophylliidae; genus Cladopsammia; species Cladopsammia gracilis. The sequence continues at coordinate 25,271 of JAJGOT010000618.1, forward strand.
TATCGCCAAACGGCACAAAATATGCAACTTGGTTGGATTAAAATATCCTATAGCACGAAATAAAAGTACCTGTTTGGAGATAAAGCGCAGGATTGCAAGGATTAAAGTGGATTAAGATTTAGGTTGATGTAAAAGTTGTCTGTGTTTGCTGGAGAGGCAGTGTCAATCGTGACATTTATCTGAAATCAAAATGCGTTCGTTAAAACGGCCCAGTCTATTTTTAGCTGCTTTAGTTCGTTCCATTTGCTTAATCAACGTTTGTAACATAGAAAACTAAACTGTTAGTTTGTCATAACTTTTGAGATATTTGTTGGCTCCTAGGAGAAAAATTACGGAGCCTCTTCCTCAATATTTCGGGCATTATTATCGGTTTTAGCAGTCGCACTTCGTGAATATCGTTCGTAAATGCATAGTAATGAAACTGTCACGCCGAAATAGCAAAATGTCGCTTAACTTATTTCCACGTTATATCGCCAAATGGCACAAAATATACAAATTAGTTGGATAAAAAGATCTTATAGTACAAAACAAAAGTAGTAGTTTGGAGATAAAGCGCAGGATTGCAAGGATTGAAGCGGATTACAGTTTAGCTTGAAATCAATGTTGCCTTTGTTTGCAGGAATGGCGGTGGCAATCGTGACATTTATCTGAAACCAAAATGCGTGCGTGATAACGGCTCAGTCTATTTTCTGCGTACTTACTTCGTTGCATTTTCTTAGTTAATGTTTGTAAGATGGAAAAATCAATTGTTTGTTATAACTTATGAGACATTTGTTGGCTCCTAGGAACCAAATTACCGAGGCTCGTCGTCAATATTTCAGGAATTTTTGGTTTTAACCGTTGCACTTCGTGAATACTCTTCGTAAAGGCATACTAATGACACTGTCCCGCCGAAATGGCAAAATGTCGCTTAACTTAGTTCCACGTTATATCGCCAAATGGCACAAAATATACAACTTAGTTGGATAAAAAGATCCTATAGTACAAAACAAAAGTAGTAGTTTGGAGATAAAGCGCAGGATTGGAAGGATTGAAGCGGATTACAGTTAAGCTTGAAATCAAAGTTGCCTTTGTTTGCTGTAGAGGCATTGTCAATCGTGGCATTTATCTGAAACCAAAATGCGTGCGTCATAACGGCTCAGTTTATTTTGAGCTTCTTTACTTCGTTGTATTTGCTAAAATAATGTTTGTAAGGTGGGAAAATAAATTGTTATTTTGTCATAAGTTATGAGTCATTTCTTGGCTCCTAGGAGAAACGCTACGCAGCCTCTTCCTCAATATTTTGGGCATTATCGGTTTTAGTCTTCGCACTTCGTGAATATTGTTCGTAAATGCATAGTAATGAAACTGTCACGCCGAAATAGCAAAATGTCGCTTAACTTATTTCCACGTTATATCGCCAAATTTGCACAAAATATACAAATTAGTTGGATAAAAAGATCGTACAGTACTAAACAAAAGTGGTAGTTTGGAGATAAAGCGGAGGATTGAAGCGGATTACAGTTTAGCTTAAAATCAATGTTGCCTTTATTTGCAGGAGAGGCAGTGGCAATCGTGACATTTATCTGAAACCGAAATGCGTGCGTTATAACGGCTCAGTCTATTTTGAGCTGCTTTACTTCGTTCCATTTGCTTAGTCAATGTCAAACTAAATTGTTTGTCATAACTTATGAGACATTTGTTGGCTCCTAGGAGAAAAACTACGGAGCCTGTTGTGTACTATGGGATCTTTTTATCCAACTAAGTTATATATTTTGTGCCATTTGGCGATATAACGTGGAAATAAGTTAAGCGATATTTTGCCATTTCGGCGGGACAGTGTCATTAGTATGCCTTCACGAAGAGTATTTGCGAAGTGCCACGGTTAAAACCGAAAATTCCTGAAAAATTGACTAAGAGATTCCGTAAGTTTGCTCCTAGGAGCCAACAAATATATCATAACTTATAACAAAGGCAACATTTCAAGCTAAACTGTAATCCGCTTCAATCTTGCAATCCTGAGCTTTATCTCCAAACTGCTACTTTGTTTCATTACTATAGGATCTTTTTATCCAACTAATTTGTATATTTTGTGCCATTTGGCGATATAACGTGGAAATACGTTAAGCGGCATTTTGCTATTTCGGCGGGCCAGTGTCATTAGTATACCTTTACGAAGAGTATTCACGAAGTGCAACGGCTAAAACCGATAATGCCCAAAATATTGGGGAAGAGGCTGCGTAGTTTTTCTCCTAGGAGCATGCCCAAAATATTGAGGAAGAGGCTCCGTAGTTTTTCTCCTAGGAGCCAACAAATGTCTCATAAGTTATGACAAACAATTTAGTTTGCTAGCTTAGAAACATTGACCAAGCAAATGGAACGAAGTAAAGCAGCTCAAAATAGACTGGGCCTTTTTAACGCACGCATTTTGATTTCAGATAAATGTCACGATTGACACTGCCTCTCCAGCAAACAAACACAACTTTTACATCAACCAAAATCTTAATCCACTTCAATCTTTGCAACCCTGCGCTTTGTCTCCAAACTACTACTTTTATTTTGTGCTATAGGATATTTTAATCCAACCAAGTTGCATATTTTGTGCCGTTTGACAATATAACGTGGAAATAAGCTAAGTGACATTTTTCCATTTCGGTGGAACGGTGTCATTAGTATGTATTTACGAAGAGTATTCACGAAGTGCGATGGCTAAAACCGAAAATGCCCAAAATATTGACGAATAGGCTCCGTAATTTTTCCCCTAGAAGCCAAGAAATGACTCAACTTATGACAAACAAACAATTTATTTTCCCACCTTACAAACATTAACTTGGCAAATGCAACGAAGTAAAGAAGCTCAAAATAAACTGAGCACGCATTTTGGTTTCAGATAAATACTACGATTGACACTGCCTCTACAGCAAACAAAGGCAACTTTGATTTCCTGCTAAACTGTAATCCACTTCAATCCATGCAATCCTGCGCTTCATCTGTAAACTACTTCTTTTGTTTTGTACTATGGAATATTTTTATCCAACCATGTTCTATATTTTGTGCCATTTGGCGATATAAAGTGGAAATAAGCTAAGCCACAATTTGCTATTTCGGCGAGACATTGTCATCAATATGCTTTTACGAGGAGTATTCACGAAGTGCAACGGTTAAGACCGAAAATGCCTGAAATATTGACGAAAAAGCTCCGTTAGTTTTCTCCAAGAAGCCAACAAATGTCTCATAAGTTATGAAAAAGAAACAACTTATTTTTCCATCTTCCAAACATTAACTAAGCAAATGCAACGAAGTAAATAAGCTAAAAATAGACGGAGCCGTCATAACCCACGCACTTTGGTTTCAGATAATTGTCACGATTGACACTGCCTCTCCAGCAAACGAAGGCAACTTTGGTTTCCAGCTAAACTGTAATCCACTTCAATCCTTGCAATCCTGCGCTTTGTCTCCAAACTACTCCTTTTATTTTGTACTATAGGATCTTTTTATCCAACTAAGTTGTTTATTTTGTGCCATTTGGCGATATAACGTGGAAATAAGTTAAGCCACATTTTGCCATTTCGACGGGACAGTGTCATTAGTATGCCTTAACGAAGAGTATTCATGAAGTGCGACGGCTAAAAGCGAAAATTTCTGAAAAATTGACGACGAGCCGCCGTAATTTTGCTACTAGAAGCCAACAAATGTCTCATAAGTTATGACAAACAAAAATTTTGTTTTTTCCATCTTACAAATATTAGCTAAGCAAATGCAGCAAAGCAAAGCAGCTTTAAATAGACAGCCGTTATAACAAACGCAATTTGGTTTCAGATCAATGTCACGATTGACACTGCCACTCCTGCAAACAAAGGTAACTTTGATTCCAAGATAAACTGTAATCGACTTCAATCCTTCCAATCCTGCGCTTTATCTTCAAACTACTACTTTTGTTTTGAACTATAGGATCTTTATATCCAACGAAGTTGTATATTTTAAAATCTCACCAGATTTCAAAATCGTCATACTGGCCTCAAATCATCGCCAAAAACCGAAAACAGTCCATTTCTATAAAAAAATGAATTAAACGTACGTTTCGGGACGTGCGGAGCAAGTTTTGGTAAAATCTCACTTTCGAGCTCACCAGATCTCAAAATCGTCGTACTGACCTCGAAATATCGCCGAAAAGCGAAAACAGTGCATTTCTATGAAAAGTGCATAAAACGCACGTTTGGGGTCGTGCGGAGCAACTTTTGGCAAAATCTTACTTTTGAGCTCACCAGATCTTAAAATCGTCGTACTGACCTGAAATCATCTCGAAAAAGCGAAAACAGTGCATTTCTATGAAAAGTGCACAAAACGCATGTTTGGCGCTATGCGGAGCAAGTTTTGGCAAGAGGAATTCATACAGATGCTTTAACTGCCAACTGCTAGGCATCACCCTCGTCAGCCGTTGACCAGGAGCTGTGGTAGTTTCGCCGGCTAGCAACGGGACTACAGCTCCTGGCGCCGCCAGCGGCAAATGCCACTGGATGTTGCCAGGTCAAGCGTAATAGGAACAAGCGCGTGGTATATGCACAACGAGAGTCCAGCCAGCAGATGTCAGAGAGCTTAGCTGGATGCAGTTTAATAAAAATGTGATCAGCGCAGACTTAGGCACTGCGCGATGACTGCCAGATCCAGTTGGATGCAGCCTGTGCTTCTTCTTGGAGAGTCTTGATTGTTGCTCGGAGAGCTTTCGTTGGGAGTCCGATGTTGGACAGGAAGGACCTGGTCGATCTTGCAATGAAGCCGCGGCAACCAACTTCAATAGGTATAACGCTGCAACCCCAGCCACGATCTTCACAGCTAGCACGAAGAGGCTCGTCCCTGTTCTCTTGCGTTCGTTAGCAAAGTCAAAGTTCCCTTCCCACGGCACAGTTAGTTCGACAAGATGGACGCATTTACGGGAGTCAGACCAGATTACAATGTCAGGGCGCACAGTTGTGATGGCAATGTGGCATGGGAAATGCAAGGCTTTAGATAGATCAGCCAGCATTTGCCAGTCTTGGGCACCCTTAAGTAGCCTCGACTGTTTCACTTTCTTCACAGTGGCTGGTTGGGGCTGCTCCCATTCCCTGTGGAACTTAATGCCTTGATTTGTTACCTCCTCAACTGGTGCCTTATTAATGCTGGCGCAATGAGCCTGTGTGGCTTCAGCTATAACTCGCAACACTCTATTGTGCCTCCAGGTATACTTCTGAAGTGACTTATTGGAAGCCGTTAACACATGCTCTAAGGTGGCACGCGTTTGGTTGCACGCGCGGCAAATGTCGTCGTCGATAATACCCCACTGTTTGAGGTTTGTAGGTGTAGGAAGGTCGTACGTGGACCTCAACAGGAAGCTGATTCTCAATGGTTCCATCTGAACAAGGGTGGGCCAGCTGAGTTTTCTTTGTTCTGCCTCTTCCCAGCGCGACCAAGCACATTGTTTAGCGAACTCAGCTGCTGTAGCTGATCTTCTTTCTTCGTCGATGGCCCGTACCTCCTCGATGACCATCTCACGACGGCCTTTAGGACCCTGCGCGGAAAACCAGCGATGTACGTTATTACCCAGGCCAGCTCTACTACCTTGCACCGCACCTGTGATGTCGCTTGTTCGAAGGCTGGCTTCTGCTTCAATCACCGCCTGCTCAGCAGTCCATTAACGGCCGGATTTCACCTCGGGTTGTACCTCGCGGATCACTTGGTCAGGCGAATCCCGGAGCATCATGTGGAGACGCACCTTGCCAGCCTTAAATTCATCCACGACAGAAGAAAGTGGTAGCTGTACCTTTGCCGAGCGGCTGTACAGCACGACATCTGTAAAGCTGGGAGGGACACCTAGCCATTTTGTGAGGCATTTGTTGACGTGCCGTTGGATTGCTTCAACGCGAGTGATTGCTACCTCATAGATCTGTAGCGGCCAGAGTTGGCGAGGAAGGAGGTCATGCTGGAAAATCCATGCCTTCAGCTTTCCAGGGAGATCTGTCTCATTAATGGCTTTTAAACCTTCCTTTGCAGTCTTCTCAATTTCGGTACCGCGATGGCGGTCAGTAAGTGGGATGCTATACCACCGACCGAGACTCTTTACAGGCTGCTCTTTTATGGTTGGAATCTGGTCGCCACCAATGGAGAAGTGGGTTTCTTTGACTTGTCCGTGCACGATAAAGACACTGCGGCATTTCTTAGGCTTGGCGTTCATACGGCACCATTCAAACAGCTCATTCAGGCGATGAAGGAGGAGCTCTGTCCAAGTCCTGGATTGAGTAAGGGTTGTAACATCATCCATTAACGCTTTCATTGGTGGTAGCACTATGCCTCCATCCACCATTTCCCCCTTAGTTGCATCTTTGGCCCCTGCAACAACATCTCCATACACATGATAAACAAGCGTGGAGCCCATCATGATGCCAATCTCAAACGATTGCCAGTTGGTAGTGTAGCGCTGGGTAGTAAAGCGCATGAAAGCTGTGTCGAAATACTTTTGCAGGAGCACCTTCATCTTTCCTGGGATGTAAAGGAAGTCGAGAGAACGATAGATCAGGTCATGGGGGACTGATCCGTAAGCATTGGCGAGGTAAAGCCACACCACATGCAGTTCACTCATGTCTTGCTTGGCCGTCCGGCTAGAGTTCCAGATCATTTGGGCATGTTCCAGGCATCCAAGGAACCCTGTGATACCGGTTTTCTGTACAGAGGTATCAATAAACCCATTGTCCATGAGGAAGCTAGTCATTCGACGAGCGATAATGTCAAAGAAGATCTTGCTCTCTACGTTGAGCAGCGAAATCGGGCAAAAGTTGCTAATGCCAACTGAGTTTTTCTCTTTGGGGATTTGAATGCCATCCGCGAGGCACCAGTATTGAGGTATCAGGCCCTCTTTCCAGGCCCGTTGCAAGAGGACTGCGAGCTCGCCAAGCACGAGCGGACAGTTCTTATACAGTTTATAGGATAAGCCGTTTATGCCAGGCGCACTCTTGGTACAAGCTTTCCGCACGAACTCACGAACTTCCTTCACCTTGAGGTTGGACATATCAAAGGTTACACCTGGTGGGGCTGGCCTTGTTATGCCGTGCATGTAAGCAGCGGCACATCTCGACAGGAATCGGAGTAGGTCTTTTTCAAGTGCTCTTCCAGCTCCTCCTGGGGCACATCCAAAACACCACTCTTGCTTTCAGTGAACAGTGATTTGGCGAAGGTGTATGGATTTTTGTAGAAAGCATCCCCGGTCTTCCTCTTTCGTTTCAGTGGCTTCTGTTGGTTCTCAGCACGAGAGAGGACGAGTATCTGCTTCTTAATATCGTCCAGTAGGGTTCTTAGTGCAGCTTTCTCATGCTCAGGAGCTTCCTTCAGTTGGCGCTTGAAGACTCTGATTTGTCCGCAGTTGTCCTTTCCTCACCTGCCTTCTGGTAGGTCTCTTCACTACTTCTGGCCTCCCTTTTTTTGACTCTACCGCACCGAATTTCTCGAGACATGTTTCATATACCACACTACTAAATAGGCTAAGCTGATTGACCGTACTCCCTCTGAGTCGGAAGCGTAGGATGATACTCAGGTCGCTATCTACGCTTGCCCATTAAGCTTTTGAATTGCCTTTAGGCCATTAAATTTTGGCATTGCTAGTGAAAGTACTAGGTGGCTGAGGCGACTAGGCTATGAGCACCTGAGCACTGTGGTTTACATCCGGGCTCTGATTCCCATCAATCGACTTCACTAGGAGGGTTGCGTTGCTGTCGGTTAGCACACTATCGTGATTGATGTGTTCACAGTCCACGAGCATTGCCAAAGCTCTTAGCGCAGTGGCAGCTCGTATTAATGGGCAGTGTCGGGTCGTCATCAAGATTATCGATTATCTTACTTTTTAGCTCACGAGATCTCAAAATCGTCGTACTGACCTCAAATCATCGCCAAAAAGCGAAAACAGTGCATTTCTATGAAAAATGCACAAAACGTACGGTTAGGGCCGTGCGGAGCAACTTTTGGCAAAATCTCACTTTTGAGCTCACCGGATCTGAAAATCGTCGTACTGACCTCAAAACATCGCCAAAAACCGAAAACAGTGCATTTCTATGAAAAATGCACAAAACGTACAGTTCGGGCCGTGCGGAGCAACTTTTGGCAAAATCTCACTTTTGAGCTCACCAGATCTGAAAATCGTCGTACTGACCTCAAAACATCGCCAAAAAGCGAAAACAGTCCATTTCTATGAAAAATGCACAAAACGTACGGTTCGGGCCGTGCGGAGCAACTTTTGGCATTATCTCACTTTTGAGCTCACCAAATCTGAAAGTCGTAGTACTGACCTCAAAACATCGCCGAAGAGCGAAAATAGTGCATTTCTATGAAAAATGCACAAAACGTACGTTTCGGGCCGTGCGGAGCAAGGTTTGGCAAAATCTAACTTTTCAGCTCACCAGATCTCAAAATCGTTGTACTTACTTACTTTGGCCCTTTGCTCCTCCCGGAGCATAGGCCACCAACAATAACTCGCCAGTCTCCTCTGTCCTGTGCTATCTTTTCAAGTTGTTTCCATGTGTGTTTAGTCCTCTTAATGTCCTTTTCAAGCTTTCGCCGCCAGGTGTTTCGTGGTCTCCCTCTCTTTCGTTGACCTTGGGGGTTCCAGTTCAGGGCTTGACGGCTGATGCTACTAGGTGGTTTGCGTAGCGTATGGCCAAGCCATCTCCATCTCCTTTGTCGGATGTCCTCTTCCACTGGAGTCTGCTGCGTCCTTGCCCATAGGTTCTCATTACTGATGGTTTCTGGCCAGTGGATTCTTAGGATTCTACGTAAGCATTGATTTATAAAGGTCTGGATCTTCTTCGTAGATGCTTTGGTTGTCCGCCATGTTTCTGCTGCATACAACAATACTGACTTTACGTTTGAGTTAAACAAACATACCTTGGTAGATGTGCCGATTTCTTTGGAGTGCCATACCTTTCTTAACATGTTGAATGCTGATCGTGCCTTGCCGATCCTAGTTTTTACATCTGCGTCTGTTCCCCCACTTTTGTCCATTACACTGCCCAAATAGGTGAAAGACTCAGCTTCCCCCAGTTCCTCCCCTTCAATTGTGACTGGTTCATCAGTGCCTGCATTGATCCTCAGGATCTTTGTCTTCTGTTTATTGATCTTCAGTCCTATTTGCACTAAGGTGTAATACAGGTCAGATGTTTTTGCCTGCATCTGCTGGTGGTTATGCGATAGAAGCGCTACATCGTCCGCAAAGTCCAGGTCGTCCAACGGTGTCCACAAGGTCCACTGGATCCCATTTCTTTTCTGGTTTGTGACAAGTCTCATGATCCAGTCTATAGCCAAGATAAACAGAAAAGGTGACAGAAGGCATCCCTGCCTTACCCCGGTCTTAACCTCAAACTTCTCTGTCAATTTCCCCTCATGAACCACTCTGCAAGACAGACCCTCATAAGAGTTTCGAATCAGGTTGACAAACTTCACGGGTACACCATAATGTCGAAGCAGCTTCCATAATGTCTCCCTGTCTAGGCTGTCAAAAGCCTTCTCATAGTCAACAAAATTTACGTAAAGGGGGGAGTTCCATTCAATTGATTGTTCCACTATACTTCGCAGTGCTGTGATCTGATCGGTACATGACCTGCCTGGCCTGAAGCCCGCTTGCTGATCCCGGAGGGTGTGATCTAATGGTCCTTTCAACCTTTCCAAGATGATTCTGTTCAGTACTTTCCCAGGGACAGACAGGAGTGTGATTCCTCTATAATTTGAACATAGGCCGAGGTCTCCTTTCTTGGGGATCTTGATCAGGAGTCCTTCCTTCCATTCTAAAGGGATCTCTTCTTCTTTCCAGATTTTCTCAAACAATCCATAGAGTATCTCAGCTAGCATCTCTGGGTCTACCTTGAGTGCTTCCGCTGGAATCTCGTCTGCCCCTGCTGCTTTGCCATTCTTCAGCTGCTTGATGGCCTTCCTGATTTCTTCCCTGGTGGGCTTACCACAATCAATTGGTAGATCTTCTTCAGCTGCGGGGATGTCTGGTGCATTGGCTGGAGCTGGCCTGTTGAGAAGCTCCTCAAAGTGCTCTGCCCATCTGCTTGGCTGTTTATCCGCACCTACCAACGCACTTCCGTTCTTATCTTTCACTGGGCGTTCTGTTCGTCCAAACTTCCCCGTAAGCTTCATGGTTATGTCATAAAGCTGTTTCATGTTCCCATTTGCTGCCGCCTCCTCTGCTTCCTGTGCCATTCTATCCACAAAGTTCCTCTTATCTGTTCTGATGTTTCTTTTAACTTCACTGTTCGCTTCAGCATATTGTTTCTGTGCTTCTTTCTTTGCTGCCCCTGTTCGGCAATGGTTAATTGCTGCTTTCTTAAATTTCCTTTCCTGTATCTTCCGGAATGTCTCTGCCGAAAGCCATTCCTTCTGTTCCGGTTTTCTTCGGCCCACCGCTTCTTCTCAAGCATAGTTAATTGCCTCCTTTATGTCCATCCATTGCGAATTAATATTCAAACCCTCGTCATCCTCGTGCAACTCCTGTAGGACTTGGTATCTGTTGGACAGTGTTACTCTGAATTTCTCTGCTGTACTTACATCCCTCAGGAAACCCACATTATATCGTGCTTTTCTTCTTTGTTGACTTGTCTCATTCCTTCTCAGCTTAAGCTTTAGTTTGGCAACTACTAGGTGATGATCGGATTCAACATCTGCTCCTCTCTTGACCCGGACATCTTTCAGTGATCTTCTAAATTTCTTTGCAACACAGACGTGGTCGATCTGGTTCTCTGTTATAAGGTCCGGGGAGACCCATGTTGCCTTGTGTATCCTCTTGTGCGGAAACACACTACCCCCAATTACCATGTTGTTTAAAGCGCATGCATCTGCAAATCGTTCACCATTTTCATTCATCTCACCGAGCCCATGTCTTCCCATTACTTCATCGTACCCTGTATTATCCGGTCCAATCTTGGCATTGAAGTCGCCCATCAGGATGTTGACGTCTTGATCGCTTAGCCTACTGAGGATGCCCTGCAGCTGATTGTAGAACTCATCCTTCACCTCCTCACTCTTATCATTTGTTGGGGCATAACACTGCACTATATTCATCCTAATGTTCTTCCTCACCGTTCTAAATGATCCTGTTATGAATGTTGGTCCTCTGGCCTCCCAGCCAATCAAGGCTTTCTGCGCCTCTTTCGTCAGCATAAGTGCTACGCCTTCCGTGCGAGGAGCACTGCTCTCTTCATGTCCAGAATACAACACCATCTCTCCTGTTGTCAGTCGCAGTTTCCCTGACTGCTTCCACCTGGTCTCACAAAGTCCCAGCAGCACACGGTTGTAATTGTGCATTTCTCTCGCTACCTGGGCTGTCTTTCCTGACTCGAACATTGTTCTGATGTTCCACGTTCCGATGTTTAAGGTTTTTCTGGTCGTCAGAAGGGTAATCGGTGTTACAGGTTCCTTTCGGCTTTTCCTGCAACTCTTCATGCACCTTCGCGAGGAAAGCCCTTCTTCTTCCAGAACTTGTAGAGTTTGTTGATTCATCATTGGTGTTTCTGTAGCAACATGGTTTTTACGGGGTAGGGTTGCTAACCCTACACCCAACCTTCCTCCTTTCTCAGCCGGTCTTAGGACCGTCCATGGCGGAGTTCAAATCGTTGTACTGACCTCAAATCATCGCCAAAAAGCGAAAACAGTGCATTTCTATGAAAAATGCACAAAACGTACGTTTCGGTACGTGCGGAGCAAGGTTTGGCAAAATCCCACTTTTCAGCACACTAGGTCTCAAAATCGTCGTACTGGCCTCAAATCATCGCCAAAAACCGAAAACAGTGCATTTCTATGAAAAGTGCACAAAACGTACGTTTCGGGCCGTGTGGAGCAACTTTTGGCAAAATCTTACTTTTGAGCTCACCAAATCTCAAAATCGTCGTATTGACCTCAATACATCGCCAAAAACCGAAAACAGTGCATTTCTATGAAAAATGCACAAAACGTACGTTTCGGGCCGTGCGGAGCAAGTTTTGGCAAAATCTCACTTTTGAGCTCACCAGATCTGAAAATCGTCGTACTGACCTCAAAACATCGCCAAAAAGCGAAAACAGTCCATTTCTATGAAAAATGCACAAAACGTACGTTTCGGGACATGCGGAGCAAGGTTTGGCAAAATCTCATTTTTCAGCTCACCAGGTCTCAAAATCGTCGTACTGGCCTCAAATCATCGCCAAAAAGCGAAATCAGTGCATTTTTATGAACAGTGTACAAAACGCACGTTTGGGGCCGTGCGGAGCAAGTTTGGGCAAAATCTCACTTTTGAGCTCACCAAATCTCAATCTCGTCGTACTGGCCTGAAATCATGGCGAAAAAGCGAAAACAGTGCCTTCTATGAAAACTGCACAAAACGTACGTTTCGGGCCGTGGGGAGCAACTTTTGGCAAAATCTCAGTTTTCAGCACACTAGTTCTCAAAATCGTCGAACTGGCCTCAAATCATCGCCAAAAAGCGAAAACAGTGCCTTTCTATGAAAAGTACCCAAAACGTACGTTTCGGGCCGTGCGGAGCAAGTTTTGGCAAAATCTCAGTTTTGAGCTCACCAGATTTTAAAATCGTCCTATTGACCTCAAATCATCGCCAAAAGGCGAAAACAGTGCATTTCTATGAAAAATAGACAAAACGTTCGTTTCGGGCCGTGCCTAGCAAGCTTTGGCAAAATCTCATTTTTTAGCACACCAGTTCTCAAAATCGTCGAACTGGCCGCAAATCATCGCCAAAAAGCGAAAACAGTGCATTTGTATGAAAAGTGCACAAAACGTACGTTTCGGGCAGTTCGGAGCAACTTTTGGCAAAATCTCAGGTTCTCAAAATCGTCGAACTGGCCTCAAATCATCGCCAAAAAGCGAAAACAGTGCCTTTCTATGAAAACAGCACAAAACGTACGTTTCGGGCCGTGCGGGGCAAGTTTTGGCAAAATCTCAGTTTTGAGCTCACCAGATCTAAAAATCGTCGTATTGACCTCAAATCGTCGCCAAAAAGCGAAAACAGTGCATTTCTATGAACAGTGCACAAAACGCACGTTTGGGTCGTGCGGAGCAAGTTTTGGCAAAATCTTACTTTTGAGCTCACCAAATCTTAAAATCGTCGTACTGGCCTCAAATCATCGCCAAAAACCGAAAACAGTGCATTTCTATGAAAAGTTGACAAAATGTACGTTTGGGGCCGCGCGGAGCATTTTTTGGCAAAATCTTACTTTTGAGCTCATCAGATCTCAAAATCGTCGTAATGGCCTCAAATCATCGCTGTAAATCGTAATCAGTGCATTTCTATGAAAAGTGCAGAAAACGCACGTGCGTCAACGGATCTCAAAATCGTCGTATTGACCTCAAATCATCGCCAAAAAGCGGAAACAGTGCATTTCTATGAACAGTGCACAGAACGTACGTTTGCGTCGTGCGGAGCCAGTTTTGGCAAAATCTTACTTTTGAGCTCACCAGATCTCAAAATCGTCGTACTGGACTCAAATCATCGCCAAAAACCGAAAACAGTGCATTTCTATGAAAAGTTGACAAAACGTACGTTTGGGGCCGCGCGGAGCATTTTTTTGCAAAATCTTACTTTTGAGCTCACCAGATCTCAAAATCGTCGTAATGGCCTCAAATCATCGCTGAAAATCGTAATCAGTGCATTTCTATGAAAAGTGCAGAAAACGTACGTTTGGGGCCGTACGGAGCAAGTTTGGGCAAAATCTCACTTTTGAGCTCACCAAATCTTAATATCGTCGTTCTGGCCTGAAATCATGGCGAAAAAGCGAAAACAGTGCCTTTCTATGAAAACTGCACAAAACGTACGTTTCGAGCCGTGCGGAGCAAGTTTTGACAAAATCTCACTTTTGAGGTCAACAGATCTCAAAATCGTCGTATTGACCTCAAATCATCGCCAAAAAGCGAAAACAGCGCATTTCTATGAAAAATGCACAAAACGTACGTTTCGGGCCGTGCGGAGGAAGTTTTGACAAAATCTCACTTTTGAGGTCAACAGATCTCAAAATCGTCGTATTGACCTCAAATCATCGCCGAAAATCGTAATCAGTGCATTTCTATGAAAAGTGCAGAAAACGCACGTTTCGGGCCTTGCGGAGCAAGTTTTGGCAAAATCTCACTTTTTAGGTCAACAGATCTAAAAATCGTCGTATTGACCTCAAATCATCGCCAAAAAGCGAAAACAGTGCATTTCTATGAAAAATGCACAAAACGTACGTTTCGGGCCGTGCGGAGGAAGTTTTGACAAAATCTCACTTTTGAGGTCAACAGATCTCAAAATCGTCGTATTGACCTCAAATCATCGCCGAAAATCGTAATCAGTGCATTTCTATGAAAAGTGCAGAAAACGCACGTTTCGGGCCGTGCAGAGCAAGATTTGGCAAAATCTCACATTTTAGCACACCAGTTCTCAAAATCGTCGAACTGACCTCATAACATCGCCAAAAAGCGAAAACAGTGCATTTCTATGAAAAGTGCACAAAACGTACGTTTCGGGCCGTGCGGAGCAAGTTTTGGCAAAATCTTACTTTTGATCTCACTAGATCTCAAAATCGTCGTACTGATCTCAAATCCACACGGCCCGAAACATTTTTGCGCATTTTTCATAAAATTTACTGTTTTCGCTTTTTGGCGATGATTTGAGGTCAGTACGACGATTTTGAGATGTGTTGACCTCAAAAGTGAGATTTTGCCAAAACTTGCTCCCCATGGTCCGAAACGTACGTTTTGTGCACTTTGCATAGATGTGCACTGTTTTCGCTTTTTGGCGATGATTCGAGTCCAGTACGACGATTTTGAGAACTGGTGTGATAAAAAGTGAGATTTTGCCAAAACTTGCTCCGCACGGCTCGAAACGTACGTTTTGTGCATTTTTGATAGAAGTGCACTGTTTTCGCTTTTTGGCCATGATTTCAGGCGAGTACGACGATTTTGAGATCTGGTGTGCTGAAAGGTGAGATTTTGCCAAAAATTGCTCCGTACGGCCCGAAACGTACGTCTTGTGCATTTTTCATAGAAATGCACTGTTTTCGCTTTTTGGCGATGATTTGAGGTCAGTACGACGATATTGAGATTTGGTGAGCTCAAAAGTGAGATTTTGCCAAAAGTTGCTCCGCAAGGCCCGAAACGTACGTTTTGTGTACTTTTCATAGAAATGCACTGTTTTCCCTTTTAGCGATGATTTGTGGTCAGTACGACGATATTGAGATTTGGTGAGCTCAAAAGTAAGATTTTGCCAAAACTTGCTCCGTACGGCCCCAAACGTGCGTTTTCTGCTCTTTTCATAAAAATGCACCGATTTCGATTTTCGGCGATGATTTGAGGCCATTACCACGATTTTTGAGACCTGGTGTGCTGAAAAGTGAGATTTTGCCCAAACTTGCTCCACACGGTACGAAACGTACGTTTTTTGCATCTTTATAGAAATGCACCGTTTTCCCTTTTTGGCGATGATTTGAGGTCAGTACGACGATTTTGAGATCTGGTGAGCTCAAAAGTGAGATTTTGCCAAAAGTTGCTCCGCAAGGCCCGAAACGTACGTTTTGTGCACTTTACATAGAAATGCACTGTTTTCGCTTTTTGGCGATGATTTGAGGTAAGTACGACGACTTTCAGGTCTGGTGAGCTAAAAAGTAAGATAATCGATAATCTTGATGACGACCCGACACTCCCTATTAATACGACCTGCCACTGCGGTAAGAGCTTTCGCAATGTTCGTGGACTGCGAACACATTAATCACGATGGTGGGCCAACCGACAGCAACGCAACCCTCCTAGTGAAGGAAATAAGTCGATTGATGGGAATCAGAGTCCGGATGTAAACCACAGTGCTCAGGAGCCCATAGCCTGTTCGCCTCAGCCACCTAGTACTTCCACTAGCAATGCCAAAATTCAATGGCCTAAAGGCAATGCAAAAGCTGAATGGGCAAGCGTAGATAGCGACCTGAGTATCATCCTACGCTTCCGACTCAAAAGGAAGTACGGTCAATCAGCTTAGCCTATTTAGTAGTGTGGTATATGAAACATATCTGGAGAAATTCGGTGCGGTAGAGTCAAAGAAAGGGAGGCCAGAAGTAGTGAGGAGACCTACCAGAAAGCAGGTGAGGAAAGGACAACTGCGGACAAATCAGAGAGTCTTAAAGCGCCAACTGAAGGAAGCTCCTGAGCATGAGAAAGCTGCACTAAGAACCCTACTGGACAATATTAAGAAGCAGGTACTCGTCCTGTCTCGTGCTGAGAACCAACGGAAGCCACGGAAACGAAAGCGGAAGATCAGGGATGCTTTCTACAAAAATCCATACAACTTCGACAAATCACTATTCACTGAAAGCAAGAGTGGTGTTTTGGATGTGCCCCAGGAGGAGCTGGAAGAGCACTTGAAAAAGACCTACTCCGATTCCTGTCGAGATGTGCTGCTGCCTTACATGCAAGGCATAACAAGGCCAGCCCAACCAGGTGTAACCTTTGATATGTCCAACCTCAAGGTGAAGGAAGTTCGTGAGTTCGAACGTAAAGCTCGTACCAAAAGTGCGCCTGGCATAAATGGCTTATCCTATAAGCAGCATAAGAAATGTCCGCTCGTGCTTGGCGAGCTCGCGGTCTTCTTGCAACGGGCCTGGAAAGAGGGCCTGATACCTCAATACTGGTGCCTCGCGGATGGCATTCAAATCCCCAAAGAGAAAAACTTAGTTGGCATTAGGAACTTTCGCCCGATTTCGCTGTTTAACGTAGAGAGCAAGATCTTCTTTGGCGTTATCGTCGAATGACTAGCTTCCTCATGGACAATGGGTTTATTGATACCTCAGTACAGAAAACCGGTATAACAGAGTTCCTTGGATGCCTGGAACATGCCCAAATGATCTGGAACTCTAGCCGGACGGCCAAGCAAGACATGAGTGAACTGCATGTGGTGTGGCTTTACCTCGCCAATGCTTACGGATCACTCCCCCATGACCTGATCTATCGTTCTCTCGACTTCTTTTACATCCCAGGAAAGATCAAGGTGCTCCTGCAAAAGTATTTCGACTCAGCCTTCATGCGCTTTACTACCCAGCGCTACACTACCAACTGGTAATCGTTGGAGATTGGCATCATGATGGGCTGCGTCATCTCTCCACGCTTGTTCATCATGTGTATGGAGATGTTGTTGCGGGGGGCCAAAGATGCAACTGAGGCGGAAATGATGGATGGAGGCATAGTGCTACCACCAATGAAAGCGTTCATGGATGATGTTACAACCCTTAATCCAGGACTGGTACAGGGCTCCTCCGTCAGCGCCTGAATGAGCTGTTTGAATGGTGCCGTATAGTAGTATATGAGAGGCACTACAACTCACTTTACATCACCCATAAAAGTATCGAATTTTGTCCGTTAGATTTCCTCGTTAAATTTTTCAAGATTTTTTCAAAAAATCCTCGTTAAATTTCCAAAATTGTCGTTAATTTAGTGTATTTTGGAAATTTTCCTCGGTAAAAACCCAGTGGGTAACCATCTTACCCGTACATCAGTATTTTTGAAAAAATTCTG
This sequence comes from Cladopsammia gracilis, assembly GCA_022457155.1. Classification (NCBI taxonomy): domain Eukaryota; kingdom Metazoa; phylum Cnidaria; class Anthozoa; order Scleractinia; family Dendrophylliidae; genus Cladopsammia; species Cladopsammia gracilis. Next base: position 42,784 of record JAJGOT010000618.1, read on the forward strand.
GCTCACTTTCCAAAAACCACACATCCTCATGAGGCACTTTCCAAAAAAAACACACATCCCTCACGAGCTCACTTTCCAAAAAAAACATCCTCATGAGCCATTTTCCAGATATAGTGTTTTAATCGATACTCATTGTTAACACAGGACAGTTTGAAGAAAAAACTTCATCTTCTTCGCTTTCTTCAGGTATTGTAAGTGGTGAATTTTGTGGGTTAACATATATATCATGTACCGTAACTTGAAATGAAACTTCTTCTTTGCTGATATAGATACTATCGATTAACAGAGCCAATTTGACTTTTTCTAGCTTTCTCTTTGCGATTCTTGTTAAAATTTTATCCCTTTGTTTTGAATGTTTGAGAAGTTTAACATTAAACATTTCAGATCGAATCGATCCCCCAGTAATTCTTGTACCCATACCTTCAAACTGAAAACCATAAAAAATACCTTTTATTTTATTAGCTATTTTTTCACCATAAACACCCTTTAAATGTCGCCTACAGATGTCTCTAATAAAAACAATGCAATCAATAAACTTTTCTTCTTCTTTCGTTGACATTCGACTGCATCCTTCTTCACCGTATAAGCGAACAGGAATGGTGTAACCAAGTAGTTTACTACTTTCGTTTTGACTATATGTCTCTTTTACACCTAAAATTGTAAGAAATGGTGAATCGATTACTAGCGGTCCGTAACGGGTTTCAATTTTGATTATTTCAAAACCGGTTTTGCTGTTTTTTACCGGTTTATGGAAAATAATATTTGATGAATATTCTAAAACTTTTGAAGGACTTAACAGTTGCATGTTGTTATATTACCATATTTATTTTTTAAGACGATTTTTCATTTCTAGAAACAAGAAATGAAAAATAAACAGATATTCAATCTTCTTCATCTTCGCTTTCTTCAGGTATCGATAATAACGATTCTCGTTGAGGTAACGGTTTGAAATATGCCTCATGAACCTTTATCTGAATCGAAACAGCTTTTTCACCAATATAGATACTATCGATCAGCAAAGCTAATTTCACATGGCAATATGTGTTTAAATAGTCGAGCGGATCAACATTTTTGTTTCCTTTCACTTTGAATAACGTTAAGAATTTATTCGACTTTTCCGAATAATTGAGTTTGGCATACAATATCGGTGGATTATTTCCTATATCACTGTCCTTGTAATATAAGATACTATTTAGTTTGCCAGCAATTTCTGGATCAAAAGTCTCTTCCAAGTGCTTACGGCAAAGTTCTTCAAAATTTTCCAAAGAAAAATAAAACTCTTCTTCGTCCGGTGTCGGTTGATTGTCTTTGGACCATAAACAGACCGGAATAGAATATCCAAGTAGCTCACGAGTTCCGTCTTCTTTACTTCTTCTTTCGGTTACACCAAAACTGAAAAGAAACGGTGTTTCAATGACTAAAGGTCCTTTTTTATTATCACCGTAATCGATCTGTATTTTAATCCTTTGATAATTGTAAAGGTCATTTTTTATCGGTTTGCTGAAAATAATATCATCATCGCGAACATCTGAAAGAATTGACAGTTGCATGTTTGTTAGTATTACAAATTTATTTCTTTAAGACCATTTTTTCCTACCTACAATCCTTGCAACAGCGCTTGTTTTTCCCGTGAATACAGATACCGTTTCCACCGCAATCTTTGCAAGAATATTTTACACGGCTGTGTTCACAAATCTGTTTTCCCGAGCACTCCTTACAATAGTATTTGTTATTTCCGTGAATACAGATTCCGTTTCCACCACAATCTTTACAAACATGTCTCTGTCTACCATGTTCACAAATCCTTGATCCCGAACACTCCTTACAACTGTATTTATTTTTACCGTGTGGACAAAGTTTTGCTCTAGCCATTGGCGGCTTCGTAGGTTCTTGTTGTTCAACAGCTTGTAAAGCTTCAATCAGTTCGGCTTTTCGCATCAGATGCCATCCTTTAATTTTCTGCTCTTTTGCCATAGCTTTGAGATCTTTTACCGTAACTTTAGGTTTCGATTCTTGCTTTTCCATTCTTCTATAAGATACTTTATATTTTTAAGACCACCACTGTTGTGGTTTGATTAGCAAGCGCTTTCGAGTCACGACGTTTCCGAGAAATCGGTCTTAATTTATTCATCTTTTCCGAGAATTGCGTACGTGTTCATTCAAGTGTGAAACCTTCTAAAGTGCATGCGCAGTCACGCGTGAAACGCGCGCGTGACACTTGACACGTACCACATGTGTGAGCGCGATAACCTCTACCTATATAAATAGTTCGATGAAACTATATATATTAATAAGTCTGTAATTCGATAGAACTCAGGGGGAGACGGTTGGCCACTGTCAGAACCCTGCTTACGGTTCATACGATGTCAGACCTACGGGGTAGCAGTGTAGTTGAGTCAGTTGACTACGCTCTGGTGAACCAGCCCCGGCCCAACTGATAACAGGGGGGTGCTCAAAGATCTCTTCGGAGAACTTAACCTCACCCAGAGGTATAAAATGGGATGACACCCGCTTTGTCAGCGGGAAAAGTCCTCACTTCGGTGAGGCAAAAGTCCTCACTTCGGTGAGGCACAGAAACAGCCAACCGAGCACCCCCCGACCAGGGTTTTGCACTTTTTTATGAAAACTTTTCATCGTATCTTTTTTCAACACGGTTATTTATTGTTGATCATCTTTACGAACTTTTACTAGAGGTTCATATATATCTAATTCAGTCAAAACATCGATGAGTTTAGCTTTCCTCATTAGATACCAACCTTTAATTTTCTTCTCTTTTGCTAAATGGCGTAATTCTTTGAAGGTATAATCTGTTCGATTAATCAACGGTCTTTCCCATCCATCATCCATTTTATTTATTTAATACCAAATCTTTATGTTCATTTGAATTTTTTATCGTATCGATCTTCGATTCGACTATTTATTGCTGGACATAAATCGATGATTATTTCATCGATCAATCTCATATCGTTAACAAACGATTCGTGATCGAACTGTTTTCCTCGCAGACAAGAACGTAAGTCAACCAAAACTTTCTGGTATGTCGTAAATGCAAATTTACTCATCTCAATCCGTCGGTTATAATTTTTATAATCGGTAAATGTTTTGACCAACAAGCCTGCACCGGAAATGACACCTAGTATAACTGGGTTCAACGTAATTCCGCCGGCAATCGTACCGCCTGCGATAAGAGACGACGAACTCAATTTACACAAGAGATTCATCCGTTTGAGATGTCTAAAAGTCTTTTTATAACACCACCATTTCTTGTGATAAAAACTGTAAAGGGACTTGATCACCGACAATTTTGTCTCGTCGATCGATGTATCGATGTGGTTAAATGCAAAAAGATCGTATTTCATTTTATAAAGATGACATACTAATTTTAAAATGATCGCATTCATTTTCATTCTTGTCTCTTTTATAAATGAGCATGTTCATAGTCCTCATTGGTTAAGAGAAACTCGAGACATCGCGAGAGAGGTTGTAGAAGCGCTTGAACACGCTACACACTAGTGTGAAAGATCATCTAATTTATTATACGTGGCGTATAATAAATTTAAATTTGACTGTATTTACGCTTCATCTGAAGATTCTTCATCTGAAGACTCTTCATAACCAGAGTTCCACTCACCAGATTCAACAGGTTTAATAGGTAGCTTGTGAGCGCAGCGGTAAATTTTAATGTAATCGACCAAGATCTTTTTCCGCATGTGTTTGTAGAGATTCGGGTTCTCACCATATTCCCGTAACATTATCAATAGATCGTTAAATGTTAATGACTTAAGATGTTTGCTTGGAACCTGAAGTATCCGTTTTATCTTTTCTGGATAAAAATCTGTTTGCGATTCACCACTTGTAGCCATTGTCTTATTTTTTATATAAGAAAATATTTCTTTAATTCCATATTTTTATGTCGTCTCAAGCCACAGACTTACCAAACATTTATCGATGGTAGTTCCTTGTAAACTTTGTACTCTCACACGAAATTTATCACATTCTACCAGAGCGATATCGTTAGTTAAGTGACAGACATGTTTCTTACCACCCTCTCCCCTTCCTATTACATTTTTTATCAACACGGCAATAGGATTGTACGTTTCGAGCGTATCGAGAATGTTAACGCAACATTTTACGATCTTACATCCAACAGGTACCATAACATATTCATCTCCTGAAAATAGAGCAAACATCTGATTCGCAGTTCTATTGTAAAGACCGTTAATTACAAACGCACCACCGCTGGGACTTGGTGAATTGATAATTGCATGATTATTCATATCGAGTGTAGTCTGCATTAGTATTTTCCCACCCTCCAAAATATAAGGAGAATCGTAAACACTGGCCGGTACATCTGAGTGGTTTCCTTTTATTCCGTAAATTACAAGATAGGCTTGAGCTTGCGAAGCTGATGTTGGTGAGCCGCTACATTTTAAATCGACCCTAATATATTCCGGTGGTGAAATTTTCCACTTATGTAGATGGATAATGCTTCTACTGTAATTAGAAAATTTTTTCATCGGTTGATTAATTATATTGATAGAAGCCGATTGAACATCGACGCTGACGCCGCTCATCGTAGGTGGAATAAATTCGATACAAACGGTATATTCTCCCATTGGTAATTTATATAAATTAAATCCGATTCTTGATGCGTAGCTATTTAGTGGATGCTTGTGTAATAAAAGACTGTAAACTTTTCTGTTTAGTGTATGCGGCGACTCTACCAAATCGACTATACCGGTGACGGTTATATCATGCTCGGAAGAGCTTTCATCAACATTTTCCATTATGTACCGGAACTCATCTTTCAAATTTGATGAGTCACTGATATGTGATTCGTCAACATATTTTTTGAGCTTTTCTTCTACCTCGTTCGTATGAACTACCACACCCCCTATCCTGAGTCTAAGTTCTCTATCGACGTAAGATTTTGGTGTAGCCTGATGATCAAGAGTCGGTGTTGCGATATTGTTGATATAACTACTATTCATATCCAAGATACCGGTCATAATTCCACCTGTCAAAGAAAGCTTTTTGGTTGTCTCGGTGTCTACATATCTCTTATTGGCTCCCTGATCGGCGACCGTCGGGTCCTTTACATTGTAAACCGTATTATTACCCATATCCAAACTAGTCTCCATCGGAAACGTCTCTTTACGAGATAAGAAGATATTTTTGACATCGCTGTAAGAGACAAGATTGTTATAATTTGCTCCTAAATCGTGATAAGTCTGTTGTTTCGAATGGACAACATTGAAACGTTGTTTTAGATCGATATTTTTCACAACCTCATGCGTAGGTTCAGGAGCGTTAGGATGAAATTTTTTCAGAGTCACCATATTGACAGCGCATAAATCGTTATCTTCATCCGTGTCCATATTGGTGATTAGTTTTCTGTTCATATCGATCTCTCCGGGAAGAATCAATCTATTTCCTCGAAGATCTAAATCACCAGTCATATGAGTCGATCCATCAACAAGAATAACATCTGTCCGATCTGCTTTTGTTGATATCTGTAAGTCCATCTGATGTTTTGTTATCGCATCATAATTACCCACTCCTTCACCAACATTTACAAGACGTTTTTGTTGAATATCGTAATTGTTATTGACATCTAATTTCAAACCGGCACGACCATTCGCTTGTACCTGTTGATTAAAATTTTTTATATATTCCGATATATCGAAATCGGTGAATCTTCTGATATTATTGAAAATACCCATACTCTATTCTTATTTCATATAATTTTTAAAAACTCTCATCAAAGTTCTTGGTAACGCTTTTCTTTTCTTTGTCTAAAAATAAGAATTCATATGGACCGAGTTTATCGAAAAGAGCCGGATCTATTAGATTTTCTTGCGCAATCAGATTCAGATGCTTTTTAGTCGTCGGCGGATACAAAATCATGTGGGAACAGTTCTGTCGGAGTTTTTGGGGAACATCGTAGTAGGACTGAGACAGATAGATCGGGGAAATTTTATGATGTCGACCATCTGTATAATGATTGGCGATTTTGTTTTGAACTGCTTGGGGAGCGTTAATAAGATCGTCAAAAACCACCACCTTTCTATTATCGATCGGATAGTCTGTTGTATCCATAATATCATCCTCTCCGTAAAGTTCTAAAATATCATAACCGACTCTTTGACTGGCGTTTTCCATTAATTTTTGCAAGTCTTGAATCTTATCCTGATGCTGATTTGGTGAGTATAGGTAAATCTTGTCGTAGTAAATGAGCGGCTTTCTAAGAATATGCATTAAGGTGTTTGTTTTTCCGCATCGAGTTTGACCGGTTATCAACATACGAAAATCTTCATTAAGAAAATCGTTTAACGAACGACTATTATCGTTACTTTTTACCACATCATAATTCGGAATTTTCATTTTGTTAAATAGGGTAAATAAACTTAAAGCGATTTTTTAAAAATAAATAAGTGTTGATTAAACAGATATGGATATTGATAGGGTTAAAAAATATGCTGATTTAGAATTTGAAGGGTTCAAAATCGCTAAAGCGGTTACCGAAGTGAAGAATGAGGTGAAAAATAAAGAACAGGTTCGCGATGTTGCGATGAGTGATTATTTTAAAACTCTGAGAGAACCACTAATTGAACAACAGAAAAAAACAGATGAAAAACAGGACAAAGTCATTCAGCAATTAAAAGAAAATCAATTGGCTTTGACCAGCGGTTTCAAAGACTTGGTTGAAACCAATAAGGATATTTTAACATTGAATAAAGAGCTACCATTTCCTGGCGGTGACCAACCACCAACGGATACGCTACCGATACCTGCACCACCGAAGGGTAAAGTAATAACCGCCGAACCGAATAAGATGTTCACAGAAAGCGAATTAGAATTTTTAAAAGAAACTTTTCATGAACCTAATGAGCTACTTAAGATGAGCGATCAACAGCTTGTTGCAACTTATAATGAAGCTAAAGATGAAAACAGAAGTGTCGGAATAAAGATAGGTGGTTTGAAAAGAAGAAAACCAAAGACAGAAGAAGAAAAACAACAACTCGATTATGATCTGAAAATATATGAAAGAACAAGAGATATATTAGACCGATATTTAACAACGATTAAGAATGTAAAAATTTTACCGCAATATACAAAACAAAAACAAGGTGAAGGGGTACGCAAGTACAAACAACCAAGACGAAACGCTTATAAAATTCAAAAAAATAATCAATATGGAGGACTATTAATCGACATGCCTAAATTAATGAAAGAACTGAAATTGAACGCTTATAATCAATATGGAAAATTAGTCTATCAAGCCGATGTTGATAAATCTCTGATTAATTTACTGACGAAAAGATACAATCCTAAAACAAAATATAGCATGAACGCTGTAAAAGTTTTTAACGATCTAAATATGTTGAGTAATTTACCTCCTCATAAATCATCTGGTAAATCGAAAATGATCGGTTCAAGTATAGTTTATTATGATGATCCCAACAAATTGGCAGACCGGATGAAGATAATAATCGGTTCGATGGCCGCCGGTAACAATTCACCTGTTTTGAAAAACGATTTATCGCAGATTATCGATGAGCTGTTAAGAATAGGAGCAATCGATAAGACAGCTCATGAGAAATTGTTTAAAAAATATTTAGCGTAATTAAAAATTAAAAAGGTTTTCGTATAATAAAAATGGATGTTAACAGAACGCTAGTCTTCAAATCTATAGATGCAAGAAAACAAAATCCCGATAATAAACCAGGAAATTTTACTGTAAGGTTTACTCCCGAGCTGTTATTGGACGATAATAAAGAATGTTTTTTAGCATTGGATCATCTTAGCATGACTGCGAGTTGGCATAACATTCGTCCTGAATATGATAACGACAAACTAAGAATATCGAAGGATAAAGGTCAAACATACGAAACGATTACTTTTCCATCAGGGGTTTATGATTACGAAGATATAAATGATTTTATCCACAAAACGATTGGAAAAATACCCAACACGGAGGAATATGGAATTAGCGTATTGTTTGATCTTACAACTTACAAGGTATTTATTCAATTAAATGAAAATTTCCGCATCGATTTCCGTTCGAGTGGAAATTTTAATATTTTACTCGGATTCGAATCGAAAGTTTTAACGAGCAGCGGTTATGGGAAAAATTTCCCTAATATCAGTAACAGCATCGATAATCTTTACGTAAAATGTAGTTTGTTGAGCGATTCGATCGTTTCAGGAAAGCGAAGTAATACGCTATTCACGTTCTCAACAAATACAAAAACAAGGTCTTTACCTTTTGAAATCTACCCAAGAGTGAATTATTTATGGCATAAGATGAATAGAAAAGACATATCTGAAGTAACCTTTTACTTGGCCGACGATGAAGATAGAATTGTTGATCTGAACGATATCGATATCTCCATAACTGTAGTGTTAAAAGAAGTATAGAAATTTATTTAGAATTTATAAAACTTAGACTTGGACTTACGTCATGGAAGAACAAAGAAGAGTAAGAGATTTTGATACGGGAGAAAATTCTTATATTGATGGTTCCGGTTTCTTCGATATATTTTCAAAAATCGGAAAAACCATAACAGGAAAAACAGCGAGTAAATTGGCTAGTAAAGCAGCAGAAAAACTTATTGAAAAAGGTGCTGAACAGGTCGGTCAAAAAACTGGTGAAGTTCTTGGTGAAAAAATTTATGACAAGTTTTCATCGAGAGGTAAAAAAGAACCTGCTGCAGCTGCACCACCACCACCATCACCAACACCACAAATCTCAGGTGAAACAAAAGGAGTCGATATTATCAAATTTTTAAACGAAGAAAACGCTAAGAAAGAGAAGAAAGAAGACAAATTTCAATATATCAGAAATATCGTAAATGAACTGATTTAATTTTAAAAATAATTTCTTATTATAATTCATAATAAGAATGAGTTTCAGAAATCCAGAATTGGTCAAACGATATGAATACGTGTGCTACGATTTGGAAACACCGCTAATCGATAATGTCGCAAATAATAATAGACAGGTTAAGAATAATTATCGATTCACGGTTGATAACTCTTCAGAAGCAAATCCGATCGATTGGTATAACGCTTATCTGGAAGTAGATTTCAAACTTGTTACGCTTGCTGATAGTACAACCGGTATAACAGCAGGACCAAATAACGGTAATCAAGATTGTACCACAACTAATGGTCATACATTTATAAGGCAGATACAGGTTGAATGCAACGGGATGACAGTTTACAATAACTCAAGAGCTAATGAAACATCGAACGTACTTTCCCTCTTAAAATATACAAAAAGTTATGCCGACACGATCGGTAAAGATCAGTTTTTATATTTAGATTCGTCCACAGGAACAACAGAAGCGCGACCGGCTCAAGCGCTATATAACGAAGGTTTTGCTAGAAGAAAGATTTTGACGGATGCTGCAGCTGTTAACAAAATTTCGATTCCGTTAAATCTCTACAGCTATTTTGCAGCTTTCAAAAATAATCTTCACCCAAATATCAAGACAAATCTTCTTATAGAACTTGAAAGCGACAACAATATAATTTTCAGAAAAAATGCTGCTCCAGATAGTAAGGTGATCTTAACAAAATTAAGATTGTGGTGTCCAAAAATTATTTTCAACGGTTTAGGAATGAAACAGTATCTTGACGATTATCTGAAACCCAAAAAATGGACCTATTTGAGAGAACATACCGAAATATTACAAACATCCTCTGTAAATAGCTCCTTTCGAATAAGTACAGGAATTAGGAGACCGAGGCATGTTTTCATCTGGGTTGTTCCCGAGGCAAGTTATAGTAATCAGGAGCAAAATATATTTACTTTCAAAACATTTAGTATCGGTGCAAACAATCGATATTTTTCTAGAGCACACTTGCAAATAAATAATAGCATCCAATATCCTCAATTAGAGATGACATCAGATGAGGAGTCAAGACTTTACAGAGCTTTGTTATCCTACAGTTCCGCTTACAACGACTTTTTAAGCGGAACGATAATCGATCGATCAAATTTCAGAAATCTTTTTGGAATTCTATACTTTAATCTTAGAAACCAAGAAGAAGATGTAAAAGATGGTGTGGTTGCGCTTACTTTCAATTATGAATTAAACGGAGCAAATCCAACAAATTATAGATTAAATGCTTTAGTTTTACACGAAAAAGAGATAGAGTTATACACGTCATCCGGAAAAATATTAATAAAAGCGTAAATCTAATTAAAATTATATTTTGTAAAATTAAAAATGGCTACACCGTATTTTGCATATGGAGTAAATCTGTCTCAAGGACAGCTACATAAACTTAAAAAAGCATATGACGATAATTCAGAAATTACGATAAGGTTGAGTAAGAATAATTTGAAAGGGTCGCATGAGCTGTTGTTGACAAAAACCCAGATTAATAAGATTAATAAAGCGCTAAAAAACGGTACCGGTACCGATATCAAAATATCTAAAACACAGATTCGTAAAGCGATCACCGTAGGTGGAAGTTTGTGGACCTCGTTGATGTCACTCGGTGCAAAGTTACTACCTTTTGCTACAAAAGCGGCTACAAAGGTAGTACCTTTAGCTACAAAAGCAGCTACAAAGGTACTACCTCATTTAGCTACAGGAGCGCTAGGCGCTTTGGGAAGTCTCGGTATCGATAAGATTTTTGGTAACGGAATCACGGTACCGTTTGATTTTCTTCCTCAACTGCTTCGCATAAAAGGATTGACGCAAAGGCAAGCGCAAGTTGTAAGAAACGGTATGCAAACCGGTAGCGGAATAACGTTCAAACCTACGCAAAGACAGATAAATGGAGGATTTTTAGGAACACTTGCTGCAATCGGAATTCCTATGGCTATCGAATTAGCTTCAAAACTTTTTGGAAAAGGGTTACAGATATCGCCAAGAGAAGGATACGGATTACAGGTACCGAAAAGAGAAGGTAGAGGATTACAGGTTTCTCCAAAGTTTCCATACCAACCTCCGCCTTTTTACGGATCATGGGGTGAAAAAAACCCGAATTTAGGGATGTACCGCTAAGTAATTTTGACCTCCTTGAATGGGTAAGATACTTAAAAATACCTGATTTCCAAGGTATTTTTTCGAGAGATCAAACGGTAAATCATATTCATAAAACAGGCTGTTGTATAATTAATCTTGATGATAAGATAGGGAACGGTACACATTGGGTAGCTACATTTGTAAAAAATAAAAATCTCATATATTATTTTGATTCGTTTTGTTTGCCGCCACCACAAGATTTCATTGATTATGCTGATAGCTTGCGCATGGAATATCAATATAATATCGGTTACCCGTTTCAAGCTATAAGATCAGTAAGATGTGGTTATTATTGTTTATATTTTCTTGATAATATTTACAAAAAATCATTTTACGATTGCTTAAGTAGATTCAAAATCGATAATCAAAACTACAATGAAAAGTTTATTAAAAAATATTTTGTGTAATTAAAATTAAAGATTTTTATTATACAGATCGTATAATAAAACTTACGTATGGAGTCGTTAACGTATTGCGTCAAAGAAAAAATAAAAACCGGCTGTACTGAACCATCCGGTTATATGACAGCCTCAAACGGTAGGCCTATGTTTTGGTGCACTTGCGCTAATTGTGGAATCAAGAAAACCCGTTTCGTTAAGAGTTCGGGAAACTAGTTGGGCCCCCACAAGGTGGGGGCTTTGGCGAGATGGCTATGGAAGGATTAACGATGCACGCGTTACCTTGGTTAGGAAAGAAAGCTGTTGAAATGGGTCGTTATGGAGCAAGTGAGCTGTTGAGAAATAAAAATATGCAAACCAAAGCGTTGGATTTCGCTCTTGACAAAGCAAAACCGTTTCTTGAAAATACTGCCTCACAGATAATGAACGAATTGTCAACTAAGATCAGGCCTGACAAAAAATATAAAACGGATAGAAAAGATTTAGATGGGAGCGGAATCGATGTTCATAAAATGATCGGTAAGCTTCCGAAACCGAAAGGAGGATGGACATTACCCGGACATAAATACACAGGACCATACAATGACTTGGATACACAACTGTCGTATGATCCGGAAACAGGAAAAATACTGGAGATCTACGATAAACCGACGGGTAAAACGGATGCTATAGCGATGCAGCATGACGTCGATTATTCTGTGTGCGCAAATAAACCGGAACCGCGAAAATGTAAAAACGAAGCGGATAGAAAAATGGTGAAAGCTTTGGATAGCGTGCCCTATAGTGATCGACAATGGGGTCACTGGTTAGCTAGAAATACTATCGACGTAAAACAAAAACTTGGGTTGGGAAACGGATAAGGCCGCCGAGTAAAAACGTAGAGACGTGGCAAGAAAAGCTTGCAGACGAACTGCATAAACCTATAAGACGAAAGTTTACTCGGCGGCGTGTTATTGTAAACGGAATCGATGAGATATGGTGTTCTGACCTTGTTGAGATGCAGAAATTAAGTAAGTGGAATAAGGGATATCGATATCTTCTCATGGTGTTAGATGTTTTCAGCAAATACGGTTGGATTGTACCGTTGAAGAATAAAAAGGGAGAGACCGTTAGGGAAGCGTTCAATTCGTTATTCAAGAAAGGAAGAAAACCGAAAATGCTGTGGGTGGATAAGGGAAAAGAGTATTACAACAAGAATATGAAAGAACTGTTGGATAAAAATAAGATAGTGATGTATTCGACAGAGAATGAAGAAAAATCTAGTGTTTGTGAAAGATGGAACCGTACGATAAAAGAGAAAATGTATAAACAGTTTACCGTTCAAAACAATACTGTGTATTATGATATATTACCGATGATATTGAAAGAATACAATAATTCAAAACACCGAAGCATCGGTATGACACCTGTGGAAGCGTCAAAGAAAAAGAACGAAAGTGCTGTTTACTTAAATCTGTACGGTAAGAAGAGACCGATGAATACTAAACCGAAATTTAAAGTTGGGGATAAGGTTCGAATATCAAAATAGAAACGCCCTGTTTTCGATAAAGGTTACACACCAAATTGGACTGAAGAGATTTTTACTGTCGATAAGATTCGATACACTAACCCTATAACTTATAAACTGAAAGATGAGTTGGGTGAGGAGATAACGGGTTCTTTTTATAAGGAAGAGCTGCAGAAGGCTAAGCAGACCATCTTTCGTATTGAGAAAGTGATTCGACGAGACGCTCGAAAAGGTAAAGCGTTAGTGAAGTGGAGCGGGTATAGCGATAAATTCAACTCATGGATAGATTTGAAAGAACTGAAAGACCTGCGGTGAATAGAATTCTTTTCATTTCATGAACGTGAAATGAAAATTTAAAATGGTATTAAAAAAATCTTGAGAATGATTAAGATGGAGTCACAAACTGTTCAACAGCTTAGGGCAATTGCACGTGAAAGAGGATTGAAAGGTCATTCACGTTATAGGAGGAAAGCGGACCTGATCAAATTCATTGAAAGTAGTAGAAATACTCCCCCACCACGCGGTATCGTTAATTTTATAGATGAAGAAGAATCACCACCTAGGGAAAGAGAACAAACACCACCTCCACGAAAAGCAGAACCAAAACCTTATCAGATAAAACCCAAACAAACCCGCAGGCAGAAAAGAGAAGAGAAAAACTTTGAAGCACCCTCACATGTTGAACTGGTGAACAATAAAAGAAAAGAGAAACAGATCAAGCGGCTCAAGAAAAAACTCCAAAAGGTTAATAAAAAGTTGAAAAATAACAAAAAGCAGAGAAAACAGCTGTTTTCAAAAAGAGAGCTACTCAACAACGAGCTTGACACGCTTCGCGTGAAAGGGCATAAAGCTTCGCCTGAAGCTTCGTATGAGATAATCAAAATATCTTCAAATGAAAGTAGAAAGTTCAAATCGTTTTTCGATAAATTCAAAGTAAAAATACTAAACCTTTTGGGTGTATTCGATATTAATCAATTACTGTTGGAAATAGCTAACAAAGTAATAAAAGATAGAGGGTTACAAAACGGTGACAAGATTCGTTGGATACTAAATCATATAAGTTGGCATAAACCGGTCAGTACGAAACGAATCACAATCACAGATAACCTTGGAACGGATCTGGTCGAAGAGATAGCTAGATTCGTTGAATACAAGGATGTACCGATTAGTGAGGTTGAGATAGAGATTGAGTCGATAATGGTTCCTCGAGGAAAAGGACGATTGCGTGTGACAAAAGACAATGTTTCAAGAAAAAGGTCAGTTATAACGATTAAAAACAGTGATTCAATCTGTCTTGCCAGAGCAATTGTAACAGCAGTGGCAAATATTAACAAAGATAGATGGACAAGTTCGCAATTGAAAAACGGGTTCAACGCTTCGAGAAAACTGCAGGAAGAGGAGGCAAAGAAACTTCACGAAGAAGCTAATGTTCCAATATCGCTATTCGGGTCTACTCTTGAAGATGTGAAAAGATTTTCAAAACACTTGAAAGTAGAGATTAATATCGTTGATGCTGACCAGTTTAACGAAATCATTTTCACAGTCGCTCCTTTTGAAAATGCGAGTAAGATCTATCTTTTGAAAAATCAAAATCATTACGATGTCATTACAAGTATGCCAGGCTTTCTTTGTAAAGATTATTATTGTCATACATGCAAGAAACCCTATGAACATAGAGATAAGCATAGATGTCCGACAAAATGTATCGCTTGTTTCAAATCTTTTCCTGATGGAAAAAAGTGCTCTAAACCACCAATTCCATGCGATAAGTGTAATAGATCTTTCTTTGGATTAGATTGTTTTATGGAGCATCTACGTGACAGATCAAAATGGGGAGAACCCGACATTGTGTGTGAAAATGTAGGAAAATGTCTGTCATGCGAGAGAATAATCGTAACTTCAAAAGATAGAGATGGAACGATTCATAACCTAAAGACCCACATATGCGGCCATTCAAAATGTTCCAACTGCAAAGTTTACTGCGATTTAACAACGCATAAATGTTTTATGAGAAAAACACGATGCAAAGGAGGATATTGTACAGGCTGTACTGAAGAAAAAGTATGTTACTCTTGTCAAACATACACGGAAAACTATATGTTTTTTGACTTGGAATGCGCTCAAGAGACGGGTATTCACGAAGTAAATTTAGCTGTGGTACACGATTTTAAAGGAAATGAGTGGGTCTTTCACACAATTGAAGAGTTCTGCAAGTTTGTGTTTGAAGAGTATGAGGTGGAGGATGAGAAGGGGGAGAAGAAGATGGAGCAGAAGCATAAAGGATATACCTTCATTGCACATAATTCAAAAGGTTATGATGCTCAGTTTATCTTGAAATGGTGCGTAGAAAATATCGTAAAACCCGATATTATATATTCAGGTACAAAAATAATGTCGATGGAGATCAAGTCATTCAAAATAAGATTCATAGATAGTTTGAATTTTGTTCAGAATAGGTTAGCAGCGTTCCCAAAAACGTTTGGATTGAAAGAGCTGAAAAAAGGTTATTTCCCCCATTATTTCAACAAAAAGTGCCACCAAAACTATGTAGGTCCGATTCCAAGCAAGAAACACTATGGTTATGATCAGATGAAGAAAGATGAAAGAAAAGCTTTTCACGAATGGCACGATGCTCGTGTCAAAGAAAACTATGTTTTTGATTTCCGAAAAGAGCTTATCGATTATTGTAGGTCTGACGTTGATATTCTTCGAAGATCGATGATGATGTTTCGTGAAGAGTTTATCGATCTCGAAAATATCGATCCGCTTCAATATATCACGATCGCAAGTGTTTGCATGGCGATTTTCAGAGCTAACTATTTGGAAAGAGAAACAATCGCTGTCGTAAAAGATACCACACGACAGGAAAATTATTCGAAAATAAGTATCGCATGGTTAGATTATCTATCTGAAAAACACGGAATTAAGATTCAACACGCTCTCAACGGTGGTGAGAAAAAACTTGAGTGCATCAAGGGTGCACCACGTGTCGATGGATTTTGCGAAGCAACAAATACTGTCTATGAATTTCAGGGATGTTTTTGGCACGGTTGCAAGAAATGCTTCGATTCAGATACGATAAATACCAAAAATCAGATGGATATGAAAACTCTTCATCGTCACACGATGGAAAAAAATAATAAGATTATTAATAGTGGGTATAACCTTGTTGAAATCTATGAATGCGATCTCAAACAAAATTCTGAATTTAAATCTTTCTTGAAAAGCGATTGGAAACGTGATTTTGTGGAGCCGCTTAACCCCAGAGATGCCTTCTTTGGTGGTCGAACAAATATTACAAAGCTAACCCATGATTTCAAAGAGAATGAATCGGGTGCGTGTGTTGATTTTGTCAGCCTGTATCCAACAGTTCAATTCTACGAGGAATATCCGATCGGTCATCCTGAAAAGATTTTCAATCCCAAAAGGTTTGATAAAAAATGGTTCGGGTTCATAAAATGTAAAGTGGTTCCACCTCGAGGGCTTTATCATCCTGTTTTACCGGTAAAAATAAGATGCGATAAGGCTGAAAAGTTGCTGTTTCCTCTTTGTCGAACGTGTGCAGAAACAAAACAACAAGAATGTTTACATTTGAACTCTGAAAGATCATTTATCGGAACATGGTGTACAAATGAGATGAAAAAAGCGCTTGAAAAGGGATATAAGATTGAAAAGATTTATGAGGTTTGGCATTTCAAAGAGACATCTAGCGATCTTTTCAAAGAATATGTTAAAAAGTTCATGAAGATCAAATTGGAAAGCTCTGAACTTAAAACCGGTCCTGGATGTAAATATGAGTCAGAAGAGCATTTTAGACAGGTTGTCAAAGAACGTTTGGGAATTGAGTTAGGGAAAATAGAATTTAATCCTGGAAGGAGGGCAATTGCGAAAATATGTCTGAATAGTCTTTGGGGAAAGTTCGGACAGCGTAACAACATGAAACAACACAAATATGTAACTGAATCAAAAGAGTTTTACAAAATTTTGCTCGATGAAAAGATTGAAAATCTTTTGATTCAGTTCCTCACTGAAGATATGGTGCAAATGACGTATGATTTGAAAGATCAGTTTGTGGATAATGCAAACAACACCAATATTTTTATTGCCGCATTCACAACAAGTCATGCGCGTCTAAAGTTGTATGGTGTTTTGGATACTCTCGGAGAACAGGTGCTCGGATTTGATACCGACAGTTGTTGGTATGTACAAAGACCGGGAGGTAAAACAATTGAAACCGGTGATATGCTCGGTGAGCTAACGGATGAGCTTGGAGGTGATAAAATTGTTGAGTGGTGCGGTTCTGGCCCAAAATCTTATAGCTATGTGACGGCAAAAGGAAAAATTACTTGTAAAGTAAAAGGTTTCACACTAAATCACGAAAACAGTCAATATCTGAATATGAAAGGAATGAAGGAAATCATCAACCGGCAGAAAGAAAGAATCACTCTTGTCAATGAGCAGAAAATCACAAGAGATCCAAAAACAAAAGAAGTTTTTAATCAATATCAAGAGAAAGACTTTCGGTTTGTTTATGATAAAAGATGTTTGAATAAAGTTGAAACCGGATTAGATACACTTCCATATGGTTATACTAAATTATTGAGTTTTATCGAACTGGAAAATGGCTCATGAGGATGTTTTTTTTGGAAAGTGGCTCATGAGGATGTTTTTTTGGAAAGTGGCTCATGAGGATGTTTTTTTTGGAAAGTGCCTCATGAGGATGTGTGGTTTTTGGAAAGTGAGCCAGAATTTTTTCAAAAACGGGTAAGATGGTTACCCACTGGGTTTTTACCGAGGAAAATTTCCAAAATACACTAAATTAACGACAATTTTGGAAATTTAACGAGGATTTTTTGAAAAAATCTTGAAAAATTTAACGAGGAAATCTAACGGGGAAAATTCTATACTTTTATGGATGATGTAAAGTGAGTTGTAGTGCCTCTCATATACTACTCCGTATCAATGCCAAGCCTAAGAAATGCCGCACTGTCCCCATCGTGCACGGACAAGTCAAAGAAATCCACTTCTCCATTGGTGGCGAACAGATTCCAACCATAAAAGAGCAGCCTGTAAAGAGTCTTGGTCGGTGGTATAGCATTCCACTTACTGACCGCCATCGCGGTATCGAAATTGAAACGACTGCAAAGGAAGGTTTAAAAGCCATTAATGAGACAGATCTCCCTGGAAAGCTGAAGGCATGGATTTTCCAGCATGACCTCCTTCCTCGCCTACTCTGGCCGCTACAGATCTATGAGGTAGCAATCACTCGCGTTGAAGCAATCCAACGGCACGTCAACAAATGCCTCAGAAAATGGCTAGGTGTTCCTCCCAGCTTTACAACTGTCGGGCTGTACAGCCGCTCGGCAAAGATACAGCTACCACTTTCTTCTGTCGTGAATGAATTTAAGGCTGGCAAGGTGCGTCCCAACATGATGCTCCGGGATTCGCCTGACCAAGTGATACACGAGGTACAACCCGAGGTGAAATCCGGCCGTTAATGGACTGCTGAGCAGGCCGTGAATGAAGCAGAAGCCAGCCTTCGAACAAAGGACATCACAGGTGCGGTGCAAGGTAGTAGAGCTGGCCTGGGTAATAACGTACATCGCTGGTTCTCCGCGCAGGGTCCTAAAGGCCGTCGTGAGATGGTCATCGAGGAGGTACGGGCCATCGACGAAGAAAGAAGATCAGCTACAGCAGCTGAGTTTGCTAAACAATGTGCTTGGTCGCGCTGGGAAGAGGCAGAACAAAGAAAACTCAGCTGGCCCACCCTTGTTCAGATGTTACCATTGAGAATCAGCTTCCTGTTGAGGTCCACGTACGACCTTCCTACACCTACAAACCTCAAACAGTGGGGTATTATCGACGACGACATTTGCCGCGCGTGCAACCAAACGCCTGCCACCTTAGGGCATGTGTTAACGGCTTGCAATAAGTCACTTCAGAAGTATACCTGGAGGCACAATAGAGTGTTGCGAGTTATAGCTGAAGCCACACAGACTCAATGCGCCAGCAACAACAAACAACAACAACAATACTTTATTTTCACATTACCATGACATTTTTTTTACAAGAAAATATATATTTAGCTAAACTAAATTTACTAAAACAATAAGACGAATAACTAAATATAAATGACAATTGAGGATTAGTAAGTTAATAAAGCACCAGTTGAGGAGGTAACAAATCAAGGCATTAAGTTCCACAGGGAAGGGGAGCAGTCCCAACCAGCCACTGTGAAGAAAGTGAAACAGTCGAGGCTACTTGAGGGTGCCCAAGACTGGCAAATGCTGGCTGATCTATCTAAAGCCTTGCATTTCCCATGCCACATTGCCATCACAACTGTGCGCCCTGACATTGTAATCTGGTCTGACTCCCGTAAATGCGTCCATCTGGTCGAACTAACTGTGCCGTGGGAAGGGAACTTTGACTTTGCTAACGAACGCAAGAGAACCGGGTACGAGCCTCTTCGTGCTAGCTGTGAAGATCGTGGCCGGGGCTGCAGCGTTATACCTATTGAAGTTGGTTGCCGCGGCTTCCAGGTCCTTCCCGTCCAACATCGGACTCCCAACGAAAGCTCTCCGAGCAACAATCAAGACTCTCCAAGAAGAAGCAGAGGCAGCATCCAACTGGATCTGGCAGTCATCGCGCAGTGCCTAAGTCTGCGCTGATCACATTTTTATTAAACTGCATCCAGCTAAGCCCTCTAACATCTGCTGGCTGGACTCTCGTTGCGCATATACCACACGCTTGCTGCTATTACGCTTGACGGGGCAACATCCAGTGGCATTTGCCGCTGGCGGCGCCACGAGCTGTAGTCCCGTTGCTAGCCGCCGAAACTACCACAGCTCCTGGTCAACGGCTGACAAGGGTGATGCCTAGCAGTTGGCAGTTAAAGCCTCTGTATGAATTCCTCTTGCGAAAACTTGCTCCGCACGGCCCCAAACGTGCGTTTTGTGCACTTTTCATAGAAATGCACTGTTTTCGCTTTTTGGCGATGATTTGAGGCCAGTACGGCGATTTTGAGATATGGCGAGACCAAACGTGAGATTTTTCCAAACCTTGCTCCGCACGGCTCGAAACGAGCGTTTTGTGCACTTTTCATAGAAATGCACTGTTTTCACTTTTCGGCGATGATTTCAGGTCAGTACGACGATTTTGAGATGTGGTGAGATTTTAAATATATACAACTTTTTTGGATAAAAAGATCCTATCAATCAAAGCAAAAGTAGTAGTTTGAAGATAAAGCGCAGGATTGCAAGGATTGAAGTTGATTACAGTTTATCTTGGAATCAAAGTTGCCTTTGTTTGCTGGAGAGGCAGCGTCAATCGTGACATTGATCTGAAACCAAAATGCGATTGTTATAACGGCTCTGTCTATTTTAAGCTGCTTTACTTCATTGCATTTGCGTAACTAATATTTGTAAGATGGAAAAAATAAATTGTTTGTTTGTTATAAGTTATGAGACATTTGTTGGCTCCTAGGAGCAAACTTACGGAGGCTCTTCGTCAATTTTTCAGAAATTTTCGGTTTTAACCGTGGCACTTCGTGAATACTCTTCGTAAAGGCATACTAATGACACTGTCCCGCCGAAATGGCAAAATGTCGCTTAACTTATTTCCACGTTATATCGCCAAATGGCTGCTAAGTTAATGTTTGTAAGGTGGGAAAATAAATTGTTTGTTTGTCATAAGTTATGAGTCATTTTTTGGCTCCTAGGAGAAAAGTTACAGAGCCTCTTCGTCAATATTTTGGGCATTTTCTGTTTCAGCCATCGCACTTCCTGAATACTCTTAGCTTAATTCCACGTTATATTGCCAAACGGCACAAAACATGCAACTTGGTTGGATTAAAATATCCTATAACACAAAATAAAAGTAGTTATTTGGAGACAAAGCGCAGGATTGCAAGGATTGACGTGGATTAAGATTTAGGTTGATGTAAAAGTAGTCGTTGTTTGCTGGAGAGGCAGTGTCAATCGTGACATTTATCTGAAATCAAAATGCGTGCGTTAAAATGGCCCAGTCTATTTTTAGCTGCTTTAGTTCGTTCCATTTGCTTAGTCAACGTTTGTAACATAGAAAATTAAATTGTTAGTTTGTCATAACTTTTCAGATATTTGTTGGCTCCTAGGAGAAAAATAACGGAGCCTCTTCCTCGATATTTCGGGCATTTTTATCGGTTTTAGCAGTCGCACTTCGTGAATATTGTTCGTAAATGCACAGTAATGAAACTGTCACGCCGATATAGCAACATGTCGCTTAACTTATTTCAACGTTATATCGCCAAATGACACAACATATACAAATTAGTTGGATAAAAAGATCATATAGTACAAAACAAAAGTAGTAGTTTGGAGATAAAGCGCAGGATTACAAGGATTGAAGCGGATTACAGTTTAGCTTGAAATCAATGTTGCCTTTGTTTGCTGTAGAGGCATTGTCAATCGTGGCATTTATCTGAAACCAAAATGCGTGCGTTATAACGGCTCAGTTTATTTTGAGCTTCTTTACTTCGTTGCATTTGCTAAGTTAATGTTTGTAAAGTGGGAAAATAAACTGTTATTTTGTCATAAGTTATGAGTCATTTCTTGGCTCTTAGGAGAAAAGTTACGGAGCCTCTTCGTCAATATTTTGAGCATTTTCGGTTTCAACCATCGCACTTCCTGAATACTCTTAGCTTATTTCCACGTTATATCGCCAAACGGCACAAAATATGCAACTTGGTTGGATTAAAATATCCTATAGTACAAAATAAAAGTAGTAGTTTGGAGACAAAGCGCAGGATTGCAAGGATTGAAGTGGATTAAGATTTAGGTTGATGTAAAAGTTGTCTTTGTTTACTAGAGAGGCAGTGTCAATGGACATTAATCTGAAATCAAAATGCGTGCGTTAAAACGGCCCAGTCTATTTTTAGCTGCTTTAGTTCGTTCCATTTGCTTAGTCAACGTTTGTAACAGAAAACTAAATTGTTGGTTTGTCATAACTTTTGAGATATTTGTTGGCTTCTAGGAGAACAATTACGGAGCCTCTTCGTCAATTTTTCGGGCGTTATCGGTTTTAGCCTCGGCACTTCGTGAATACTTTTCGTAAATGCATAGTAATGATACTGTCCCGCCGAAATGGCAAAATGTCGCTTTACTTATTTCCACGTCATATCGCCAAATGGCACAAAATATACAAATTAGTTGGATAAAGAGATCCTATAGTACAAAACAAAAGTAGTAGTTTAGAGATAAAGCGCAGGATTGCAAGGATTGAAGTGGATTACAGTTTAGCTGGAAATGAAAGTTGCCTTTGTTTGCTGGAGAGGCAGTGTCAATCGTGACATTTATCTGAAACCAGAATGCTTGCGTTATAACGGCTTAGACTATTTTGAGCTGCTTTACTTCGTTCCATTTGCTCAGTCAATGTTTGTAACGTAGAAAGCTAAATGGTTTGCTTGTCATAACTTATGAGTCATTTCTTGGCTCCTACGAAAAAAATTGATGACCTAGCCTCGAAGGTGCTACAAAAGTGCGCGAAACGGTCACTGGGGTGCATGTCGATGATCTCTCAGCAATGAGAGATTGATGACTAAGGCTCAAGAGCCCTTTACACTGAGACATTATATGGAATGTACAAGTTAACGCTAGACTGTGCGCCAGAAATGTTTCACTTAAACAAAGATTAAACAGGTGGCGATGCAGATAAGAACATTGAGAGAGACGAGGAAGAGAAGAAGTCCAGGAAAAGAAAAGCCACACCAACAGACAGTGAGAGCGACTACGAACCTGTAAAGAAGACAAAGTAGAAAACAGCAAGTGCCCTTACAACAGACAGCGATAGCGATTTCCAAGCTCCCGTAAAGAAAACGAAAAAGAAAAGAGCAAGTCGCCTGAAGAGCGATGACGAAGCGCCCGTGAAGAAAACGAAAAAGAAAGCAGCAAGTCCCCTGAAGAGCGATAGCGAGCAGAAACGGGCCTTTGGTTGCATGTCGATGACCTCTCAGCAATGACAGATTGATGACCAAGCCTCAAGAGCTCCGTCAACGTCATATGCAAATGCACGTCAGGAAGGGAGTCGTAGAAGAGGAAGATATTCCCCCTTTGAAGTCGATGATTTGAGGCCAGAACGACGATTTTGAGATAGGATGAGCTCAAAAGTGAGAATTTGCCAAAACTCGCTCCGCACGGCCCGAATCGTACGTTTTGTGCATTTTTCATAGAAATGCACTGTTTTCGCCTTTGGCGATGATTTGAGGTCAGTACGACGATTTTGAGATCTGGTGAGCTCAAAAGTAAGATTTTGCCAAAAGTTGCTCCGCACGGCCCCAAACGTGCGTTTTGTTCATTTTTCATAGAAATGCACTGTTTTCGCATTTTAGCGATGATTTGACGCTAGTGCGACGATTTTGAGAACTGGTGTGCTAAAAAGTGAGATTTTGCCAAGACTTGCTTCCCACGGCCCGAAACGTACGTTTTATGCATTGTTCATAGAAATGCACTGTTTTCGCTGTTTGGCGATGTTTTGAGGTCAGTACGACGATTTTGAGATCTGGTGAGCTCAAAAGTAAGATTTTGTCAAACGTTGCTCCGCACGGCCCGAAACGTACGTTTTGTGCATTTTTCATAGAAATGCACTGTTTTCGCTTATTGGCGATGATTTGACGCTAGTACGACGATTTTGAGAACTGGTGTGCTAAAAAGTGAGATTTTGCCAAAACTTGCTTCCCACGGCCCGAAACGTAGGTCTTGTGCATTTTTCATAGAAATGCTCTGTTTTCGCTTTTTGGCGTGCTAAACTGTAATCCACTTCAATCCTTGCAATCCTGCGCTTTGTCTCCAAACTACTACTTTTATTTTGTGCTATAGGATATTTTAATCCAACCAAGTTGTATATTTTGTGCCGTTTCGCGATATAACATGGAAATAGGTTAAGGAAAATTTTGCAATTTGTGCGGGACAGTGTCATTACTATGCATTTACGAACAATATTCACGAAGTGCGACGGGTAAAACCGATTATGTCCAAAATATTTACGAAGAGGCTCCGTAATGTTTCCCCTAGGAGCCAACAAATGTCTCAGAAGTTATGACAAACAAACAATTTATTTTTCCATCTTACAAACATTAGCTAAGCAAATGCAACGAAGTAAAGCGGCTCAAAATAGACTGAGCCTTATAACACGCCCATTTTGATTTCAGATAAATGTGACGATTGACACTGCCTCTCCTGCAAACAAAGGCAACTTTGATTTCAAGCTAAACTGTAATCGGCTTCAATCCTTGCAATCCCACGCTTCATCTCTTAAAGGCTACTTTTGTTTTGTACTATAGGATCTTTTTATCCAACTAAGTTGTATATTTTGTGCCATTTGGCGATATAACGTGGAATTAAGTTAAGCGACATTTTTCCATTTCGGCGGGACAGTGTCATTAGTATGCCTTTACGAAGAGTATTCACGAAGTGCAACGGTTGGAACCCAAAATTCCTGAAAAATTGACGACGAGCATCGGTAATTTGGATCCTAGGAGCCAACAAATGTCTCATAAGTTATAACAAACAATTGATTTTTCCATCTTATAAACATAAACTAACAAAATGCAACGAAGTAAATAAGCTCAAAATAGACTGAGCCGTTATAACGGACGCATTTTGGTTTCAGATAAATGTCACGATTGCCACTGCCTCTCCTACTTACAAAGGCAACATTGATTTCTAGCTAAACTGTAATCCGCTTCAATCCTTGCAATCCTGAGCTTTATCTCCAAACTGCTACTTTTGTTCATTACTATAGGATCTTTTTATCCAACTAATTTGTATATTTTGTGCCATTTGGCGATATAACGTGGAAATAAGTTAAGCGGCATTTTGCTATTTCGGCTTGACAGTGTCATTACTATGCATTTGCGAACAATATTCACGAAGTGCGACGGCTAAAACCGATAATGCCCAAAATATTGAGTAAGAGGCTCCGTAGTTTTTCTCCTAGGAGCATGCCCAAAATATTGAGGAAGAGGCTCCGTTGTTTTTCTCCTAGGAGCCAACAAATCTCTCGTAAGTTATGACAAACAATTTAGTTTGCTAGCTTAGAAACATTGACCAAGCAAATGGAACGAAGTAAAGCAGCTCAAAATAGACTGGGCCGTTTTAACGCACGCATTTTGATTTCAGATAAATGTCACGATTGACACTGCCTCTCCAGCAAACAAACACAACTTTTGCATCAACCAAAATCTTAATCCACTTCAATCCTTGCAATCCTGCGCTTTGTCTCCAAACTACTACTTTTATTTTGTGCTATAGGATATTTTAATCCAACCAAGTTGCATATTTTGTGCCGTTTGGCAATATAACGTGGAAATAAGCTAAGCGACATTTTTCCATTTCGGCGGAACGGTTTCATTAGTATGCATTTACGAAGAGTATTCACGAAGTGCGATGGCTAAAACCAAAAATGCCCAAAATATTGACGAAGAGGCTCCGTAATTTTTCTCCTAGAAGCCAAGAAATGACTCTTAAATTATGACAAACAAACAAATTATTTTCCCACCTTACAAACATTAACTTAGCAAATGCAACGAAGTAAAGAAGCTCGAAATAAACTGAGCCGTTATAGCGCACGCATTTTGGTTTCAGATAAATGCCACGATTGACATTGCCTCTGCAGCAAACAAAGGCAACTTTGATTTCCAGCTAAACTGTAATCCACTTCAATCCATGCAATCCTGCGCTTTACCTGTAAACTACTTCTTTTGTTTTGTACTATGGAATATTTTTATCCAACCAAATTCGATATTTTGTGCCATTTGGCGATATAAAGTGGAAATAAGCTAAGCCACAATTTGCCATTTCGGCGAGACATTGTCATCAATATGCTTTTACGAGGAGTATTCACGAAGTTCGACGGTTGAGACCGAAAATGCCCGAAATATGACGAAGCTCCGTTAGTTTTCTCCAAGAAGCCAAGAAATGTCTCATAAGTTATGACAAAGAAACAATTTATTTTTCCATCTTCCAAACATTAACTAAGCAAATGCAACGAAGTAAATAAGCTAAAACTAGACGGAGCCGTCATAACGCACGCACTTTGGTTTCAGATAATTGTCACGTTTGACACTGCCTCTCCAGCAAACGAAGGCAACTTTGGTTTCCAGCTAAACTGTAATCCACTTCAATCCTTGCAATGCTGCGCTTTGTCTCCGAACTACTCCTTTTATTTTGTACTAGAAATACGTGTCTCGCAGAACCTTGCGAAGCTCGGGGAAGGATGCACTGCAAAATTTTAGCAATGTGGGAGGGAGAGATGGAAGTTTTGATTTGACTGGAGAGGTTGAATTGCATGCCGGCAGTGGCCCCGAAATTTAAAGTTGAGACATTTTCGTTCCCAGTCGCTTCCATTTAACTTGAACTTAGTACCCTGTCTTCCTAAAATAAAATAAATGGGAGCTGGTACTGGTCAGTTTAGGGTTTTGAGCTGTGGGTCGCTGTAACTACTATGGGACTGGGTACCAAAATATCCTCAGGCCTTCCCTCCACCCCCCCCCCAAACCTATCTTCATTAATTGTTGTCAAAAGGAAAATTGGTCTGAAAATGGATTTATTGTACTGTTGTGGGCATGGGTCGAGGACAATATGCAGTGTATGTGTTCTGTTTATTTGGATTGAGTGAGAGTTTTTTATCACGAATACAGCTAACTCCTGCTGTCTCGATTAAATTCCATTTTTGAAGCTTGTGAGTGCTATCTCCCAAATTAACCTGTTCCCTTTAGATACTGCTGTAGTTTTTGTTGTATATACTGGGTATCAAATAATTGCTAACCCAATAGCGAAGCGCACAATTACTGTTTATAGAACTAAAACTCAGACAAACAAATCAAAAGTGACTCTCAGGGGATTCCTAATAAGGAATTTCTATTGTCAGAAATGCAAGAATAAACAAGAATAAATTATAAACTCAGACAAACATGAGTACTGACGTCATTTGTGCGCTTTGCTATTCACTATTTGCTAGAATGGTTGAGATCGCAGGAGTTTACTGTTGCTGAAGAGTGATGTTGCACTAAAAATAACAACTCAATGGTGGTACAGTTGTAGTAAAAATAATAATTTAATCTTACTCAAAAACAGAAATGAGACTACAGTAACATAGAATAGTAAAACCTTGTAACATACGATAGATAATAGTTATTAAATGTAGCATTGTCATATGCATACAATGTTATGTAATTTAAGCTTACATCAAAGTTTCTTAGTGGCCTTAGTGACAATTTTAACATCAATTTACAGTATGAACTTAGAGAATAGTTTCCAGTGTTTGAGTACTAATATATTATATTGAAAAACAGGTCCTCTTATCATCTGCCTGTCAGTTGTTTAGGTACTTAAAATCTTGCTTTTTGCAAAAGGTAGATTAAAGAATAATTTATAGAGGGTTGTACTGTATATAAGCTTACGCTTACTTGCCTGTAAATGTAGGTTGGTTAAATTGAAGAGCATTGGAGAGCGAATTAAAGTGTGTTGATTTGAGCTAGATTTCTTAATCGTTCTTCTTCTCTGAGCCTTTCTTGTAATCTGTGTTTCCTTTTCCCTACCGTATGAAAGATATTCGTCACGAGTATTTAGCTGATCGTGCAATTCTTGCTGCCTGTCGTTGCGTCTATAAACAAAATCATTTTGTTCAACACTTTCAGTCGGTGTCGCCTCTCCTGATCGGCTTCGTTCAGAAGGCGTTCAAGGCGTTTGAATCTACTCAAATGGTGTGCCTAGGCTGTTCGAAGTGTTTGTAATCGATGCTCACGTTCCTTCTTCGTTGCTCGATCGCCGAGGAATTTCAAGTCGCCGTTCTCGCTCCAGCGGAGTTTCGGTGGTTAATTGTCTCGGGCAAGGATTTCCATCTACTTTTTGAACCCAGTGTTGTTCTTGTTGTTTCTCATTTGCATCAGAAATTGGTCGTGTTTCACCGACGATGAGTAAAGAATAAACCCGTCAGCCCGGCCGCCATTAATCGGGTGAAATAAACATGAGAGCGTGCCATTGTCAGCGGTCGCGAATTTTGTTGCCAGGCAACTGCCGGACACCATCAAGTATATAAATATATATATAAATATATTTTTCGCTCGAATTCGCGCGGCTCAGCTCCCGAGGGCCGACAAATTTATTAACCTCGCTTCGCTAGGAACAATAGGATCTTTTTATCCAACTAAGTTGTATATTTTGTGCCATTTGGCGATATAACGTGGAAGTAAGCTTAGCGACATTTTGCCATTTCGGTGGGACAGTCTAATCAGTAAGCATTTACGAAGAGTATTCACAAAGTGCGACGGCTAAAACCGAAAATGAACGAAATATTTGCGGAGGCTCGGTTAGTTTTCTCCAAGAAGCCAACAAATGTCTCATAAGTTATGACAAAGAAACAATTTTTTTTCATTCTTAGAAACATTAGCTAAGCAAATGCAACGATGTAAAGCGGCTCAAAATAGACTGAGCCTTATAACGCAGCCATTTTAATATCAGATAAATATAACGATTTACACTGCCTCTCCTGCAAACAAAGGCAACTTTGATTTCAAGCTAAACTGTAATCCACTTCAATCCTTGCAATCCCACGCTTTATCTCTAATCTACTACTTTTGTTTTGTACTATAGGATCATTTTATCAAACTAAGTGGTATATTTTGTGCCATTTGGCGATATAACGTGGAAATAAGTTAAGCGACATTTTGCCATTTCGGCGGGACAGTGTCATAAGTATGCCTTAACGAAGAGTATTCACGAAGTGCCACGAATAAAACCGAAAATTTCTGAAAAATTGACGACGAGCCTGCGTAATTTTGCTACTAGAATCCAACAAATTTCTCATAAGTGATGACAAACAAACAGTTTATTTTTTCCATCTTACAAATATTAGCTAAGCAAATGCAGCGAAGTAAAGCAGCTTAAAATAGACAGAGCCGTTATAACAAACGCATTTTGGTTTCAGATCAATGTCACGATTGACCGTTTGGCAATATAACGTGGAAATAAGCTAAGCGACATTTTTCCATTTCGGCGGTCATTAGTATGCATTTACGAAGAGTATTCACGAAGTGCGATGGCTAAAACCAAAAATGCCCAAAATATTGACGAAGAGGCTCCGTAATTTTTCTCCTAGAAGCCAAGAAATGACTCTTAAATTATGACAAACAAACAAATTATTTTCCCACCTTACAAACATTAACTTAGCAAATGCAACGAAGTAAAGCAGCTTAAAATACACAGAGCCGTTATAACAAACGCATTTTGGTTTCAGATCAATGTCACGATTGACACTGCCACTCCTGCAAACAAAGGTAACTTTGATTCCAAGATAAACTGTAATCCATTTCAACCCTTGCAATCCTGTGCTTTATCTTCAAACTACTACTTTTGTTTTAAACTATAGGATCTTTTTATCCAAAGAAGTTGCATATTTTAAAATCTCAGCAGATCTGAAAATCATCACACTGGCCTCAAATCATCGCCAAAAACCGAAAACAGTGCATTTCTATGAAAAGAGCACAAAACGCATGTTTGGTGCCGTGCGGAGCAACTTTTGGCAAAATCTTATTTTGAGCTCACCAGATCTCAAAATCATCGTACTGACCTCAAAACGTCGCCAAAAAGCGAAAACTGTGCATTTCTATAAAAAATGCTCAAAACGTACGTTTCGGGCCGCGCGTAGCAAGTGTTGGCAAAATCTCACTTTTCAGCACACCAGGTCTCAAAATCGTCGTACAGGACATAAATCATCGCCAAAAAGCGAAAACAGTGCATTTCTATGAAAAGTGCATAAAACGCACGTTTGGGGCCGCGCGGAGCAACTTTTGGCAAAATCTTACTTTTGAGCTCACCAGATCTCAAAATCGTCGTACTGACCTGAAATCATCGCGAAAAAGCGAAAACATTGCATTTCTATGAAAAGTGCACAAAACGCACGTTTGGCGCCGTGCGGAGCAAGTTTTGGCAAGAGGAATTCATACAGAGGCTTTAACTGCCAACTGCTAGGCATCACCCTCGTCAGCCGTTGACCAGGAGCTGTGGTAGTTTCGGCGGCTAGCAACGGGAATACAGCTCCTGGCGCAGCCAGCGGCAAATGCCACTGGGTGATGCCCAGTCAAGAGTAATAGCAGCAAGTGTGTGGTATATGCACAACGACAGTCCAGCCAGCAGATGTCAGAAAGTTAGCAGGATGCAGTTTAATAAAAATGTGATCAGCGCAGACTTAGGCACTGCGCGATGATTGCCAGATCCAGTTGGATGCTGCCTCTGCTTCTTCTTGGAGAGTCTCGATTGTTGCTCGGAGAGCTTTCGTTGGGAGTCCGATGTTGGACAGGAAGGACCTGGTCGATCTTGCAATGAAGCCGCGGCAACCGATTTCAATATGTATAACGCTGCAGCCCCAGCCACGATCTTCACAGCTAGCACGAAGAGGCTCGTACCCGGTTCTCTTGCGTTCGTTAGCAAAGTCAAAGTTCCCTTCCCACGGCACAGTTAATTCGACCAGATGGACGCATTTACGGGAGTCAGACCAGATTACAATGTCAGGGAGCACAGTTGTGATGGCAATGTGGCATGGGAAATGCAAGGCTTTAGATAGATCAGCCAGCATTTGCCAGTCTTGGGCACCCTTAAGTAGCCTCGACTGTTTCACTTTCTTCACAGTGGCTGGTTGGGGCTGCTCCCCTTCCCTGTGGAACTTAATGCCTTGATTTGTTACCTCCTCAACTGGTGCCTTATTAATGCTGGCGCATTGAGCCTGTGTGGCTTCAGCTATAACTCGCAACACTCTATTGTGCCTCCAGGTATACTTCTGAAGTGACTTATTGCAAGCCGTTAACACATGCTCTAAGGTGGCACGCGTTTAATTGCACGTGCGGCAAATGTCGTCGATAATACCCCACTGTTTGAGGTTTGTAGGTGTAGGAGGTCGTACGTGGACCTCAACAGGAAGCTGATTCTCAATGGTTCCATCTGAACAAGGGTGGGCCAGCTGAGTTTTCTTTGTTCT
Source organism: Cladopsammia gracilis (assembly GCA_022457155.1). NCBI lineage: Eukaryota > Metazoa > Cnidaria > Anthozoa > Scleractinia > Dendrophylliidae > Cladopsammia > Cladopsammia gracilis. The sequence continues at coordinate 73,740 of JAJGOT010000618.1, forward strand.
GCCTCTTCCCAGCGCGACCAAGCACATTGTTTAGCGAACTCAGCTGCTGTAACTGATTTTCTTTCTTCGTCCATGACCCGTACCTCCTCGATGACCATCTCACGACGGCCTTTAGGACCCTGCGCGGAGAACCAGCGATGTAAGTTATTACCCAGGCCAGCTCTACTACCTTGCACCGCACCTGTGATGTCGCTTGTTCGAAGGCTGGCTTCTGCTTCAATCACCGCCTGCTCAGCAGTCCATTAACGGCCGGATTTCACCTCGGGTTGTACCTCGCGGATCATTTGGTCAGGCGAATCCCGGAGCATCATGTGGAGACGCACCTTGCCAGCCTTAAATTCATCCACGACAGAAGAAAGTGGTAGCTGTACCTTTGCCGAGCGGCTGTAGAGCCCGACAGTTGTAAAGCTGAGAGGGACACCTAGCCATTTTCTGAGGCATTTGTTGACGTGCCGTTGGATTGCTTCAACGCGAGTGATTGCTACCTCATAGATCTGTAGCGGCCAGAGTAGGCGAGGAAGGAGGTCATGCTGGAAAATCCATGCCTTCAGCTTTCCATGGAGATCTGTCTCATTAATGACTTTTAAACCTTCCTTTGCAGTCTTCTCAATTTCGGTACCGCGATGGCGGTCAGTAAGTGGAATGCTATACCACCGACCGAGACTCTTTACGGGCTGCTCTTTTATGGTTGGAATCTGGTCGCCACCAATGGAGAAGTGGATTTCTTTGACTTGTCCGTGCACGATGGGGACACTGCGGAATTTCCTATGCACCATTCAAACAGCTCATTCAGGCGCTGAAGGAGGAGCTCTGTCCCAGTCCTGGATTGAGGAAGAGTTGTAACATCATCCATGAACGCTTTCATTGGTGCTAGCACTATGGCTCCATCCACCATTTCCCCCTCAGTTGCATCTTCGGCCCCCCGCAACAACATCTCCATATACATGATGAAGAAGCGTGGAGAGATGACGCAGCCCATCATGATGCCAATCTCCAACGATTGCCAGTTGGTAGTGTAGCGCTAGGTAGTAAAGCGCATAAAGGCTGAGTCGAAATACTTTTGCAGGAGCACCTTGATCTTTCCTGGGATGTAAAAGAAGTCGAGAGAACGATAGATGAGGTCATGGGGGACTGATCCGTTAGCATTGGCGAGGTCAAGCCACATCACATGCAGTTCACTCCTGTCTTGCTTGGCCGTCCGGCTAGAGTTCCAGATCATTTGGGCATGTTCCAGGCATCCAAGGAACCCTGTGATACCGGTTCTCTGTACAGAGGTATCAATAAACCCATTGTCCATGAGGAAGCTAGTGATTCGACAAGCGATAACGCCAAAGAAGATCTTGCTCTCTACGTTGAGCAGCGAAATCGGGCGAACGTTGCTAATGCCAACTGAGTTTTTCTCTTTGGGGATTTGAATGCCATCCGCGAGGCACCAGTATTGAGGTATCAGGCCCTCTTTCCAGGCCCGGTGCAAGAGGACCGCGAGCTCGCCAAGCACGAGCGGACAGTTCTTATACAGCTTATAGGATAAGCCATTTATGCCAGGCGCACTCTTGGTACGGGCTTTCTGCACGAACTCGCGAACTTCCTTCACCTTGAAGGTTGGACATATCAAAGGTTACACCTGGTGGGGCTGGCCTTGTTATGCCGTGCATGTAAGGCAGCGGCACATCTCGACAGGAATCGGAGTAGGTCTTTTTCAAGTGCTCTTCCAGCACCTCCTGCGGCACATCCAAAACATCGCGCTTGCTTTCAGTGAACAGTGTTTTGGCGAAGGTGTATGGATTTTTGTAGAAAGCATCCCTGGTCTTCCGCTTTCGTTTCCGTGGCTTCCGTTGGTTCTCAGCACGAGGCAGGACGAGTATCTGCGATGGTGTGTGGATTTTTGTAGAAAGCATCCCTGGTCTTCGGCTTTCGTTTCCGTGGCTTCCGTTGGTTTTCAGCACGAGACAGGACGAATATCTCCTTCTTAATATCGTCCAGTAGGGTTCTTAGTGCAGCTTTCTCATGCTCAGGAGCTTCCTTCAGTTGGCGCTTTAAGACTCTCTGATTTGTCCGCAGTTGTCCTTTCCTCACCTGCCTTCTGGTAGGTCTCTTCACTACTTCTGGCCTCCCTTTTTTTTGACTCTACGGCACCGAATTTCTCGAGACATGTTTCATATACCACACTACTAAATAGGCTAAGCTGATTGATTTCTCGAGACATGTTTCATATACCACACTACTAAATAGGGTAAGCTGATTGACTACCGCTTTTCAAACCTATCCAGAGGGCTTCTGTTTTCTTGCTGTTAAGCTTGAGACCAAGAGGTCTTGCCGAAGTCATCGAGTATACTAAGGGCGGTCGATAGTGTCTGTTGTGAGCCGTCGAGTATTAAGGTCGTGTCGTCTGCGTATTGACTTAGTTTAATTTCTTCCTGATTCACACGGATTCCCTTAATGTTTTGATTTTGTCTAATTACTTTGGCTAGAATTTCCACCGATAAAATAAAGAGATAAGGAGATAAAGGGCAACCTTGCCTAACTACTCTTTCGACTTTAAAAAAAACTACTCGTCCATCCATTATTCAAGACGCAGCTTTCTATGTTACTGTAAAAACACTTTACCCAGTTTATCAAAGTAGGACCAAAACCAAAATATTGAAGCGTTTTTGTAACGAAAAGCCATTCTATCGTATCAAACGCTTTTTCAAAATCAAGAAATAAGAGCAGTCCGGGAATGTTTTTTTCTTTGGCGAAACGAATAACGCTGTCTATAAGCCTAATGTTTTCACCTATAAATCTGCCTTTAATAAATCCAGTCTGGTCATAGCTGATTAAATCGGGAAGAACATTTTTCAGGCGATTTGCAATAGACTTTGCAGCTAGTTTATAATCACAGTTGAGAAGGGTTAATGGCCTCCAGTTTTTGATGAAGTGCGGATCTGCGTCTTTCTTGGGAATGAGTTTGATAATACCCCTTCTCTGAGTAATGGACAGTTGACCCGTATCGTATGAAAAGTTGAGTGCTCTTATAAGTATTTTGAATATATCTTTCCAGAAAACCTGATAAAATTCAGCTGGTAACCCGTCAGAGCCGGGTATTTCCCATTTTCCATAGTTCTTAGAGCTGCAAGGCATTCCGTTTCTGTTAAAGGGCCTTCGCAGTTATTTTGTTCTTCCTCGTTTAGGATCGTGTCATTTTCATGGCTGAAGAAGTCAGATGAATCGATTAACGAGTGTGAGCTTACGTTTGTAGTATATAAATTCTTATAGAAAGACTGGCACTCGGCTAGTATTTCCTGATCTGAGGTAACATAGTTGTTAGCATCTTGTTTGATCTGGCTTATGGTTCCTTGTTTGCAGTGTCTATTTTCAAAATTTAGAAAATATTTGGTATTTTTTTCTCCCTCGTTATACCATCTAATTTTCTATCTTAGGATAGCGCCTTTTGTTCGATGTTCAATAATCTCTCGTTCACTTCTTAGATGACTAAGTTGTTCTAAAAGATCGTCATTTCGTGATATCTTTTTCTAGTTTCGATATCATCTTTTCTAATTCAGCCTCACGTTCTCTAGTTTGTTTAGACTTGTTTCTGGTGTTATTTTCAGTTTAATCATGTCCCAAAGTAATGCAGGGTTAACCGAGTCGTCTTCTTTATATTCATTTTGAACGTTCGTGATTGTTGATTTAATAAGGTTGACATACTCCGTTTCGGTAAGATACGAAGTGTTCAATTTCCAAAACCCCGGACCTCTTTGGTTTGTATGAAGGGACAGATTTATAGTGATCATGGAATGATCTGTTTTATAACCTGGAATAATATCGGCAAGAGTGACGTTACCTAATAAGCTTTGACTTACTAAAAAGAAATCAAGTCTACATTGAACCGTTGGTTGCCGTTGTCTCCACGTATATCTTTTTTCATCTGGATTAAATATTCTCCAAACGTCAACCAGGTCGAAATTTTCTTTAATTTCGTTAATAATCTTTAGACTATTTTGATGGGTTTTTGCAACACCACCCTTTTTGTCTTTGTTAATGTCCAGTACAAGATTAAAGTCTCCACCTATAATTATGTCTTCGCATTTAAAGTCTAAAGGATGATCAGAAAAGTTTTGTAAAAAGGCAGGGTTGTCTTCGTTTGGAGCGTATATGTTAGCGAGAGTCAACAGTTTTTCGTTGGCTTTGAGGTCGCAGATAATGAACCTCCCATGCAGTTCACTCTTGTCTTGCTTGGCCGTCCGGCTAGAGTTCCAGATCATTTGGGCATGTTACAGGCATCCAAGGAACCCTGTGATACCGGTTTTCTGTACAGAGGTATTAATAAACCCATTGTCCATGAGGATGCTAGTCATTCGACGAGCGATAACGCCAAAGAAGATCTTGCTCTCTACGTTGAGCAGCGAAATCGGGCGAAACTTGCTAATGCCAACTGAGTTTTTCTCTTTGGGGATTTGAATGCCATCCGCGAGGCACCAGTATTGAGGTATCAGGCCCTCTTTCCAGGCCCGTTGCAAGAGGAACGCGAGCTCGCCAAGCACGAGCGGACAGTTCTTATACAGCTTATAGGATAAGCCATTTATGCCAGGCGCACTCTTGGTGCGAGCTTTTCGCACGAACTCACGAACTTCCTTAACCTTGAGGTTGGACATATCAAAGGTTACACCTGGTTGGGCTGGCCTTGTTATGACGTGCATGTAAGGCAGCGGCACATCTCGACAGGAATCGGAGTAGGTCTTTTCAAGTGCTCTTCCAGCTCCTCCTGGGGCACATTCAAAACACCGCTCTTGCTTTCAGTGAACAGTGATTTGGCGAAGGTGTATGGATTTTTGTAGAAAGCATCCCTGGTCTTCCGCTTTCGTTTCCGTGGCTTCCGTTGGTTCTCAGCACGAGACAGGACGAGTATTTGCTTCTTAATATTGTCCAGTAGGGTTCTTAGTGCAGCTTTCTCATGCTCAGGAGCTTCCTTCAGTTCGCACTTTAAGACTCTCTGATTTGTCCGCAGTTGTCCTTTCCTCACCTGCCTTCTGGTAGGTCTCTTCACTACTTCTGGCCTCCCTTTCTTTGACTCTACTGCACCGAATTTCTCCGAGACATGTTTCATATACCACACTACTAAATAGGCTAAGCTGATTGACCGTACTCCCTCTGAGTCGAAGGCGTAGGATGATACTCAGGTCGCTATCTACGCTTGCCCATTCAGCATTTGCATTGCCTTTAGGCCATTGAATTTTGGCATTGCTAGTGGAAGCACTAGGTGGCTGAGGCGACCACGTTATGGGCTCCTGAGGATTGTGGTTTACATCCGGGCTCTGATTCCCATCAATCGACTTATTTCCTTCACTAGGAGGGTTGCGTTGCTGTCGGTTGGCACACCATCGTGATTGATGTATTCGCAGTCCACGAGCATTGCCAAAGCTCTTACCGCATTGGCAGCCCGTATTTATGGGCAGTGTCGGGTCGTCATCAAGATTATCGATTATCTTACTTTTTAGCTCACCAGACCTCAAAATCGTCGCACTGACCTCAAATCATCGCCAAAAAGCGAAAACAGTGCATTTCTATGAAAAATGCACAAAACCTACGTTTCGGTCCGTGCGAAGCAAGGTTTGGTAAAATCTCACTTTTCAGCACACAAGGTCTCAAAATCGTCGTACTGGCCTCAAATCATCGCCGAAAATCGAAATCAGTGCCTTTTTATGAAAAGTGCACAAAACGCACGTTTGGGTCGTGCGGAGCAAATTTTGGCAAAATCTCACTTTTGAGCTCATCCGATCTCAAAATCGTCGTTCTGTCATCAAATCATCGAAAAAAACGAAAACAGTGCATTTCTATGAAAAGTGCACAAAACGCACGTTCATGGCTGTGCGGAGCAACTTTTGGCAAAATCTTACTCTTGAGCTCACCAGATCTCAAAATCGTCGTATTGACTTCAAATCATCGCCAAAAAGCGAAAACAGTGCATTTCTATGAAAAATGCACAAAATTTTCGTTTCCGGCCATGCGGGGCAACTTTTGGCAAAATACACCAGGTCTCAAAATCGTCGCAATGGCTTCAAATCATCGCCGAAAATCGAGATCAGTGCATTTCTATGAAAAGTGCAGAAAAAGCACGTTTGGGGCCCTGCGGAGCAAGTTTTGGTAAAATCTTACTTTTTAGCACACCAATTCTCAAAATCGTCGAACTGGCCTCAAATCATCGCCAAAAAGCGAAAACAGTGCATTTGTAAAAAAAAGTGCACAAAACCTACGTTTCTGGCCGTGCGGAGCAACTTTTGGCAAAATCGCACTTTTGAGCTCACCAGATCTCAAAATCGTCTTACTGACCTCAATACGTCGCCAAAAAGCGAAAACAGTGCATTTCTATAAAAAATGCATAAAACGTACGTTTCGGGCCATGCGGAGCAACTTTTGGCAAAATCTCACTTTTCAGAACACCAGGTCTCAAAATCGTCGTAATGGCTTCAAATCATCGCCGAAAATCGAGATCAGTGCATTTCTATGAAAAGTGCAGAAAAAGCACGTTTGGGGCCCTGCGGAGCAAGTTTTGGTAAAATCTTACTTTTTAGCACACCAGTTCTCAAAATCGTCGAACTGACCTCATAACATCGCCAAAAAGCGAAAACAGTGCATTTCTATGAAAAGTGCACGGAACGTACGTTTCAGGCCGTGCGGAGCAAGTTTTGGCAAAATCTTACTTTTGATCTCACTAGATTTCAAAATCGTCGTACTGACCTCAAATCCACACGGCCCGAAACATTTTGCGCATTTTTCATAAAATTTACTGTTTTCGCTTTTTGGCGATGATTTGAGGTCAGTACGACGATTTTGAGATGTGTTGACCTCAAAAGTGAGATTTTGCCAAAACTTGCTCCCCATGGTCCGAAACGTACGTTTTGTGCACTTTGCATAGATGTGCACTGTTTTCGCTTTTTGGCGATGATTCGAGTCCAGTACGACGATTTTGAGAACTGGTGTGATAAAAAGTGAGATTTTGCCAAAACTTGCTCCGCACGGCTCGAAACGTACGTTTTGTGCATTTTTGATAGAAGTGCACTGTTTTCGCTTTTTGGCCATGATTTCAGGCCAGTACGACGATTTTGAGATCTGGTGTGCTGAAAGGTGAGATTTTGCCAAAAATTGCTCCGTACGGCCCGAAAGCGTACGTCTTGTGCATTTTTCATAGAAATGCACTGTTTTCGCTTTTTGGCGATGATTTGAGGTCAGTACGACGATATTGAGATTTGGTGAGCTCAAAAGTGAGATTTTGCCAAAAGTTGCTCCGCAAGGCCCGAAACGTACGTTTTGTGTACTTTTCATAGAAATGCACTGTTTTCCCTTTTTGGCAATGATTTGTGGTCAGTACGACGATATTGAGATTTGGTGAGCTCAAAAGTAAGATTTTGCCAAAACTTGCTCCGTACGGCCCCAAGCGTGCGTTTTCTGCACTTTTCATAGAAATGCACCGATTTCGATTTTCGGCGAAGATTTGAGGCCATTACGACGATTTTTGAGACCTGGTGTGCTGAAAAGTGAGATTTTGCCCAAACTTGCTCCATACGGTACGAAACGTACGTTTTGTGCATCTTTATAGAAATGCACCGTTTTTCCTTTTTGGCAATGATTTGAGGCCAATACGACGATTTTGAGATCTTATGTGCTTAAAAGTGAGATTTTGCCAAAACTTGCTCCGCGCCGCCCCAAACGTGCGTTTTGTGCACTTTTCATAGAAATGCACTGATTTCGCTTTTCGACGATGATTTAAAGTCAGTACGACGATTTTAAAACCTGGTGTGCTGAAAAGTGAGATTTTGCCAAAACTTCCTCAGCACGGCCCGAAACGTACGTTTTGTGCATTTTTCATAGAAATGTACTGTTTTCGCTTTCTTTTGCGATGATTTGAGGCCAATACGACGATTTTGAGACCTAATGTGCTGAAAAGTGAGATTTTGCCAAACCTTGCTCCGCGCGGCCCCAAACGTGCGTTTCGTGCACTTTTCGTACAAATGCGCTGTTTTCGCTTTTTGGCGATGATTTGAGGCCACTTCGACGATTTTGAGAATTGGTGAGCTAAAAAGTGAGATTTTGCCAAAACTTGCTCCGCACGGCCAGAAACGGACTTTTTGTGCATTTTTCATAGAAATGAACTGTTTTCGCTTTTTGGCGATGATTTGAGGTCAATACGACGATTTTGAGACCTAATGTGCTGAAAAGTGAGATTTTGCCAAAACTTGCTCCGCGCGGCCCCAAACGTGCGTTTCGTGCACTTTTCTTACAAATGCACTGTTTTCGCTTTTTGGCGATGATTTGAGGCCACTTCGACGATTTTGAGAATTGGTGTGCTAAAAAGTGAGATTTTGCCAAAACTTGCTCCGCACGGCCAGAAACGAACGTTTTGTGCATTTTTCATAGAAATGAACTGTTTTCGCTTTTTGGCGATGATTTGAGGTCAATACGACCATTTTGAGACCAAATGTGCTGAAAAGTGAGATTTTGCCAAAACTTGCTCCGCGCGGCACCAAACGTGCGTTTTGTGCACTTTTCATAGAAATGCAGTGATTTCGCTTTTCGACGATGATTTAAGGTCAGTACGACGATTTTGATACCTGGTGTGCTGAAAAGTGAGATTTTGCCAAAGCTTCCTCTGAACGGCCCGAAACGTACGTTTTGTGCATTTTTCATAGAAATGCACTGTTTTCGCTTTTTGGCGATGATTTGAGGCCAATACGACGATTTTGAGACCTAAGGTGCTGAAAAGTGAGATTTTGCCAAAGCTTGCTCCGCGAGGCACCAAACGTGCGTTTTGTGCACTTTTCATAGAAATGCACTTATTTCGCTTTTCGACGATGATTTAAGGTCATTACGACGATTTTGAGACCTGGTGTGTGCTGGAAAGTGAGATTTTGCCAAAACTTGCTCCGCATGGACCGAAACGTATGTTGTGGCATTTTTGTGCACTGTTTTCGCTTTTTGGCGATGATTTGAGGCCAGTATGACTATTTTGAGATCTGGTGAGCTCAAAAGTAAGATTTTGCCAAAAGTTGCTTCGCACGGCCCCAAACGTGCGTTTCGTGCACTTTTCGTACAAATGCGCTGTTTTCGCTTTTTGGCGATGATTTGAGGCCACTTCGACGATTTTGAGAATTGGTGTGCTAAAAAGTGAGATTTTGCCAAAACTTGCTCCGCACGGCCAGAAACGTACGTTTTGTTCATTTTTCATAGAAATGCACTGTTTTCGCTTTTTGGCGATGATTTGAGGCCAGTACGACTATTTTGAGATCTGTCGACCTCAAAAATGAGATTTTGCCAAAAGTTGCTCCGCACGACCTAAACGTGAGTTATGTCTACTTTTCATACAAATGCACTGATTTCGCTTTTCGGCGATCACTTAAGGGCAGTACGACGATTTTGAGACCTGGTGTGCTGAAAAGTGAGATTTTGCCAAACCTTGCTCCGCACGGACCGAAACGTACGTTTTGTGCATTTTTCATACAAATGCACTGTTTTCGCTTTTTGGCGATGTTTTGAGGTCAGTACGACGATTTTGAGATCTGGTGAGCTGAAAAGTAAGATAATCGATAATCTTGATGACGACCCGACACTGCCCAATGGCAATGCTCGTGGACTGCGAATACATCAATCACGATGGTTTGCCAACCGACAGCAACGCAACCCTCCTAGTGAAGGCAATAAGTCGATTGATGGGAATCAGAACCGGGATGTAAACCACAGTGCTCAGGAGCCCATAGCCTGGTCGCCTCAGCCACCTAGTACTTCCACTAGCAATGCAAAATTCAATGGCCTAAAGGCAATTCAGAAGCTGAATGGGCAAGCATAGATAGCGACCTGAGTATCATCCTACGCTTCAGACTCAGAGGGAGTACGGTCAATCAGCTTAGCCTATTTAGTAGTGTGGTATATGAAACATGTCTCGAGAAATTCGGTGCGGTAGAGTCAAAGAAAGGGAGGCCAAAAGGCAGGTGAGGAAAGGACAACTGCGGACAAATCAGAGAGTCTTAAAGCGCCAACTGAAGGAAGCTCCTGACCACGAGAAAGCTGCACTAAGAACCCTACTGGACGATATTAAGAAGCAGATACTCGTCCTGTCTCGTGCTGAGAACCAACGGAAGCAACGGAAACGAAAGCGGAAGACCAGGGATGCTTTCTACAAAAATCCATACAACTTCGCCAAATCACTATTCACTGAAAGCAAGAGTGGTGTTTTGGATGTGCCCCAGGAGGAGCTGGAAGAGCACTTGAAAAAGACCTACTCCGATTCCTGTCGAGATGTGCTGCTGCCTTACATGCACGGCATAACAAGGCCAGCCCAACCAGGTGTAACCTTTGATATGTCCAACCTCAAGGTGAAGGAAGTTCGTGAGTTCGAACGTAAAGCTCGTACCAAAAGTGCGCCTGGCATAAATGGCTTATCCTATAAGCTGCATAAGAAATGTCCGCTCGTGCTTGGCGAGCTCGCGGTCTTCTTGCAACGGGCCTGGAAAGAGGGCCTGATACCTCAATACTGGTGCCTCGCGGATGGCATTCAAATCCCCAAAGAGAAAAACTCAGTCGGCATTAGGAACTTTCGCCCGATTTCGCTGTTTAACGTAGAGAGCAAGATCTTCTCTGGCGTTATCGTGGAATGACTAGCTTCCTCATGGACAATGGGTTTATTGATACTTCAGTACAGAAAACCGGTATCACAGAGTTCCTTGGATGCCTGGAACATGCCCAGATTATGATCTTGAACTCTAGCCGGACGGCCAAGCAAGACAAGAGTGAACTGCATGTGGTGTGGCTTTACCTCGCCAATGCTTACGGATCACTCCTTTATGACCTGATCTATCGTTCTCTCGACTTCTTTTACATCCCAGGAAAGATCAAGGTGCTCCTGCAAAAGTATTTCGACTCAGCCTTCATGCGCTTTACTACCCAGCGCTACACTACCAACTGGCAATCGTTGAAGATTGGCATCATGATGGGCTGCGTCATCTCTCCACGCTTGTTCATCATGTGTATGGAGATGTTGTTGCGGGGGGCTAAAGATGCAACTGAGGCGGAAATGGTGGATTGAGGCATAGTGCTACCACCAATGAAAGCGTTCATGGATGATGTTACAACCCTTAATCCAGGACTGGTACAGGGCTCCTCCCTCAGCGCCTGAATGCGCTGTTTGAATGGTGCCGTATCAAAGCCAAGCCTGAGAAATGCCGCAGTGTCCCCATCGTGCACGGACAAGTCAAAGAAATCCACTTCTCCATTGGTGGCGACCAGATTCCAACCATAAAAGAGCAGCCTGTAAAGAGTCTCGGTCGGTGGTATAGCATTCCACTTACTGACCGCCATCGCGGCATCGAAATTGAAAAACCTGCAAAGGAAGGTTTAAAAGCCATTAATGAGACAGATCTCCCTGGAAAGCTGAAGGCATGGATTTTCCAGCATGACCTCCTTCCTCGCCTACTCTGGCTGCTACAGATCTATGAGGTAGCAATCACTCGCGTTGAAGCAATCCAACGGCACGTCAACAAATGCCTCAGAAAATGGGTAGGTGTTCCTCGCAGCTTTACAACTGTCGGGCTCTACAGCCGCTCGGCAAAGATACAGCTACCACTTTCTTCTGTCGTGGATGAATTTAAGGCTGGCAAGATGCGTCTCCACATGATTCTCCGGGATTCGCCTGACCAAGTGATACGCGAGGTACAACCTGAGGTGAAATCCGGCCGTTAATGGACTGCTGAGCAGGCCGTGAATGAAGCAGAAGCCAGCCTTCGAACAAAGGACATCACAGTTGCGGTGCAAGGTAGTAGAGCTGGCCTGGGTTATAACGTACATCGCTGGTTCTCCGCGCAGGGTCCTAAAGGTCGTCGTGAGTTGGTCATCGAGGAGGTACGGGCCATCGACGAAGAAAGAAGATCAGCTACAGCAGCTGAGTTTGCTAAACAATGTGCTTGGTCGCGCTGGGAACGGGCAGAACAAAGAAAACTCAGCTGGCCCACCCTTGTTCAGATGTTACCATTGAGAATCAGCTTCCTGTTGAGGTCCACGTACGACCTTCCTACACCTACAAACCTCAAACAGTGGGGTATTATCGACGACGACATTTGCCGCGCGTGCAACCAAACGCGTGCCACCTTAGGGCATGTGTTAACGGCTTGCAATAAGTCACTTCAGAAGTATACCTGGAGGCACAATAGAGTGTTGCGAGTTATAGCTGAAGCCACACAGGCTCAATGCGCCAGCAACAACAAACAACAACAACAATACTTTATTTTCACATTACCATGACATTTGTTTTACAAGAAAATGTATATTTAGCTAAACTAAATTTCCTAAAACAATAGGACGAATAACTAAATATAAATGACAATTGAGGATTAGTAAGTTAATAAGGCACCAGTTGAGGAGGTAACAAAGCAAGGCATTAAGTTCCACAGGGAAGGGGAGCAGCCCCAACCAACCACTGTGAAGAAAGTGAAACAGTCGAGGCTACTTGAGGGAGCCCAAGACTGGCAAATGACCGTAAATGCGTCAATCTTGTCGAACTAACTGTGCCGTGGGAAGGGAACTTTGACTTTGCTAACGAACGCAAGAGAACAGGGTACGAGCCTCTTCGTGCTAGCTGTGAAGATCGTGGCTGGGGGTGCAGCGTTATACCTATTGAAGTTGGTTGCCGCGGGTTCATTGCAATATCGACCAGGTCCTTCCTGTCCAACATCGGACTCCCAACGAAAGCTCTCCGAGCAACAATCAAGACTCTCCAAGAAGAAGCAGAGGCAGCATCCAACTGGATCTGGCAGTCATCGCGCAGTGCCTAAGTCTGCGCTGATCACATTTTTATTAAACTGCATCCAGCTAAGCCCTCTGACATCTGCTGGCTGGACTCTCGTTGCGCATATACCACACGCTTGCTGCTATTACGCTTGACCGGGCAACATCCAGTGGCATTTGCCGCTGGCGGCGCCACGAGCTGTAGTCCCGTTGCTAGCCGCCGAAACTACCACAGCTCCTGGCAAGGGTGATGCCTAGCAGTTGGCAGTTAAAGCCTCTGTATGAATTCCTCTTGCCTAAACGTGCTCCGCACGGCCCCAAACGTGCGTTTTGTGCACTTTTCATAGAAATGCACTGTTTTCGCTTTTTGGCGATGATTTGAGGCCAGTACGGCGATTTTGAAATATGGCGAGACCAAAAGTGAGATTGTTTCAAACCTTGCTCCGCACGGCTCGAAACGTGCGTTTTGTGCACTTTTCATAGAAATGCACTGTTTTCGCTTTTCGGCGATGATTTCAGGTCAGTACGACGATTTTGAGATGTGGTGAGATTTTAAATATATACAACTTTTTTGGATAAAAAGATCCTATAAATCAAAACAAAAGTAGTGGTTTGAAGATAAAGCCCAGGATTGCAAGGATTGAAGTTGATTACAGTTTATGTTGGAATCAAAGTTGCCTTTGTTTGCTGGAGAGGCAGCGTCAATCGTGACATTGATCTGAAACCAAAATGCGATTGTTATAACGGCTCTGTCTATTTTAAGCTGCTTTACTTCATTGCATTTGCGTAGCTAATATTTGTAAGATGGAAAAAATAATTTGTTTGTTTGTTATAAGTTATGAGACATTTGTTGGCTCCTAGGAGCAAAATTACGGAGGCTCTTCGTCAATTTTTCAGAAATTTTCGGTTTTAACCGTGGCACTTCGTGAATACTCTTCGTAAAGGCATACTAATGACACTGTCCCGCCGAAATGGCAAAATGTCGCTTAACTTATTTCCACGTTATATCGCCAAATGGCTGCTAAGTTAATGTTTGTAAGGTGGGAAAATAAATTGTTTGTTTGTCATAAGTTATGAGTCATTTTGTGGCTGGTAAGAGAAAAGTTAAAGAACCTCTTCGTCAATATTTTGGGCATTTTCTGTTTCAGCCATTGCACTTCCTGAATACTCTTAGCTTAATTCCACCTTATATCGCCAAACGGCACAAAATATGCAACTTGGTTGGATTAAAATATCCTATAGCACAAAATAAAAGTAGTTGTTTGGAGACAAAGCGCAGGATTGCAAGGATTGACGTGGATTAAGATTTAGGTTGATGTAAAAGTAGTCTTTGTTTGCTGGAGAGGCAGTGTCAATCGTGACATTTATCTGAAATCAAAATGCGTGCGTTAAAACGGCCCAGTCTATTTTTAGCTGCTTTAGTTCGTTCCATTTGCTTAATCACCGTTTGTAACATAGAAAACTAAATTGTTAGTTTGTCATAACTTTTAAGATATTTGTTGGCTCCTAGGAGAAAAAATACGGAGCCTCTTCCTCAATATTTCGGGCATTATTATCGGTTTTAGCAGTCGCACTTCGTGAATATTGTTCGTAAATGCATAGTAATAGATAGATAGATACTCTTTATTTATCCACGGACAATTCATCAGCTATAAATAATAAAAACGTTTAAAATATATCGATGTCAACATGCATTAAGTAAATAAGATACTATTATAAAAATAAGATACTATTATAAAAACTATACTTAGTAATGAAACTGTCACGCCGAAATAGAAACATGTCGCTTAACTTATTTCAACGTTATATCGCCAAATGGCACAAAATATACAAATTAGTTGGATAAAAAGATCCTATAGTACAAAACAAAAGTAGCAGTTTGGAGATAAAGCGCAGGATTGCAAGGATTGAAGCGGATTACAGTTTAGCTTGAAATCAATGTTGCCTTTGTTTTCAGGAATGGCAGTGGCAATCGTGACATTTATCTGAAACCGAAATGCGTGCGTTATAACGGCTCAGGCTATTTTGTGCGTATTTACTTCGTTGCATTTTCTTAGTTAATGTTTGTAAGATGGAAAAAATCAATTGTTTGTTATAACTTATGAGACATTTGTTGGCTCCTAGGAACCAAATTACCGAGGCTCGTCGTCAATATTTCAGGAATTTTCGGTTTTAACCGTTGCACTTCGTGAATACTCTTCGTAAAGGCATACTAATGACACTGTCCCGCCGAAATGGCAAAATGTCGCTTTACTTACTTCCACGTTATATCGCCAAACGGCACAAAATATACAACTTAGTTGGATAAAAGGATCCTATAGTACAAAACAAAAATAGTAGTTTGGAGATGAAGCGCAGGATTGCAAGGATTGAAGCGGATTACAGTTTAGCTTGAAATCAAAGTTGCCTTTGTTTGCTGTAGAGGCATTGTCAATCGTGGCATTTATCTGAAACCAAAATGCGTGCGTTATAACGGCTCAGTTTATTTTGAGCTTCTTTACTTCGTTGCATTTGCTAAGTTAATGTTTGTAAAGTGGGAAAAAAAACTGTTATTTTGTCATAAGTTATGAGTCATTTCTTGGCTCCTAGGAGAAAAGTTACAGAGCCTCTTCGTCAATATTTTGGGCATTTTCGGTTTCAGCCATCGCACTTCCTGAATACTCTTAGTTTATTTCCACGTTATATCGCCAAACGGCACAAAATATGCAACTTGGTTGGATTAAAATATCCTTATAGTACAAAATAAAAGTAGTAGTTTGGAGACAAAGCGCAGGATTGCAAGGATTGAAGTGGATTAAGATTTAGGTTGATGTAAAAGTTGTCTTTGTTTACTAGAGAGGCAGTGTCAATCGTGACATTAATCTGAAATCAAAATGCGTGCGTTAAAACGGCCCAGTCTATTTTTAGCTGCTTTAGTTCGTTTCATTTGCTTAGTCAACGTTTGTAACAGACAACTAAATTGTTAGTTTGTCATAACTTTTGAGATATTTGTTGGCTTCTAGGAGAACAATTACGGAGCCTCTTCGTCAATTTTTCGGGCGTTATCGGTTTTAGCCTCGGCACTTCGTGAATACTTTTCGTAAATGCATAGTAATGATACTGTCCCGCCGAAATGGCAAAATGTCGCTTTACTTATTTCCACGTCATATCGCCAAATGGCACAAAGTATACAAATTAGTTGGATAAAGAGATCCTATAGTACAAAACAAGAGTAGTAGTTTAGAGATAAAGCGCAGGATTGCAAGGATTGAAGTGGATTACAGTTTAGCTGGAAATGAAATTTACCTTTGTTTGCTGGAGAGGCAGTGTCAATCGTGACATTTATCTGAAACCAGAATGCGTGCGTTATGACGGCTTAGACTATTTTGAGCTGCTTTACTTCGTTCCATTTGCTCAGTCAATGTTTGTAACGTAGAAAGCTAAATGGTTTGCTTGTCATAACTGATGAGTCATTTCTTGGCTCCTAGGAGAAAAATTGATGACCTAGCCTCGAAGGTGCTACAAAAGATAAGAACATTGAGAGAGACGAGGAAGAGAAGAAGTTCAGGAAAAGAAAAGCCACACCAACAGACAGTGAGAGCGGCTACGAACCTGTAAAGAAGGCAAGGGAGAAAACAGCAAGTGCCCTTACAACAGACAGCGAGAGCGATTTCTAAGCGCCCGTAAAGAAAACGAAAAAGAAAACAGCAAGTCCCCTGAATTTGTGCATTTTTCATAGAAATGCACTGTTTTCGCCTTTGGCGATGATTTGAGGTCAGTACGACGATTTTGAGATCTGGTGAGCTCAAAAGTAAGATTTTGCCAAGACTTGCTTCCCACGGCCCAAAACGTACGTTTTATGCATTGTTCATAGAAATGCACTGTTTTCGCTTTTTGGCGATGTTTTGAGGTCAGTACGACGATTTTGAGATGTGGTGAGCTCAAAAGTAAGATTTTGCCAAAAGTTGGTCCGCACGGCCCGAAACGTACGTTTTGTGCATTTTTCATAGAAATGCCCCGTTTTCGCTTATTGGCGATGATTTGACGCTAGTACGACGATTTTGAGAACTGGTGTGCTAAAAAGTGAGATTTTGCCAAAACTTGCTTCCCACGGCCCGAAACGTAGGTCTTGTGCATTTTTCATAGAAATGCTCTGTTTTCGCTTTTTGGCGTGCTAAACTGTAATCCACTTCAATCCTTGCAATCCTGCGCTTTGTCTCCGAACTACTACTTTTATTTTGTGCTATAGGATATTTTAATCCAACCAAGTTGTATATTTTGTGCCGTTTCGCGATATAACATAGAAATAAGTTAAGGGAAATTTTGCAATTTGTGCGGGACAGTGTCATTACTATGCATTTACGCACAATAGTCACGAAGTGCGACGGCTAAAACCGATTATGTCCAAAATATTTACGAAGAGGCTCCGTAATGTTTCCCCTAGGAGCCAACAAATGTCTCAGAAGTTATGACAAACAAACAATTTATTTTTCCATCTTACAAACATTAGCTAAGCAAATGCAACGAAGTAAAGCGGCTCAAAATAGACTGAGCCTTATAACACGCCCATTTTGATTTCAGATAAATGTGACGATTGACACTGCCTCCCCTGCAACAAAGGCAACTTTGATTTCAAGCTAAACTGTAATTCTCTTCAATCCTTGCAATCCCACGCTTCATCTCTTAAAGGCTACTTTTGTTTTGTACTATAGGATCTTTTTATCCAACTAAGTTGTATATTTTGTGCCATTTGGCGATATAACGTAGAACTAAGTTAAGCGACATTTTTCCATTTCGGCGGGACAGTGTCATTAGTATGCCTTTACGAAGAGTATTCACGAAGTGCAACGGTTGGAACCCAAAATTCCTGAAAAATTGACGACGAGCATCGGTAATTTGGATCCTAGGAGCCAACAAATGTCTCATAAGTTAAAACAAACAATTCATTTTTCCATCTTATAAACATTAACTAAGAAAATGCAACGAAGTAAATAAGCTCAAAATAGACTGAGCCGTTATAACGGACGCATTTTGGTTTCAGATAAATGTCACGATTGCCACTGCCTCTCCTACTTACAAAGGCAACATTGATTTCTAGCTAAACTCTAATCCGCTTCAATCCTTGCAATCCTGAGCTTTATCTCCAAACTGCTTCTTTTGTTCATTACTATAGGATCTTTTTATCCAACTAATTTGTATATTTTGTGCCATTTGGCGATATAACGTGGAAATAAGTTAAGCGGCATTTTGCTATGTCGGCTTGACAGTGTCATTACTATGCATTTGCGAACAATATTCACGAAGTGCGACGGCTAAAACCGATAATGCCCAAAATATTGAGTAAGAGGCTCCGTAGTTTTTCTCCTAGGAGCATGCCCAAAATATTGAGGAAGAGGCTCCGTTGTTTTTCTCCTAGGAGCCATCAAATCTCTCGTAAGTTATGACAAACAATTTAGTTTGCTAGCTTAGAAACATTGACCAAGCAAATGGAACGAAGTAAAGCAGCTCAAAATAGACTGGGCCGTTTTAACGCACGCATTTTGATTTCAGATAAATGTCACGATTGACACTGCCTCTCCAGCAAACAAAGACAACTTTTACATCAACCAAAATCTTAATCCACTTCAATCCTTGCAATCCTGCGCTTTGTCTCCAAACTACTACTTTTATTTTGTGCTATAGGATATTTTAATCCAACCAAGTTGCATATTTTGTGCCGTTTGGCAATATAACGTGGAAATAACCTAAGCGACATTTTTCCATTTCGGCGGTCATTAGTATGCATTTACGAAGAGTATTCACGAAGTGCGATGGCTAAAACCTAAATAATATGGCTAAATATTGACGAAGAGGCTCCGTAATTTTTCTCCTAGAAGCCACGAAATGACTCTTAAATTATGACAAACAAACAAATTATTTTCCCACCTTACAAATATTAACTTAGCAAATGCAACGAAGTAAAGAAGCTCGAAATAAACTGAGCCGTTATAGCGCACGCATTTTGGTTTCAGATAAATGCCACGATTGACACTGCCTCTACAGCAAACAAAGGCAACTTTGATTTCTAGCTAAACTGTAATCCACTTCAGTCCATGCAATCCTGCGCTTTATCTGTAAACTACTTCTTTTGTTTTGTACTATGGAATATTTTTATCCAACCAAATTCGATATTTTGTGCCATTTGGCGATATAAAGTGGAAATAAGCTAAGCCACAATTTGCCATTTCGGCGAGACATTGTCATCAAGATGCTTTTACGAGGAGTATTCACGAAGTTCGACGGTTGAGACCGAAAATGCCCGAAATATTGACGAAGCTCTGTTAGTTTTCTCCAAGAAGCCAAGAAATGTCTCATAAGTTATGACAAAGAAACAGTTTATTTTTCCATCTTCCAAACATTAACTAAGCAAATGCAACGAAGTAAATAAGCTAAAAATAGACGGAGCCGTCATAACGCACGCACTTTGGTTTCAGATAATTGTCACGTTTGACACTGCCTCTCCAGCAAACGAAGGCAACTTTGGTTTCCAGCTAAACTGTAATCCACTTCAATCCTTGCAATGCTGCGCTTTGTCTCCGAACTACTCCTTTTATTTTGTACTAGAAATACGTGTCTCGCAGAACCTCGCGAAGCTCGGGGAAGGATGCACTGCAAAATTTTAGCAATGTGGGAGGGAGAGATGGAATTTTTGATTTGACTGGAGAGGTTGAATTGCATGCCGGCAGTGGCCCCGAAATTTAAAGTTGAGACATTTTCGTTCCTAGTCGCTTCCATTTAACTTGTACTTAGTACACTGTCTTCCTAAAATAAAATAAATGGGAGCTGGTACTGGTCAGTTTAGGGTTTTGAGCTGTGGGTCGCTGTAACTACTATGGGACTGGGTACCAAAATATCCTCAGGCCTTCCCTCCACCCCCCCAAACCTATCTTCATTAATTGTTGTCAAAAGGAAAATTGGTCTGAAAATGGATTTATTGTACTGTTGTGGACATGGGTCGAGGACAATATGCAGTGTATGTGTTCTGTTTATTTGGATTGAGTGAGAGTTTTTTATCACGAATACAGCTAACTCCTGCTGTCTCGATTAAATTCCATTTTTGAAGCTTGTGAGTGCTATCTCCCAAATTAACCTGTTCCCTTTAGATACTGCTGTAGTTTTTGTTGTATATACTGGGTATCAAATAATTGCTAACCCAATAGCGAAGCGCACAATTACTGTTTATAGAACTAAAACTCAGACAAACAAATCAAAAGTGACTCTCAGGGGATTCCTAATAAGGAATTTCTATTGTCAGAAATGCAAGAATAAACAAGAATAAATTATAAACTCAGACAAACATGAGTACTGACGTCATTTGTGCGCTTTGCTATTCACTATTTGCTAGAATAGTTGAGATCGCAGGAGTTTACTGTTGCTGAAGAGTGATGTTGCACTAAAAATAACAACTCAATGGTGGTACAGTTGTAGTAAAAATAATAATTTAATCTTACTCAAAAACAGAAATGAGACTACAGTAACATAGAATAGTAAAACCTTGTAACATACGATAGATAATAGTTATTAAATGTAGCATTGTCATATGCATACAATGTTATGTAATTTAAGCTTACATCAAAGTTTCTTAGTGGCCTTAGTGACAATTTTAATAAACATCAATTTACAGTATGAACTTAGAGAATAGTTTCCAGTGTTTGAGTACTAATATATTATATTGAAAAACAGGTCCTCTTATCATCTGCCTGTCAGTTGTTTAGGTACTTAAAATCTTGCTTTTTGCAAAAGGTAGATTAAAGAATAATTTATAGAGGGTTGTACTGTATATAAGCTTACGCTTACTTGCCTGTAAATGTAGGTTGGTTAAATTGAAGAGCATTGGAGAGCGAATTAAAGTGTGTTGATTTGAGCTAGATTTCTTAATCGTTCTTCTTCTCTGAGCCTTTCTTGTAATCTGTGTTTGCTTTTCCCTACCGTATGAAAGATATTCGTCACGAGTATTTAGCTGATCGTGCAATTCTTGCTGCCTGTCGTTGCGTCTATAAACAAAATCATTTTGTTCAACACTTTCAGTCGGTGTCGCCTCTCCTGATCGGCTTCGTTCAGAAGGCGTTCAAGGCGTTTGAATCTACTCAAATGGTGTGCCTATGCTGTTCGAAGTGTTTGTAATCGATGCTCACGTTCCTTCTCCGTTGCTCGATCGCGGAGCAATTTCAAGTCGCCGTTCTCGCTCCAGCGGAGTTTCGGTGGTTGATTGTCTCGGGCAAGGATTTCCATCTACTTTTTGAACCCAGTGTTGTTCTTGTTGTTTCTCATTTGCATCAGAAATTGGTCGTGTTTCACCGACGATGAGTAAAGAATAAACCCGTCAGCCCGGCCGCCATTAATCGGGTGAAATAAACATGAGAGTGTGCCATTGTCAGCGGTCGCGATTTTTGTTGCCAGGCAACTGCCGGACACCATCAAAGTATATAAATATATATATAAATATATTTTTCGCTCGAATTCGCGCGGCTCAGCTCCCGAGGGCCGACAAATTTATTAACCTCGCTTCGCTAGGAACAATAGGATCTTTTTATCCAACTAAGTTGTATATTTTGTGCCATTTGGCGATATAACGTGGAAATAACCTTAGCGACATTTTGCCATTTCGGTGGGACAGTCTAATCAGTATGCATTTACGAAGAGTATTGACAAAGTGCGACGGCTAAAACCGAAAATGAAAGAAATATTTGCGAAGAGGCTCGGTTAGTTTTCTCCAAGAAGCCAACAAATGTCTCATAAGTTATGACAAAGAAACAAATTTTTTTTCCATCTTATAAACATTAGCTAAGCAAATGCAACGATGTAAAGCGGCTCAAAATAGACTGAGCCTTATAACGCAGCCATTTTAATATCAGATAAATATCACGATTTACACTGCCTCTCCCTGCAAACAAAGGCAACTTTGATTTCAAGCTAAACTGTAATCCACTTCAATCCTTGCAATCCCACGCTTTATCTCTAAACTACTACTTTTGTTTTGTACTATAGGATCATTTTATCAAACTAAGTGGTATATTTTGTGCCATTTGGCGATATAACGTGGAAATAAGTTAAGCGACATTTTGCCATTTCGGTGGGACAGTGTCATAAGTATGCCTTAACGAAGAGTATTCACGAAGTCACTGGAAAATTTGAACCATTTACAGACTTCATAAAATGTCTATAAATCTTGAATTTACAGACTTGGTACTTTCACCTGTTAAAAACAAAATCTCTGTAAATTCTTTTGACAGACATTTTGTATAGTTTTATTGTCTTGTTCTTTATAAAATGTTTGTGAAATGTTTATAAATCCTAGGAGCTGTAATGAGAGGAAAGACTTACAATTTACAGACTTTACAAAATCTGCCAACAATGTTTGTAAATCTGCTATTTACAAAGATTTCATAATGCCTAGACTTCTAATATAAAATGTCTGTAAATGGCACTGCGTAATTTAATGTTAATTGAGTTACCAAATCTCTGTAAATTAATGTGGTCCCCAAGCGGAACATCTAATGACAAACGGGGAATTATAAAATCTCTGTAAATTGACACAAACAAACTAATCTTTCTCCGAATCGTCTATATAGAATTTTTAAAGCTACATCCAGTGTTCACTCACATAATCTAAGAAATTCAAAATACAACCTTTTCGTTCCTAGACCGAGTACTGAAGCAGGCAAACGAAGTTTTCAATATCACGGTTCTGTTCTATGGAACAGCTTGCCTTTAAGCGCTAAGATGTAGCCCACTCTTAGCTCTTTTAAATCATTACTTTAAAGCGCCATGAAACATGTGTGATATGTGCGCCATATAAGTCTCTGTATTATTATTATTATTATTATTATTATTATTATTCATAAAGGATACCTTTTATAGTTTTTAGTATAATCCCGTATAGATAATGAATTTAGTTAGATAACTTGATTTTGTTAAGTAATTAATCTATCGTCGTTTAAGGCTCGACGGAAGAACATGTATTATGAATTGACAACGCGTAATATAAATAAAGTTTGCCTACCTAACGGGGCATTATAAAATCTCTGTAAATTGACGCAAACGGGGCATTATAAAATCTCTGTAAATTGACGCAAATGGGGCATTATAAAATCTCTGTAAATTGACGCAAACGGGGCATTATAAAATCTCTGTAAATTGACGCAAACGGGGCATTATAAAATCTCTGTAAATTGACGCAAACGGGGCATCATAAAATCTCTGTAAATTGACGCAAACGGGGCACTATAAAATCTCTGTAAATTGACGCAAGCGGGGCATCATAAAATCTCTGTAAATTGACGCAAGCGGGGCATTATAAAATCTCTGTAAATTGACGCAAAGAATAGAATAAAACTGACTAATTTTGTTTAGCAGAGTAGGCATTTTACTCGATATTTTGAGTTAGTTTACTTAAAATTTAACTTAAATATTTAATTCAACATAGTGAGTTGAAACAACTCCTTAGTTTGAGAAAATCAAGTGAAAGTCACTTTTACTCAAACATACGATTAAAAATTTACTCACTGCAGTGAGTCAGTGCTTCTCACTCAAATTAAAAATATGAGTGAATTCTTAACCCAATAAAGTGAGTTGATACAACTCTTTATTTTGAGTGAACAGGGGGTGCAACAGTCCGACATCTACTCAAACGTGAAAGCACACACATAAGAGATTGCGAGGGTCCTAAAGGGGTAAAATGGGAACTGGAATTGGCCTGTTTTTGCCCTGGGAAATGGGATTTGAGTCACTGGGACTGGGATTTGCTCACTGGGAATGGAAAAAAACGTCGTAATTGGAATGGGACAGTTGTCATTAAGCATGTCCAGTCAATGCTTAACTGGTCTTAACTAGTCTAACTAATTCCCTTAGTGAAACAAAAGAAACGAAAAACTGATCCTTACGGCAGAAAAACAGAAGCAGAATCAGAAGCAAATAAAATGAAATAAAATAAAAGTGGAATATAATAGTGCCCAATATTTCGCTTTGCAAAACAAAGCTTCTTCAGGGGCTAGCACTATAAATGATTACAACTGTAAAACCGTTATACAAGTGGTTTTGAAAAACCTAAAGGATAACAAAAACAATGAATATGATTGGTTAAGGGTTTGACGGGTGATAACTAAACTGACTTGTGATGAAAAAGTTAATGAACTTCGTCGCGTCTGTTGATTCCAAGTGGTTCTAACGTCTGGAGTTTGTCTATGCGAAATACTTCACGCACTTTTCGTACAGTCTCTGCTATTACGTATTAATTCCAGTGGTATACGTTGCATATCCTTACAGGCGCGGATCCAGGATTTTTTTATGTGGGGTGGCTACGGGTATTTGCTTAAGTCTATAGAACTTTTTACTGTTGCAATTATAAAGAAAACTGTTAAAACCGACGGTCTAAAGGGGGGGTGTGGCTAGCCACCCAATCCACCCCCTGTATCCGCCCCTGTCTTAGTAGAGTGGCCTGGTAGATTAAAGTGTTCTGATATAGGAGTAGGGCAGCTGAGGTGATGTCGATTCTCTACAGAGCGGCGATCTTCACCAAAACGTTCATTTATATTATTTTGCGTTTTGTTTCTCCGATGTATTGACACGGTATATTACATTTAAAACAATTTTTACATTGGATCATATAGATCAGGTTTTTAGAATTACATGTTATGCGATTATAAATATAACGTTCCTCTTAAGTAGTAAAAAAAGTATATTTCTTTTGGCCTTGTTGAATAAACTGACAGGTCAAACAGCGTAGGTGGTTGCATCTGTAAGCTCCTGCTGGAGGCACCGATCTGATCTCTCTCGCTGGTTGGTTTCCTTAGTTTAGTTTGTAGTAGTTTAGAACCACTTGGAATCAACAGACAGGACGAACTTCGTTAACTTTCTCATCTCTAGTCAGTTTAGTTTATCATCCGTCAAACCCTTCACCAATCATATTTATTGTTTTTGTTATTCTTTATTTTTTCAAAACCACTTGTACAACGGTTTTACAGTTGTTATCATTTATAGTGCTAGCCCCTGAAGAAGCTTTTTTTTTGCAAAGCGAAATATTGGGCACTATTATATTCCACTTTTATTTTATTTGCTTCAGTGAGTGTTCTGTTTTTCTACCGTAAGGATCAGTTTGCCGTTTCTTTTGTTTCACTTTAAGTATTAATACTGATCTAGGTCTGGAAACCCAAATCCGGCCATTCTCAACGGTTTGTTGCAGTGATCGTGCATTCTGTTTCTTTTTAATTCCCTTAGTTTGGCAAACATCAGAAAACTGTTAAAAGTGCCTATTTTACGGCCAATTCTACGATAGGAATATGAGAATATTTTATTTTTTCATTTGTCTTGCGGTCAACGATATTTGTGTACAGCGGTGCAATCAAGCCAAAAACGTTGAGCATGCGTATTTTCATGTTAAAAACAACATGGCGGAATGTCTGCAGGCGACAGGAATGTGAAGTGGCAGGAGCATATCACCTGATATACGGATGTGAATAGAAAAGAGTTGGTATGAAAAACACTGGTATTTTTCCAGAATTCTGCGAGTGGGAATTTGCACGCTGGGAAATGGGATTGGTATCCCCCCTCCCCCCCACCTTTCAGGACCCTCGATTGCCGCTTCGAGAGTGAGAGCGGGGAAAAAACGTATCTTTCAAAGAAAAGATAATATTTCAAAATACAAGACACAGATCAGAGTTCAACGGCGGTATTACTGTTGTATGAGATATGTGTCTTATATACCATCTTTACTTCACATGTCAATAGCTGACGCAGTATTTTAATATTTTAGCCTTGCCTAAACAGCTCTTGAAAGAGGTGTTTTTAAAGCCTGGATTTACCTGGAACGGAAATAGGAATGATTTCCGAAGAACGAGAGATAAAAAAAAATGCATTGAAAAAGCCGTATGCGAGCTCGAAAAATAATAATGGTGAATACAATGTAAAATACAATACAGTAAATCAAAGACAATCGAGGGCAATCTTCCGCTTGGTCGCTCGGCCGAGAGGTCTTGGGTGCGAATTGATCATGCGCAAGCGAGTCATTCCCGGCGGGCAGTTCGTGTTGGCGCTTCTTTTAACGAACTCCCATGTTTAATATTACTCGGTTATTACTGTCTTGCTGCTCGCTTTCAGCGCTCAAAACTTCACTTGCTTTGAAAAGGACAACTTGTGATTTGAACCTTTTTCTCGTTTCACGTTTTCTGACTAAGCTGCATGCAATGTTTTTATAAAATATCAACGATCGCTATGCATTCGATTGCTTCCAACCTACATCCATCGTCAAATCAAGTTGGCTAGTTGTCAATAAATGCTACACCAATTCAAGCGCTTCATTCTTGCTGCCCTTGTGATCCCAAAGGTAAGTAAGCTTATGTTAAAAATGTAAACCAGTTTAAATATTATTTTTGGCTACCTGTACTGAAGATTTTCTACGAATTTCAGGGTTCTGTCTTGGTGACTGTACGGGCTCACTACGCAAGGGATTTCACGTTGTAATTTGTTTAGTCTTTTGTTTTAGTCCGTGTGTATTGGTACACCAGAACAGAACCAATTTCAGCCTGCTCATTTGAATAAATAGGCTTATAAGAAACTAAAACTTGAATTTTAATATTTCTTTCAATCTTGCAATTCTGTTCAAGTGATGTTGATTTTTAACATGAAGTACCTGTACAGTATTATTTTCTTCTTATTTGCTGGGGCCTTTGGTCGACCATGCTTAGGAAACCATACTTTACTGTAGACCATAAGACCACTGACTTGTTATGTACACATGCTAAATTGTTGGAGGTAAAACCTTTGCAAAAGGCGAACATTGCTCAGTTAATCAGTACCAAAAATGGCAATAGTCAGTTCAAGGACGTACAGTATACAAAACATGGACCCAGGTACATAGACCACCTTTAATTTTCGTCAGTTTTAATATAGTATATTTTTTTCTGAATTTTTCTGTCATTATTATAAAGGATGGACTGGGGACAGGGTATAAAACACAGTCTTCAGTTTAAATAAATATGACATTCAACTTCAAGCAGCCACGTCAAGACACAAGTACTGTAGAACAAGAAGAACTGGACCCAAGGTACTATAATTATGGGATGCAGACAATCCCATGTGCTTTTCTTTTGGATTTGTTGTGCATGTGCTGTCAAGAAAATGCTGATAGGCCTAGTGGAGTATAAACAAACACATGTGCAAGCAACCATACTGATGAAAAGACAGTGTCAGATCAAGATAAAGATTGGTTTGTTTGCTATTATTTCTACAATGTAGATGCTTTGTGGATACTTGTGAAGAGCAGTGTTTAAGGTTTGAACATAGCCTCACCTTCCCCTTCCCTCACCGAGAACTCAAACTGAAAACACTGCTCTTCGCGAGTATTCACGAAGCACCTACATGTAGAAACAATGAAAACAATTACATGTAGTATGGTGTCTTTGGCATGTGTTTGTTTATACTCCACTAGACTTTCGTTTTAACCGAATCCAAAAGAAAATCACATGGGATTGTCTGCATGTCATAATACATGTAATAGCACACTGTACAGTGTAGCTTGGGACTTGGCCCAGTCCTTCTTGTTCTACATGCATCAAAGGAAATCTGTGGGGAGCGCACTAAAACTTCACATCATTGCTCGCCTCCTGCTCCAACAGTACCGGCCAAGAATCGGACTGCATACATTGTATAAAATGCAATGTTGGCAAAAGGGTAAAATAGTAGGGAGTTAAATACCAATTGATGTTGAATGTCATATTTATTAAAACTTAAGACTGTGTTTTATACCCTGTCCCAGTCCACAGTCCATCCTTAAATTAGGGACCTTAAGCAAGGTCGACGACAAGCCCTCAGGACGAGGACCGGAAGTGAAAATGTCGCTTAGCGCGCTACGGTGCATGCTTCACTCGTCGTCCACATGAAGTTCAGAATGTGAAAACGCCATCTTTGCCGTCCTGGCCGAACGTCAAGAGAGCGTGAGTTTAAATTTATGTATTTTCATCGTGCTTAGGAAGAAAGTTTATGTTTGGCTTTTGGAATGAAAAGTTAGATATTCTCTAGCCTCCCATCTTTGCACGATATTGCATCTTAGTGCGATTTTGAAATATGAAAATTTGCTAACAGTCAAAATTCGGGCTTTGAGGGATTTGCATCTTGTCAGCAAAACATTTAAGTTAAGAAGATGAAATCGAGAACTTACAAAGCGATTTCTTTAATTCCGACCTATATGTCATCTTTTACATTTGTTTTAGGCCGTAAATTTTCATGCCGTTAAGGTCATTTTAGAGTGTAAATTTCCGAAAAATTAGCTTATATTTTGATGTAAATATTTGCTCATGTAGTAGCAAAAACTCATCTTTATCTAGAATACTGTCGTCATAACTCAAAAGAAGTAGGTCTTGGACCTCGTGAAAAGAAGACATGATAAAATTATTGGACTGTTTCTAGATTTTCACGAAAAAATGAGCACTGTATCGTTACATGTCCTCGTCCACGTCCAAGCGCGCCCTTAACATTTTAGTTTTCCCACCGTGAACGACGTCCTCGACCCATTCCTTCAGCAATTCTACTCGTCGTCGTCGTCCAACTCGTCGTCGTTGCTTAAGGTCTCTATTGACAAAAATTAGGGGTGGTCTATCAGATTGTCCATGGACCCGGGTCCATGTTTTGTAAACGTCCTCAGTTCAGTGTATTTTTTAGTATGATTATCATACATGTACAGCTGTAGTTCACAAATGTCATATCAGATGGCTCTTTGTAAAGAGAAAGGGCAACCAGAAAAGTAGGCAATTTTAACTTGTTGCTGTACATGTATGTTGATTGATCATGTAGCTGTTGCATCTTCACTTATTTTTTTTTCTTTAGTCTGTGTGAGATATATGGAATGTTTGCTAATGAGGATAAAACAAAAATAGAATCAAGGATAGTTTTAAGCACAACATAGGCTGTGCTTCAAATCTACATTATTGGTGCCAGCTTATAAGTTTTGTGAAAAGCTACATGTTTGTACACTTTCCGATCACTCAAGGTCAAAAGTGATATGCTACGGGCCACTGTGTGTTGCTAGAGCACAGCCCAACAATGCAAAATTTTACCTTTGGGCAACCAGGAAATCTTTGTTTTTGCACCAAACTTATACTGTATGCTGAGCACCCCAGATTTCAAGTGCTTGGAGATTTCGGGCCCCCAACTATTTTTCTTAGAGCACAGCCTTGGTTGTCTAATACTTGTACAGGTGTACATGTATGCAGTCAAAGTTTATAGTTTTTGATCTAAATGGTGGCTATTTCCTTTATTTCTTAGAAAACTGAGTGACAAAACTACAGTACTAAAACACGCAGTAATGAAAAAGATGTACAGTGTACATGTACAATTGTAGAATGGTCTGAGCCAGAGGTATGTGTATACTATCTTTCATCTTGCAGCAATGGAACTTGTTGATTAAGTTTTATTTTGACTAACCCCCAGCCTGATACATGTACACTGTATTGCAAGTTACAATGCATTGCATCGCCATGAGAATTCCTCTTGATTTCTAACTTTCCCATGCATGTAAGAGTGCATGTGGGCATCATAGACATCAATATTACTGTACATGTAACTTCTGCTTATGGACTCCACCTGTCTCTTTGAGGATAGACTCTGTAGTCATGGTCTCAATAGCACAACCCAGAGTAGACTTTAAACTATGCAGAAGTTGCGTGACTCTGTGTTGTGTTTATACATGTACAGGAGCATAATTTGCACTGTTCTTGCATGTATAATTATGATAGACACATGAACATAGAGCAGTTGGTTTCAAAATAAACTGTGATAATGAATTGGTGGGGGAGTGAAACAAAATGTTAGTGTTATCAGCCTTGTTGATAAAGTAAATTGCCACCATATATGTATAAAAGGATTAAAAAGGTAATGTTTTTTAGTGCTAGTCCTCAAAACATCAGCCTTAATTTACTGTACATTGTGCGTATCAACAATTCAGTTGATCAAACTAATCTACACGTAAACAATGAAACAACTGACATTATTCTTCTAACAATTTGTGACCTCACACGGGAAAACGTACACTAACGCTTATCCGTTAAACGGATAAAAACTAACGGCTAACGCACGGATAGCTAACGGCCTTCAAAGCGTTCTAACGGTCGACGAAAGCATTCTAACGGATAGCTTGAAACGTTAAACGCTTCTGTTGATTCGTCTAACGGATAGCTTGAAGCGTTTAACGGTATGGCAAATTCATCTAACGGATAGCTTGAACCGTTAAACGCTTCTGTTGATTCGTCTAACGGATAGCTTAAAGCGTTTAACGGTATGACAAATTCATCTAACGGATAGCTTGAAACATTTAACGGTATGGCAAATTCGTCTAACGGATAGCTTGAAGCGTTTAACAACGCTTCGGCAAATTTGTCTAACGGATAGCTTGATAGTAAAAATCTGTTTCGAAAAGGAACGGCTTCCGAGAATAATTATTTATCAGACTGTACCGACAGTAAATATTCAGAGCGCTATAGCTTAGGAAACATTCTGCCGACTCAGGAAATAATTGCGCTGGATAATCTTCCATAATAGAACAGCAAGTTTATATTTCCCAGAAATGTTATCGAGCATCTGTTTGGCCAGACACAAGCGAGATTCAAGCCAAACAACAATCCCGCTCTTAAAACGAGCAAGAATCAAGCGACGAATGTTTTTCTCACTTAGATGGAGATCACGCGGATGGGATCGATGGAACCCTTGCGAAATCAAACGCGGCTTATGTTTATTCCCGGCCCGAAGACACTCCAAACTTCCTGTGATGTTTTAGCGCGGTGGAATACTTGGAAATGAAGGCTGAGAGTTTGGAAAAGCTTAATCTTAATTTGGCGAGCGAAACCACAAAGAAAACAGAGAAGTTTTAGAAGCGCATAGTCTGTTTGTGACAGCGTGTTTTAAGGTTTCAAATTACCGTTTTGACATATGCAAATTTGGTGCGCTTTTACCACTTTTCCCAAGGGACCAACAAGCACTTATTTTTACCGACAACTACAACAAACTTCAAAGGGTTTAATTTTTTTTCTGCTACCAAACTTTCCCTGCCGTCTTTAATTTCGATTATAATTTTTAGTTCCATTCAAGATTTATTTTAACAATAACTAAACATGAAGTGCCGAAAGAATTTTACACATGAATTTTGCGTGACTACTGTGCGCCGCTTGTTGTTTACATTCCGCGAGCGAGTAGCGAAAAAAAAGTAATGTTTTGCAGTCTCATAAAAGAAATCACGTTTATCATTCCCTGGCCTTGAAGTCAAAACCTTGCTTGATTCAAATAATTGTTAAAACGAGCGTGACTAGTACTATTACTTTGTCTTCTCGCGGACTGCTGGCGAAGTCTACGAATTACCGCCAGTCTGTCTGTCGTTCAGCCGCTCGACATTCACGCCGTTCGAAAGAATTATTTTGCCGTTCGATAATGAACGTATCAGTGAAAGCGACTCTTCGCAGACTGTTTATAATTATGCATTATTGGACGAAACTTCGCTCCGTTTTCAACGAGTATTGCTGGGATGTTAGATTTATACCATGGAAATAGTAAGTGAAGGTAAGACTTAATTAAAAAGCAAACGAAAAGCACTATCACCTCTAGAACAGTCATTTCCAGCACCTCTTGAACGGGTGCTGGGATTATTCTAACGTTCAGGCTAGTCCTAACGGATGCCAAACTTTAGCTAACGGATGTTAATTCTTTGCTAACGGTTACAGTATTCGTTCTAACGGTTCAATACTAACGCCTAACGGACACGCTATCGGCTCTAACGGTTAGAAACTAACGCCTAACGGATGCGAAATCTGTTGTAACGGTTGAATACTAACGCCTAACGGATACGCTATTCGTGCTAATGGTTAAATACTAACGCCTAACGGTTTGGTGAAAGCGTTTAACGGTTTTCAGGAAATTTTATAACGGATATCTAACGGACACCTAACGCTTTTAGCCGTTTAACGGATAAGCGTTAGTGTACGTTTTCCCGTGTGAGGTCACATTTTTTTTTCTAATTACAAAACAGAACAACAGGGTACACTGTAGAAGAAGATACATGTACATTGTAGTGATGATTGCAGTGACACTGTGCATGACAACACGCAAGTAAGTATGTTGTTATGAATTAAGCCCTGAATAAAGAAATAAACAAACAAACACATGCACAAGCAACCATACTGATGAATAGTGTCAGAACAAGATAAAAATTGGTTTTGTTTGTTATTATTTCTTGATGCTTTGTGGTTACTCGCGAAGTGCAGTGTTTAAGGTTCGAACGTACATGTGTAGCCTCACCTTCCCCCTTCCCTCCCCCTTCCCTTACTCACTACATTGTACATATTACCAGCAGGAACACTGGGAAACTAACACACTTTAAGAAAAGTGAAACAGGAAAACTCATTTATAAATTTTTGAGAGCTTGAGCATTTGCACTGACTTGCTGATATGTCCTGGGTCAATCAGTTTTTACTTCCCAAGTTGTTTAAGTGTTCACTTTACCCTTGCAGTGCCTCGTTGCACATTAGGAGTAAATGAGTACTGCCACCTTACCAGACAACATGCAGTCTTTTTTGTGATAACGGCATTCCAACCAGAGGAGTAACAGCGTATTTAAAGTGTGCAGAATTCCTCTGGCTTTTGTTTCAATTCATTATTTTTGTGATATGATGCTCTGTTTTCTTAACTTAATGATAACCAATAAATTATGACTCCCTGTACATAGATTAATTCCTTGTGAAAACACTTACCCTACATGTATACTGTCAGTCAACAATGTTATTTTTCTGGTTCATAATTTATAGATTGAGGACAGAACCAAGGATAACAAACAACCTGATGCTGTTGAAACAGAATCTAGTATATAGTAAGTTGACACATTTATAATGGGATTGATATTTGTGGTGGTTAGATACAGGAAATTCAACATCATTTTGATGAGTTTGTTGAATAAGCTGATTTATTATATTGCAAGGTTACCCGTTACTAGGCAGGGATGACAACATTGAGTAGGAGAAAAGGCAGGTTGTGAAGCAAGAGCGGTGGCTCTTCAAGGCTGTGGTCTGAGAAAGATTGCAGGAAACCGAAAGCTCTGAACCTGTGAAAAACCTGGGTGCCCAGCATTATGAGTTTTATGCAAAAACTTAGATTTCCTAGCTGACTCAGGGCAAAAGTTAAGTTACCAGGAAACACCAGGCACTGCTGGAGCAAAGCCTTGTTCTTGTATATCACAAAACCTTAAGTTTTCGACCTACCGTGTGTACAGTGTAGGACATGGCTACATTTGCCAAAATTTTGAAAAGCTAGTGTGAGACTAGTTGGTTTGATGGAGTTCTCAAACTCATTGTTTAAAATAATTATATAAAAAAATACATTCTGACTTGCATTATTTTGTTTCCTTTCAGATTTCAGCATCCTATGCATCAATTACTGCATTGTTTTTCTGAAGGCCAAGAAACTTAGTGAAAAAAGGAGCTGACCAAATTGGCATGACTTTTCCAAAAAGGTCAAACATAATTATTCCAAAGAAGCTTTAGTCATAAAGTATAAAAGATTACATTAAACATTTATATGTCAAATACATATGGAAACATTATTGAAGGGAAGTTTATAATAATTTTATATGTTAGGGACGGACCATTTAATTTTTGTGGGAGGTGGGCAATTTCTTCTGAGCATGTATTTTTTTTCCAGCATCACTATTTGCAAGAATTTTTTTTACCTTAATGCTTGAATTTTTTTCACGTGCTTTCTTGTGCACGATTTTTTTCTCTTAAATTTCTTCTGCAGGAATTTTTTTTTTGGTAATTGCCCAACCCCCCCCCCACAAAAATTAAATGGTCCGTCCCTTAGGCCAAGGCAAACATTAATGTTACAGTTTATTACATGTGATTATTTATTTATAATCCAACCCAGATAAGTAAATATTAAGTGAGAATTTATTTTAAAAATGCTATACAGTATTGTAGTGCTATTTTCATGAAAGTACAATAGCCCTTATCGTAGATGAGTACGCCACGCCAACATATCAGCGGTTTCTCGCTTTCTTGACCCTATAGTCTCGTTTTGATGTTTACGCTCATGTCGTCAGTGGTTCTCGTAAACATCAAAACGAGACTATAGGGCGTTTTGATGTTTACGAGAACCACTGACGACATGAGCGTAAACATCAAAACGGGACTATAGGGTCAAGAATGCGAGAAACCGCTGATATGTTGGCGTGGCTTACTCATCTACGATAAGGGCCATTGATGAATTTAATGTCTTATTTAACTTTTTTTATAGAAGTATTTCCCATGTATCAGACCATTATGTGTGTTGTATTTTAGGTTTTATTTGACAGCATTTAGGTTTTATTTATCAGAATTTTTATACATTTTAATTAAATTATAGAGAGAACAAAATTATTATAGAGAATTATTAGATTTACCTTCTAAAACAATCATTTGGAGTTGTAGATAAGATTTTTATGCAGTTTTTCTCCCTGAGATTGTCTATGATTGGTTTCTTTGGGCATACCACTTTTAGAGGAAATATATAGCTTATATCAAGATTTAACAGATTGAAATATATCTTAATGAACACCTTCATGTAACTTTGTTAAAATTTGATTGTGCTGTATAATGAGACTTGAGCTACATGTATGTCACATACTGGGCACCTGTCAGACACCATTTTGAAACATAAGCATAGCAGGGAATTATGGGTATGTAAAGCAGTGGATTGAGGGTCAAGTGCTTCCAAGCAACGAAATATGCTTTTGCACAGAGAGCCAGTGCTCACTTAAGTGCCCGATAATTAATTCTCAAGCACCAAGTGTGAACTGAGCCTTACTGAAGACCTTTTAATTTCACTTAATACAATGTATAACTCTGGTG
The DNA here is from genome assembly GCA_022457155.1 of Cladopsammia gracilis. Classification (NCBI taxonomy): domain Eukaryota; kingdom Metazoa; phylum Cnidaria; class Anthozoa; order Scleractinia; family Dendrophylliidae; genus Cladopsammia; species Cladopsammia gracilis. Next base: position 108,362 of record JAJGOT010000618.1, read on the forward strand.
TTTAAAATCATACATTTTAAAACAGTTGCATTCCGCTGCCATTAGTTTTATTTGAACTTCAGAGTTAGGGCCTGGTCGCACTACAGTCAAAAACAAAAATCCGCCCGTGCAAAATGACATACAATGTAAAAACAGAAACATTCCACAAAAAGCACGTCCCACCAGAGCGGTTTCTTTTGTTTTCCTCGATTTTTGCATAGGTGGATTTTTGTTTTTGACTGTAGTGCGACCAGGCCCTTATTGAACAAAAGGCAATAAAGTTGTTCAATCCTTTTGTTTAACTGTACCAGCATTTTTCTTCCTACAGCTAGATTTTATTGAGTAATGTAGACATTTTGCAAGAATTTATATTTACAATAAAATTTTAGAAATTTGCAGACATTATATGAACTTCTCTGAGACATTTGTGTGGTTTATTTGTGGACATTTAACTAACATTTTATGCAATGTTTCGTTTACTTTTTACAGATATTTTAGTGAGATTTTATGCTATGCGTGTTTCACGCGTTTCTTTTATACATGCTGATTTTACAGAGAAAATGTGGACATTTTGAATAGATTTAGTACAATAAAATACATACATTTTACGAACATTGTATGTACTTTTTTGTGACATTTTGTGTAGTTTTTTTGTGTACATTTTACAAACATTTCACTAAGTTTTTTTTTACTCACTTTTTACAGAGATAATAAGGAGATTTTATATTTACTGGTTTACAGAGATTTTTTTCTCGTGCCATTTTACAGAGAAAGTAGAAAGATTTTACAGAGATTTGTTGTTTGTAACATAAAATCTCTGTAAATTTTACACAAAATTTACAAGAAAAACATCAAGATTACATACACATTCTATGCGATCTTAGCGCAGAAAATGTGCTGTAATTTACAGACTTTTTACGAAGTTACAAAATCTCTGGGAATGTGCACGTTTACAGAGTTCGTAATTTACAAAGGAAATGTAGACATTTTACAGAGATTTAACTAACTTTAGTGAAGTCTGTAAGTGGTTCAAGTTTTCCAGTGAGTGCCACGAATAAAACCGAAAATTTCTGAAAAATTGACGACGAGCCTCCGTAATTTTGCTACTAGAATCCAACAAATTTCTCATAAGTGATGACAAACAAACAGTTTATTTTTTCCATCTTACAAATATTAGCTAAGCAAATGCAGCGAAGTAAAGCAGCTTAAAATAGACAGAGCCGTTATAACAAACGCATTTTGGTTTCAGATCAATGTCACGATTGACACTGCCGATCCTGCAAACAAAGGTAACTTTGATTCCAAGATAAACTGTAATCCATTTCAATCCTTGCAATTCTGTGCTTTATCCTCAAACTACTACTTTTGTTTTAAACTATAGGATCTTTTTATCCAAAGAAGTTGTATATTTTGACACTGCCGATCCTGCAAACAAAGGTAACTTTGATTCCAAGATAAACTGTAATCCATTTCAATCCTTGCAATTCTGTGCTTTATCTTCAAACTACTACTTTTGTTTTAAACTATAGGATCTTTTTATCCAAAGAAGTTGTATATTTTAAAATCTCAGCAGATCTCAAAATCGTCATACTGGCCTCAAATCATCGCCAAAAACCGAAAACAGTGCATTTTTATGAAAAGAGCACAAAACGCACGTTTGGTGCCGTGCGGAGCAACTTTTGGCAAAATCTTACTTTTGAGCTCACCAGATCTCAAAATCGTCGTACTGACCTCAAAACGTCGCCAAAAAGCGAAAACAGTGCATTTCTATGAAAAAAGCTCTAAACGTACGTTTCGGGCCGCATGAGCAAGTTTTGGCAAAATCTCACTTTTCAGCACACCAGGTCTCAAAATCGTCGTACAGGACATAAATCATCGCCAAAAAGCGAAAACAGTGCATTTCTATGAAAAATGCACAAAACGTTCGTTTCGGGCCGTGCGGAGCAAGTTTTGGCAAAATCTCACATTTGAGCTCACCAGATTTCAAAATCGTCGTATTGACCTCAAATCATCGCCAAAAAGCCAAAACAGTGCCTTTCTATAAAAAATGCACAAAACGTGCGTTTCGGGCCGTGCTGAGCAAGTTTTGGCAAAATCTCACTTTTTAGCACACCAGTTCTCAAAATCGTCGTACTGACATCAAATCTTCGCCAAAAAGCGAAAACAGTGCATTTCTATGAAAAATGAACAAAACGTACGTTTCGGGCCATGCGGAGCAAGTTTTGGCAAAATCTCACTTTTGAGGTCAACAGATCTCAATATCGTCGTATTGACCTCAAATCATCGCCAAAAAGCAAAAACAGTGCATTTCTTTGAAAAATGCACAAAACGTTCGTTTCGGGCCGTGCGGAGCAAGTTTTGGCAAAATCTCACATTTGAGCTCACCAGATCTCAAAATCGTCGTATTGACCTCAAATCATCGCCAAAAAGCCAAAACAGTGCCTTTCTATAAAAAAATGCACAAAACGTGCGTTTCGGGCCGTGCTGAGCAAGTTTTGGCAAAATCTCACTTTTTAGCATACCAGTTCTCAAAATCGTCGTACTGACCTCAAATCTTTTTTTTTTTTCAGACTCAAAAGTTTTTAGTTCACAATACAAAGATCACCGACTACTTACAATATGATACTTACACTACTTAAATTACTATACTTACACTACTTACAATACGATACTTACACTACTTACAATACGATACTTACACTACTTACAATACGATACTTACGCTACTTACAATACGATACTTACGCTACTTACAATACGATACTTTTCTTAATGCAACAATACAATACAAAAACTAATTAACAACAATAGTAGACACTAGTTACAATTACACTTATTACACTAGTTACATTACCAAGTAAATGTAGAAAAAGAGAATAACTAAAAACATAAGCTAACATAAACGTAAAGTAAATTGTAATATTCTTAATTTACGTAACATATAATATTCTCAAAGATCATAACTGTTAATTGGTCACAAAAGCCATTAGTTTGATTGGAGCAGTACACAATTACAAGAAAGCCGTCTCTAGAGCTGGTAATTTGGAAACATATATACATTTGCCAATTAAAAACTAACAAATACCATTGAAAAGTGGGACCAAAAGGTCCCATTTCTTGTTTGTAGGATTGTTTGTAGGTGCTCGTTTGTACAATTCAATTTTATATTGGGACTGAAGGGTCTTCCAAAACATTTTTAGCTTAGGGGTCCTGTTGCAGAGTCTGCAACCCCAGATGTAATATCTGGCTAGAAGAAAGCAGAAGTTTATCTGAAGAGAAAATTTAGAGGTATCCGTCTTTAGGCCTAAAAAAACTGCGATGTCCATCGAGTAGCCTCTAGGTATAAGGTCGAAATCAGCAAGCTTTTCAGTCAAGGTTCCCCAAAAATTTTGAACGTTTGGACAGTGCCAAAAAAGATGAGCGAGATTTTCCTCAGTAGTACGGCAAAAGGAGCAGTTTGGGTCATGCGTGATACCAATCTTTGTCAGAAACGAGTTTGTGGGAAGTATTCTATGCAAAAATCGATATTGAAAATTAATAAGTGTCGTGCTTTTAGTACACTTGAAAGCCAAGGTGTATGCTGCATTCCAATCAGCAACACATCCCTCCTGGGAGACCGTACTGTTCCATTTCGCCTGACTTCTCACCGGGGTGGACGTTTTTTTACAGACAAGTTTTTTGTAGACGACCTTAGTTCCTTTTGCGTTCTTAAGAAATAAGGTAAGAAGTGAATCTTCTGGGATTGAAAGAGTAGGATTTTGAGTGATGCTATTATTTATGACTTGTTTAAGGGCAGATACGAGTCCAAAATATTTTAAAGGTTGGAAATGACGGTTATATTTTTCAATAAAATCTTTGTAGGAAAGGAAGTTGTATTGTTCTTTCACAAAATCCTTTACCTTTGAAATTCCTAGAGAAAAGAGGTTTTTATCGAAGACGGGCTTGTTTTCGATCCTAATTAGCGAATTATGCCATATGGGTTGCTCAAGAAAATGTTCCTTGGTTTTAACAAACTCTTCAAAATTGACTTCAGACCATATTTGTAGTAGCTCTCTTGTAAAGATGCTTTTAACTGATATTATCTTGAGAGAGTCAGACTTGTTAAGATTGCCCCTAAAGATAAGGTTTCCACCATATTTTCCTAGTTCGAGCTCCATAAATTCTTTCCACTTCCCGTGGTTTGACGTATCAAGGTATTTACGTATCCAGATAGTCTTAAGAGATTTATTGAAAGAACTTAAATCGATCATCTTTAGTCCGCCATGATCATAGTTTCTTAGCAAAAGGGTTCTCTTAATCTTGTCACCCTTGTTGTTCCAAAGAAAACTGTAAAAAATGTTCTTTATCTCGCCGATAAAACTCTGGTTTGTTACCAGAGGGGTTAAAATATACGTCAATTGAGATAAAGCAAGGCTCTTTAAAACCTGAATCTTGCCAATTAACGTTAGCCGTCGGTACTTCCAACAGCTTAGAAGATTTCTTATTTGTTTCAGTTTTTCTGTGTAATTTAGATTTAGTGCGACGGTTGGGTTAGTTGAAATCCAAACACCGAGAAACTTAACTTTATTTTCTGGCCATCTAAAATTTTTCTCTGGGAGGAGTTTTTTGTTCTTGCCCACATTTGACCCGATCCATAAGGTTTCAGTTTTCTTGTCGTTAAGTTTGAGGCCAGACGCATAGCCGAAATTGTCTATAGTATTAAGGGCAGCTGATAAAGATTCTTGTTCGCCGTTAAGGATCAATGTAGTGTCAGAGGAGGTGTGAAAGCCAAGATGGCCGTCGGCCACGTTTTTCGAGCTCTGTAGCCTTCACGCCGGGGAAGCCCAAGCAAGCTCAAAATATAACTCCCGAAGTGCTGGTGATAAATATTAGTGATCAACAAACAACAAACTTCGACTTAATGTCGAAAAGACTAACTCGCTCGCCGATATGCTCGCCGACAAGTGACAGCACAAGTCCATCACCGAAACGAAACAGAATAAAAAGCAAAGAGATGAGCATTGAAGAAGACAACCTGGACAACGTAGAAGAAGAGATGTCCTTACGACTTATAATGGACAAACTAAATTCTATGGACACAAGGATAGACGACAACTTTTCACAAATGCACGTTGACATGGCCCAGTTAAGATGCGAATTCAAACAACAAATTGACGGCGTCAAAGAGTCCATTAAAGAAATTGAAAAGTCTCTCGAAAACGCCTGGGCAGCAATAGAAGATGTTCAGCAAGAGACAAAGGCGCACAAAGACTCTAAACGTTCCCATCAAGAAATGTTGGACAATCAAACAAAAACTATCCAAGCACTGCAAGCAGAGATGACAAACATTCGGGCTGAAAACGAACAACTGCGGCCATCACTTAAAGACACACAAGAAAAACTTACTGCCCTCGAAAATTACACAAGAAGAGAGAACTTAAAGTTCATGAACATACCAGAGGACAAGGACGAAAATTGTCGGAATATCGTTTATGACATCATCGAAAATGATTTAAAGATCAACACTGAAAATATCCATTTCCACGCCATACACCGTGTTGGCAAAGCGACGACTCATCACGACATTGACGATTCTACTCCATCGCGTCCACGACCCATCATCGCAAGATTTCTAAGCAGGGAGCATACGGAGAAGGTGCTATCCGCCAAAAGCCGGCTAAAGAAATCCGTCAAGTACAAAGATGCTTATATAACCAAAGATTATGCCCGTGCCATCCAGGAGGAAAGAAGATCCCTAATCAAAGCCATGTTCATCGCCAAACAGAAGGGACATGATTCAAAAGTAATTAATCGTAGTTTGTTTATTGACAGTCAAGTTTTTGACATTAACTCTATTCCGGATGAATTTAGTCCGCCCAAGACATGATGTTTAACTAAGGTATGTGTTATCTCGCCAATCAGCACAAATGTCCATCTATTGACAAACGGGGCTTGTTTGCCGGCTATCCCTCGGATTCCAAATCCCACTAATTAGTCGAGGATTATGTATATATGTTCATTCCTGTATTTGCGTCTGATTTTCGTACGTAGATATCATGCAGTCTTATCATTTAGGTTATTTGTGTGTTTAATCTCTCCCTATTTTATTGTTACATTTCGATTATGTTTACATTTAAGCCCATCTGAGACAAATCTTACCAATTACCGTTTCTCTGTTAGCGCTGAAAGAAATTTATTTTTATTAGTTTTTACTCCGCGAAGCTTGTGTTTACTAACGTCAAAAACAAAACTAACAATCCGATAACTGCCAATGCTTTCGATCTAAAATGCCTGTCGCTAAATGTTAGAGGCCTCAACAAATCAATCAAACGCCGAACCATTTTTCGTTGGTTACATAAACAAAATCACCACGTCACTTTTCTGCAAGAATCGTACTGCTCTAATGATATTGCCGCCTCTTGGGAAAACGAGTGGGGTGGCAAAGCCTTTTTTAGTCATGGAACAAACCATAGTAAAGGTGTAATAACACTAATTAATCCCTCTGTGGATTTCAAAGTCGTAAAAGTTATTTCGGATAAACTAGGAAGGTTCATTATTTTAAAACTGTCACTCGATGAAAAAACTATTGTCCTCGTTAACATTTACGCACCTAATGACATTACCCAACAAGTTATTTTTTTTCAAAAACTAAACAAACACCTGGAAGAATTCGCGCAAGATACAATCGTTATCGGTGGAGACTTTAATTGCGCTCTCACCTCAAATGACAAAAAAGGCGGAAACCCCATCTCTACAAAATCAGCTGTAATCAAAGAAATCAACACGCTATGTGATTCATATAACTTAGCTGATATTTGGCGAAACCTGAACCCTGACAAACAAAGCTTCACCTGGAGAACTAAATCGTTTAAAATCCAATGCCGCTTAGATTACTTTTTAGTTTCACAAGAGTTAATTCAATTCGCAAACAAAAGTGAGATCATCCACATGCCGAATTCTGACCACTCTGCTGTGTCTTTTACTCTGCAGTCTAATCACCAAAGTCAAAAAAGGGGTCCTGGCTTCTGGAAATTCAACACAGCCTTACTTAAAGACGAAGCGTACGTATCAGCACTGAAGTTGAATATTCCAATCTTCAAAAATAAATACAGATACGCAAGACTTAGGCCTAAAATGGGACCTCATTAAAATGGAAATAAGAGGGTTTACCATTCAGTACTCTAAACGAAAAGCGAAAAAACAACGACATGAAGAAAAAATATTGCATCAAAAACTAAATAACCTCCAAGCTAAAGCTGAAGAAACTCCGCACGACAAAAACATCATACTCGAACTTCAACGCGCTAGATCACTTCTTAAAAAAATCATGCTAACGAGAACAAAAGGCGCAATCCTAAGAAGCAAAGTGAGATGGTACGAAGAAGGGGAACGTAATACGAAATATTTCTATAACTTAGAAAAACGCCATCACGACATTAAAACAGTATCAAAACTCAAAGTAGGTGAAAATTCCTATATAGACGATCAATTTAAAATCCTAGAAGAGGAAAAAAACTTTTACGAGTTACTGTACCGCTCCAACAACATAGATGACCAAAAAATTAAGAATTCGTCATTTTTTAAATCAGAAAATGTAACAGAACTTAACGAAGAAGAAATGAAATCCTGCGAAGGATTAGTAAACGAAGATGAATGTATCAACGCGCTCAAAGATTTCAGCAATAATAAATCTCCGGGTACCGATGGCCTACCAGCAGAATTCTACCGACTTTTTTGGTCAGACATCTCCTTCGACCTACTTGCCAGCTACAATTACGCCTTTCACTACGGGACACTTTCTATAAGCCAAAGACGAGGAATAATCTCGCTTATACCAAAAAAATCTAAAGATAAAACAATCCTAGAAAATCTGAGGCCAATCTCACTCCTAAACGTTGACTACAAAATCCTCACTAAAGTTATAGCCAAGAGAATAGAAAACGTTCTGCCAACCTTAATAAACCCAAATCAAACAGGTTATGTAAAGGGCCGCTATATTGGTGAAAACGTACGACTGATCTACGATCTAATACACTACACAGACAAGCTAAATAAAAAAGGCATTGCTATTTTCTTGGACTTTAAAAAAGCTTTCGATTCCATTGAATGGAACTATCTTCAAGAAACACTCCGGCTGTTTAACTTCAGCCTTGACATCCAAAACTGGATAAAAATATTCTATAACAATGTTACAAGTTGTGTCGTGAACAACGGCCACGCCTCTGTCTTTTTCTCCTTACAGCGGGGAGTCAGACAAGGTTGTCCTTTGTCTGGCGTCCTTTTTGTCCTCGGCATAGAACTTCTCTCTAGAGCTATAAGAAGCGAGCCGGCTATAAAAGGTATCCAAGTAAATAACCACGAACTAAAATTAACTCAATATGCCGACGACACAACAGTATTTGTACGTGACCTTGACTCCGTTACAAGTCTATTAAAGCTATTAAACGATTTTAAAGAAGGTTCCGGCCTAGAAATCAATACTACCAAAACCGAAGCAATGTGGTTAGGAGAATGGAAACATAACATAGATGAACCTTTTGGTTTTAAATGGCCAAAAGAACCTATTAACGCACTCGGTGTTTTCTTTTCTTACAATCAAATAAACGCTGACAGACTCAATTTTGGCGAAAAAATACTTTACCTGGAGAAATTGTTGAACACTTGGAAACGAAGAAATTTAACTCTTTATGGAAAGATTAACATTCTCAAGACTCTTGGGATTTCTAAATTAGTTTATTCCGCTTCTGTACTGCCTGTTCCAGATCACTATATCCAAGAAATCAACAAATTAATCTTCAACTTTATTTGGTCCGGAAAGCCCCCTAAAATCAAAAGAAATACCTTAATCGGAGAAAAAAAAGATGGCGGCTTGAAAATGTGTGATTTCAAAATCATGGAAAAGGCACTGAAGCTAGCTTGGATAAGCAGAATTCAGGATGATTCACAAGCTTCCTGGAAAATAATCCCTAATCATCTTTTGCACAAACACGGAAATCTTGTCTTTTTAACAAAATGCAGCTTCCCAGCAAATATACTTGACAATGACAACAAACTCCCCACTTTTTATAAAATAATGCTAAAATATTGGTATGAGTTCAAAGTCGCAACAAAAACCGATTGCGGAACGCATCCTAGAAACGAATCATTGTGGAACAACAGAAAAATCCTGATAGAAAACAAACCTGTTTTTTTACAACAATTGGTACAACGCTGGCATTACTAAAATAAGCGACATATTAAACCAAAACAGTGAGTTTTTGAAATTGCACGAGTTCGCTCTAAAATTCAATCTTAATGTCCCTTTTACGACATACTATGGTCTGGTTAAAGCAATTCCAAATGAGTGGAAAGCCAATTTTAAAAGCCCAACTCCGAATTTTGAACACAATACACCAGTCAACACCCAGACAACTAGATGTATTTACTCCTCTCTTTTAAAAGCCGTTTTCGTTCCTCCCACCGCTGAAACCAAAATTCTTCGCCACGGGTTCACAAAAAAGACCATTCAGAAAGTTTATCTCATGCGATTCGCCGTCACAAACGAAGTAAAAATAATCATGTTTCAATACAAAGTGATTCAAAACATACTCCCAACCCGCGTCTCACTTCATCGAGACGGCCTCTTAGAAAACCCTATATGCAACTTATGCAATGCCGAGAAACAAACTTTAGATCACCTGCTAATAAACTGCGCTCTCACAATTGATTTTTGGACCCTGTTTCAAAACTGGTGGTACCAAAAAACATGTGAAAAAATAACGTTAACTACAAGCCATATACTTTACGGCTGGCATGATAGAACAAAGCATTGGCAAACACTAAACTATTGTCTATTAATTGCCAAATATTGTATCTTTTGCACAAGCCTTCGCGGAAACGTCTTAGATTTCGAATGTTTTATACTGAGTGTTCAAGAAAAACTTAAAATTCTTAAAGAAATAGCGACTACAAAAAAAGCACTTCCGGAGTATTATCGCACCTGGGCATCATTACTCTAGTTTTTTACTTTACTTTTGTACATTTTTTTTTCTCGTATGTGTAAACTACGTAACTGCTATTTACACTGTAATAACTAAACTTCTTTGTAATAGCCAAATATCTGTGTATATTCTTGTTAATAAAAAAAAAAAACAAAAAAAAATCAATGTAGTGTCATCCGCGTATTGACTTATTTTAATTTCTGTGTTATTAACAGGGATACCTTTAATGTGAGAGTTAGCCCTAATTGATTTCCCTAGCACTTTAACAGACAGGATAAACAAGTAGGGCGACAGGGAGCAGCCTTGCCGAACTCCTCTATGTAAAGTAAAGAAATCACTCGACCATCCATTGTTCAAAATACAACTTTCAATGTTGGTATAAAAAGTTCGAACCCAATTTGTTAAGGAGGGGCCAAAACCAAAATATTGTAGCGTGTGATTAACAAAAGACCACTCCAGGGAGTCGAAAGCTTTTTCGAAGTCGATGAAAAGTAACAAACCAGGGATTTCTTGTTGTGCTGTATAATTTATGACACTATCAATCAATCTTATATTTTCTCCGATAAATCTGCCTTTTAAAAAGCCAGTCTGATCATTATTAATTAGTTGTGGAAAAACTGATTTTATTCGATTTGTGATGGCCTTCGTAGCTATTTTATAATCGCAATTAAGGAGAGTTAAGGGACGCCAGTTTTTTATAAGGTGCGGATTAGTGTCCTTTTTTGGTATTAGTTTGATCACTCCTCGTCTCTGGGAGACCGAAAGCGTTCCTGCCTTGTAAGCGTAGTTAAGCGAGGCAATCAAACTAGGAGCTAAGTCATCCCAAAAGGTTTTGTAAAATTCAGCTGGAAGTCCATCAATCCCTGGGGTTTTTCCGGAATCCATATCTTTTAAAGCATTTAGGCATTCTTTCATAGTTAAAAGACCTTCACAGCTCGCAGAGTCATTTTCATCCAAGGATGTGTCATTCTCGAGTTGAAAGAATTCGTTATCTGATGTGATTGTGTTACCTTGAGATGTGTAAAGAGTTTTGTAGAAAGTTTCACACTCAGAGAGAATTTCAGAATCGGAGGTGACAAACTCATTCTCATTAATTTGGAGCTGACTAATAGTGTTAAGCTTATAATGCCTCTTTTCAAGATTGAGAAAATATTTAGTATTTTTTTCTCCTTCATTATACCACCGTACTTTGCACCTTAAAATCGCTCCTTGTGTACGCCACTGTATTATGTTTTCTAGTTCCTTTTTGCACAGATCTAGTTCTTCTGTGAGGGTACTGCTGTACTCTGACCCGACCGTACACCGGGCTAATTCTTTTTCAAGTGACAAAATTTTTTCCTCTAATACACTTTCCTTGTTTACCGCTTGGCGTTTTTTTCCAATCGCATAACTGATTGATTTCTCGCGGACTTTCATTTTTATCATTTCCCAAAGAAGAGATGGGTTGACTGTATCATCATTTCTATATTCTTTCCGTGTCTGATCAATAGTTAGTTTTATCAAATCAATATAGTCAGCATCAGATAAAAAGGACGTGTTGAGTTTCCAAAAACCACGTCCTTTGGAGTTAAAATGCAAGGATATGCTCAGTGTTAACAGCGAATGGTCTGTTTTCAAGCCTGGTAAGATATCCGCTGAGGAAACGTTACCCATAAAGCTTTGAGATACCAAAAAAAATCTAGTCTACAATGAACCTCTGGTTGTTTTTGGCGCCAGGTGTATCTACAAGTATCTGGATTCAAAAGTCTCCATGCGTCAACAAGGTCTAGGTTTTCTGAAATTTCGCTCACAGTTCTTCTAGCTCCGCTGTGCGTTTTGGGGAGTCCACCTTTCTTGTCTTTTTGTACATCTAACACCAGATTAAAATCTCCGCCAATTATAATCTCGTCTTTTTGAAAATCTTCCGTACGATCAGCAAGCGTTTTAAAGAAGTTTGGATCATCTTCATTAGGAGCGTACACATTGACCAGAGTTAAAAGTTTTCTATTAGCCAACAGATCACATATTATATAACGACCTGACGGGTCAATATAAATTTTCAAAATTTGAAGTTCGAAATTACTGTTGAATAGAATACCTACACCTGCCTTAGTGCTTGAAAAGGAGCTAAAAAAGTTTGTATAGCCCCATTCTGTGGTCCAAAGGTCTTTTGTTTTTTCCGAGCAGTGGACTTCTTGTAACATCGTGGTACTGACCTCAAATCATCGCCAAAAAGCGAAAACAGCGCCTTTCTATAACAAATGCACAAAACGTGCGTTTCGGGCCGTGCGGAGCAAGTTTTGGCAAAATCTCACTTTTTAGTACACCAGTTCTCAAAATCGTGGTACTGACCTCAAATCATCGCCAAAAAGCGAAAACAGTGCATTTCTATGAAAAATGCACAAAACGTACGTTTCGGGCCGTGCGGAGCAAGTTTTGGGAAAATCTCACTTTTTAGCACACCAGTTCTCAAACTTGTCGAACTGGCCTCAAATCATCGCCAAAAAGCGAAAATAGTGCATTTGTATGAAAAGTGCACAAAACGCACGTTTGGGGCCATGCGGAGCAACTTTTGGCAAAATCTCACTTTTGAGCTCACCAGATCTCAAAGTCGTCGTATTTACCTCAAATCATCGCCAAAAAGCGAAACCATTGCATTTCTATGAAAAATGCACAAAAGGTACGTTTCGGGCCGCGCGGAGCAAGTCTTGCGAAAATCTCACTTTTGAGGTCAACAGATCTCAAAATCGTCGTATTGACCTCAAATCGTCGCCAAAAACCGAAAACAGTGCATTTCTATGAAAAATGCACAAAACGTACGTTTCGGGCCGTTCGGTGCAAGTTTTGCCAAAATCTCACTTTTGAGGTCAACAGATCTCAAAATCGTCGTATTGACCTCAAATCATCGCCAAAAAGCGCAAACATTGCATTTCTATGAAAAATGCACAAAACGTACGTTTCGGGCCGTTCGGAGCAAGTTGTGCCAAAATCTCACTTTTAAGGTCAACAGATCTAAAAATCGTCGTATTGACGTCAAATCATCGCCAAAAAGCGAAAACATTGCATTTCTATGAAAAATGCACAAAACGTACGTTTCGGGCCGTGCGGAGCAAGTTTTGGCAAAATCTCACTTTTCAGCTCACCAGATCTCAAAATCCTCGTACTGACCGCAACTCATCGCCAAAAAGCAAAAACAGTGCATTTCTATGAAAAATTCACAAAATGTACGTTTCGGGCTATGCGGAGCAAGTTTTGGCAAAATCTCACTTTTGAGCTCACCAGATCTCAAAGTCGTCGTATTGACCTCAAATCATCGCGAAAAAAGGAAACAGTACATTTCTATGAAAAATGCACAAAACGCACGTTTCGGGCCGTGCGGAGCAAGTTTTGGCAAAATCTCAGTTTTGAGCTCACCAGAAAACAAAATCGTCGCACTGACCTCAATACATCGCCAAAAAGCGAAAACAGTGCATTTCTTTTGAAAATGCACAAAACGTACGTTTCGGGCCGTGCGGAGCAACTTTTGGCAAAATCTCACTTTTCAGCACACCAGGTCTCAAAATCGTCGTAATGGCCTCAAATCATCGCCGAAAATCGAAATCAGTGCATTTCTATGAAAAGTGCAGAAAGACGCACGTTTGGGGTCGTTCGGAGCAAGTTTGGGCAAAATCTCACTTTTGAGCTCACCAAATCTCAATATCGTCGTACTGGCCTAAAATCATGGCGAAAAAGCGAAAACAGTGCCTTTCTATAAAAACTGCACAAAAGGTACGTTTCGGGCCGAGCGGAGCAACTTTTGGCAAAATCTCACTTTTGAGCTCATCAGATCTCAAAATCGTCGTATTAACCGCAAATCATCGCCAAAAAGCGAAAACAGTGCATTTCTATAAAAAATGCACAAAACGTACGTTTCGGGCCGTGCGTAGCAAGTTTTGGGAAAATCTCACTTTTCAGCACACCAGGTCTCAAAATCGTCGTACTGGACTCAAATCATCGCCAAAAAGCGAAAACAGTGCATTTCTATGAAAAATGCACAAAATCTCACTTTTGAGGTCAACAGATCTCAAAATCGTCGTATTGACCTCAAATCATCGCTTAAAAGCGAAAACAGTGCATTTCTATGAAAAATGCACAAATCGTACGTTTCGAGCCGTTCGGAGCAAGTTTTGCCAAAATCTCACTTTTGAGGTCAACAGTTCTCAAAATCGTCGAACTGGCCTCAAATCATCGCCAAAAAGCGAAAACAGTGCATTTGTATGAAAAGTGCACAAAACGCACGTTTGGGGCCATGCGGAGCAACTTTTGGCAAAATCTCACTTTTGAGCTCACCAGATCACAAAGTCGTCGCATTTACCTCAAAACATCGCCGAAAAGCGAAAACATTGCATTTCTATGAAAAATGCACAAAACGTACGTTTCGGGCCGTTCGGAGCAACGTTTGGCAAAATCTCACTTTTGAGCTTACCAGATCTGAAAATCGTCGTACTGGCCTCAAAAAATCGCCGAAAAGCGAAAATAGTGCATTTCTATGAAAAATGCTCAAAACGTACGTTTCGGGCCGTGCGGAGCAAGTTTTGGCAAAATCTCACTTTTCAGCTCACCAGATCTCAAAATCCTCGTACTGACCGCAACTCATCGCCAAAAAGCAAAAACAGTGCATTTCTATGAAAAATTCACAAAATGTACGTTTCGGGCTATGCGGAGCAAGTTTTGGCAAAATCTCACTTTTGAGCTCACCAGATCTCAAAGTCGTCGTATTGAACTGAAATCATCGCCAAAAAGCGAAAACAGTGCATTTCTATGAAAAATGCACAAAACGTACGTTTCGTGCGGAGCAAGTTTTGGCAAAATCTCACTTTTTAGCACACCAGTTCTCAAAATCGTCAAACTGGCGTCAAATCATCGCCAAAAAGCGAAAACAGTGCATTTGTATGAAAAGTGCACAAAACGCACGTTTGGGGTCGTTCGGAGCAAGTTTGCGCAAAATCTCACTTTTGAGCTCACCAAATCTCAATATCGTCGTACTGGCCTAAAATGATGGCGAAAAAGCGAAAACAGTGCCTTTCTATAAAAACTGCACAAAACGTACGTTTCGGGCCGAGCGGAGCAAGTTTTGGCAAAATCTCACCTTTGAGCTCATCAGATCTCAAAATCGTCGTATTGACCGCAAATCATCGCCAAAAAGCGAAAACAGTGCATTTCTATGAAAAATGCATAAAACGTACGTTTCGGGCCGTGCGGAGCAAGTTTTGGCAAAATCTCACTTTTTAGCACACCAGTTCTCAAAATCGTCGAACTGGCCTCAAATCATCGCCAAAAACCGAAAACAGTGCATTTCTATGAAAAATGCACAAAACGTACGTTTCGGGCCGTGCCGCAGAGTCCCCATCGTGCACGGACAAGATAAAGAAATCCACTTCTCCATTGGTGGCGACCAGATTCCAACTATAAAAGAGTAGCCGGTAAAGAGTCTTGGTCGGTGGTATAGCATCCCACTTACTGACCGCCATCGCGGTACCGAAATTGAGAAGACTGCAAAGGAAGGTTTAAAAGCCATTCATGAGACAGATCTCCCTGGAAAGCTGAAGGCATGGATTTTCCAGCATGACCTCCTTCGTCGCCTACTCTGGCCGCTACAGATCTATGAGGTAGCAATCACTCGCGTTGAAGCAATCCAACGGCACGTCAACAAATGCCTCAGAAAATGGCTAGGTGTCCCTCCCAGCTTTACAACTGTCAGGCTCTACAGCCGCTCGGCAAAGGTACAGCTACCACTTTCTTCTGTCGTGGATGAATTTAAGGCTGACAAGGTGCGTCTCCACATGATGCTCCGGGATTCGCCTGACCAAGTGATACGCGAGGTACACCCCGAGGTGAAATGCGGTCGTTAATGGACTGCTGAGCAGGCGGTGAATGAAGCAGAAGCCAGCCTTCGAACAAAGGACATCACAGGTGCGGTGCAAGGTAGTAGAGCTGGCCTGGTTAATAACGTACATCGCTGGTTCTCCGCGCAGGGTCCTAAAGGCCGTCGTGAGATGGTCATCGAGGAGGTACGGGCCATCGACGAAGAAAGAAGATCAGCTACAGCAGCTGAGTTCGCTAAACAATGTGCTTGGTCGCCCTGGGAAGAGGCAGAACAAAGAAAACTCAGCTGGCCCACCCTTGTTCAGATGGAACCATTGAGAATCAGCTTCCTGTTGAGGTCCACGTACGACCTCCTACACCTACAAACCTCAAACAGTGGGGTATTATCGACGACGACATTTGCCGCGCGTGCAACCAAACGCGTGCTTCCTTAGAGCATGTGTTAGAGTGTTGCGAGTTATAGCTGAAGCCACACAGGCTTAATGCGCCAGCATTAATAAGGCACCAGTTGAGGAGGTAACAAATCAAGGCATTAAGTTTCACAGGGAAGGGGAGCAGCCCCAACCAGCCACTGTGAAGAAAGTGAAACAGTCGAGGCTACTTAAGGGTGCCCAAGACTGGCAAATGCTGGCTGATCTATCTTAAGCCTTGCATTTCCCATGCCACTTTGCCATCACAACTGTGCACCCTGACATCGTAATCTGGTCTGACTCCCGTAAATGCGTCCATATGGTCGAACTAACTGTGCCGTGGGAAGGGAACTTTGACTTTGCTAACGAACGCAAGAGAACCGGGTACGAGCCTCTTCGTGCTAGCTGTGAGAGATCGTGGCTGGGGCTGCAGCGTTATACCTATTGAAGTCGGTTGCCGCAGCTTCATTGCAAGATCGACCAGGTCCTTCCTTTCCAACATCGGACTCCCAACGAAAGCTCTCCGAGCAACAATCAAGACTCTCCAAGAAGAAGCAGAGGCAGCATCCAAATGGATATGGCAGTCATCGCGCAGTGCCTAAGTCTGCGCTGATCACATTTTTATTAAACGGCATCCAGCTAAGCTCTCTGAGATCTGCTGGCTGGACTCTCGTTGTGCATATACCACACGCTTGCTGCTATTACGCTTGACCGGGCATAACCCAGTGGCATTTGCCGCTGGCGGCGCCAGGAGCTGTAGTCCCGTTGCTAGCCGCCGAAACTACCACAGCTCCTGGTCAGCGGCTGACGAAAGTGATGCCTAGCAGTTGGCAGTTAAAGCCTCTGTATGAATTCCTCTTGCCAAAACTTGCTCCGTACGGCCCCAAACGTGCGTTTTGTGCACTTTTTATAGAAATGCACTGTTTTCGATTTTTGGCGATGATTTGAGGCCAGTACGGCGACTTTGAGATCTGGCGAGCTCAGAAGTGAGATTTTTCCAAACCTTGCTTCAAACGGCCCGAAACGTGCGTTTTGTGCACTTTTCATAGAGATGCACTGTTTTCGCTTTTTCGCGATGATTTCAGGTCAGTACTACGATTTTGAGATCTGGTGAGCCCAAAAGTGAGATTTTGTCAAAACTTGCTCCGCACGGCCCGAAACGTGCGTTTTGTGCACTTTTTATAGAAATGCACAGTTTTCGCTTTTTGGCGATGATTTGAGGCCAGTATGACGATTTTGAGATCTGGTGAGATTTTAAAATATACAACTATTTTGGATAAAAAGATCCTTTAGTTCAAATTAAAAGTAGTAGTTTGAAGATAAAGGGCAGGATTGCAAGCATTGAAGTGGATTACATATTATCTTGGAATCAAAGTTGCCTTTGTTTGCTGGAGAGGCAGCGTCAATCGTGACATTGATCAGAAACCAAAATGCGATTGTTATAACGGCTCTGTCTATTTTAAGCTGCTTTACTTCGTTGCATTTGCTTAGCTAATATTTGTAAGATGGAAAAAATAAATTGTTTGTTTGTTATAAGTTATGAGACATTTGTTGGCTTCTAGGAGCAAAATTACGGAATCTCTTCGTCAATTTTTCAGAAATTTTCGGTTTTAACCGTGGCACTTCGTGAATACTCTTCGTAAAGGCATACTCTTCGTAAATACTTCGTGAATACTTCGTGAATACTCTTCGTAATGACACTGCTCGCCGAAATGGCAAAATGTCGCTTAACGTATTTCCACGTTATATCGCCAAATGGCTGCTAAGTTAATGTTTGTAAGGTGGGAAAATAAATTGTTTGTTTGTAATAAGTTATGAGTCATTTTTTGGCTCCTAGGAGAAAAGTTACAGAGCCTCTTCGTCAATATTTTGGGCATTTTCGGTTTCAGCCATCGCACTTCCTGAATACTCTTAGCTTAATTCCACGTTATATCGCCAAACGGCACAAAATATGCAACTTGGTTGGATTAAAATATCCTATAGCACAAAATAAAAGTAGTTGTTTGGAGACAAAGCGCAGGATTGCAAGGATTGAAGTAAATTAAGATTTAGGTTAATGTAAAAGTTGTCTTTGTTTGCTGAAAAGGCAGTGTCAATGGTGACATTTATCTGAAATCAAAATGCCGTGCGTTAAAACGGCCCAGTCTATTTTTAGCTGCTTTAGTTCGTTCCATTTGCTTAGTCAACGTTTGTAACATAGAAAACTAAATTGTTAGTCATAACTTTTGAGATATTTGTTGGCTCCTAGGAGAATAATTATGGAGCCTCTTCCTCAATATTTCGGGCATTATTATCGGTTTTAGCAGTCGCACTTCGTGAATATTGTTCGTAAATGCATAGTAATGAAACTGTCACGCCAAAATAGCAAAATGTCGCTTAAGTTATTTCCACGTTATATCGCCAAATGGCACAAAATATACAAATTAGTTGGATAAAAAGATCCTATAGTACAAAACAAAAGTAGTAGTTTGGAGATAAAGCGCAGGATTGCAGGGATTGAAGCGGATTACAGTTTAGCTTGAAATCAATGTTGCCTTTGTTTGCAGGAATGGCAGTGGCAATCGTGACATTAATCTGAAACCAAAATGCGTGCGTTATAACGGCTCAGTTTATTTTGAGCTTCTTTACTTCGTTGCATTTGCTAAGTTAATGTTTGTAAGGTAGGGAAATAAATTGTTATTTTGTCATAGGTTATGAGTCATTTCTTGGCTGCTAGAAGAAAAGTTACGGAGCCTCTTCGTCAATATTTTGGGCATTTTCGGTTTCAGCCATCGCACTTCCTGAATACTCTTAGCTTATTTGCACGTTATATCGCCAAACGGCACAAAATATGCAACTTGTTTGGATTAAAATATCCTATAGCACAAAATAAAAGTAGTAGTTTGGAGACAAAGCGCAGGATTGCAGCGATTGAAGTGGATTAAGATTTAGGTTGATGTCAAAGTTGTCTTTGTTTACTGGAGAGGCAGTGTCAATCGTGACATTTATCTGAAATCAAAATGCGTGCGTTAAAACGGCCCAGTCTATTTTTAGCTGCTTTAGTTCGTTCCATTTGCTTAGGCAACGTTTGTAACATAGAACACTAAATTGTTAGTTTGTCATAACTTTTGAGATATTTGTTGGCTTCTAGGAGAACAATTACGGAGCCTCTTCGTCAATTTTTTGGGCGTTATCGGTTTTAGCCTCGGCACTTCGTGAATACTTTTCGTACATGCATAGTAATGATACTGTCCCGCCGAAATGGCAAAATGTCGCTTTACTTATTTCCACGTCATATCGCCAAATGGCACAAAATATACAAATTAGTTGGATAAAGAGATCCTATAGTACAAAACAAAAGTAGTAGTTTAGAGATAAAGCGCAGGATTGCAAGGATTGAAGTTGATTACAGTTTAGCTGGAAATAAAAGTTGCCTTTGTTTGCTGGAGAGGCAGTGTCAATCGTGACATTTATCTGAAACCAGAATGCGTGCGTTATAACGGCTCAGACTATTTTGAGCTGCTTTACTTCGTTCCATTTGCTCAGTAAATGTTTGTAACATAGAAAGCTAAATGGTTTGCTTGTCATAACTTATGAGTCATTTCTTGGCTCCTGGGAGAAAAATTGATGACCTAGCCTCGAAGGTGCTACAAAGGTGCGAGAAACGGTCCTTGGGGTGCATGTCGATGATCTCTCAGCAATGAGAGATTGATGACCAGGGCTCAAGAGCCCGTTACACTGAGACATTATATGGAATGTACAAGTTAACGCTAGACTGTGCGCCAGAAACGTTTCACTTAAACAAAGATTAAACAGGTGGCGATGCAGATAAGAACATTGAGAGAGACGAGGAAGAGAAGAAGTCCAGGAAAAGAAAAACCACACAAACAGACAGTGAGAGCGACTACGAACCTGTAAAGAAGACAAAGTAGAAAACAGCACGTGCCCTTACAACAGACAGCGAGAGCGATTTCCAAGCGCCCGTAAAGAAAACGAAAAACAAAACAGCAAGTCGCCTGAAGAGCGATGACGAAGCGCCCGTAAAGAAAACGAAAAAGAAAGCAGCAAGTCCCCTGAAGAGCGATAGCGAGCAGAAACGGACCTTGGGTTGCATGTCGATGACCTCTCAGCAATGAGAGATTGATGACTAAGCCTCAAGAGCCCTTGACACTGAGACATTATATGGAATGTACAAGTTAACGCCAGACTGTTCGCCACAAACGTTTCACTTAAACGAAGATCAAACAGTTGGCGATGCAGACAAGGACATTGATAGAGACGAGGAAGAGAAGAAGTCCAGGAAAAGAAAAGCCACACCAATAGACAGTGAGAGCGACTACGAACCTGTAAAGAAGGCAAGGGAGAAAACAGCAAGTGCCCTTACAACAGACAGCGAGAGCGATTTCCAAGCGCCCGTAAAGAAAACGAAAAAAAAACAGCAAGTCCCCTGAAGAGCGATGACGTAGCGCCAGTAAAGAAAACAAAAAAGAAAGCAGCAAGTCTCCTGAAGAGCGACAGCGAGCAGAAGAAAAGAAGCCATCATAAGGAAAGAATGTGTGGGATAACAGGCGGCTTCTTTTACAGCTACAACCGTCAACGTCATATGCAAATGCACGTCAGGAAGGGCGGCGTAGAAGAGGAAGATATTTCCCCTTTGAGGTCGCTTTTGGAGATGATTTGAGGTCAGTATGACGATTTTGAGATCTGGTGAGCTCAAAAGTAAGATTTTGCCAAAAGTTGCTCCGCACGGCCCCAAACTTGCGGATTGTGCATTTTTCATAGAAATGCACTGTTTTCGCTTTTTGGCGCTAATTTGACGCTAGTACGACGATTTTGAGAACTGGTGTGCTAAAAAGTGAGATTTTGCCAAAACTTGCATCCCACGGCCCGAAACGTACGTTTTATGCATTGTTTATAGAAATGCACTGTTTTCGCCTTTTGGAGATGTTTTGAGGTCAGTACGACGATTTTGAGATCTGGTGAGCTCAAAAGTAAGATTTTGCCAAAAGTTGCTTCGCACGGCCCCAAACGTGCGTTTTGTGCATTTTTCATAGAAATGCACTTTTTTCGCTTTTTGGCGATGATTTGACGCTAGTACGACGATTTTAAGAACTGGTCTGCTAAAAAGTGAGATTTTGCCAAAACTTGCTTCCCACGGCCCGAAATGTATGTTTTTTGGCGTGCTAAACTGAAATCCACTTCAATCCTTGTAATCCTGCGCTTTATCTCTAAAAGACTACTTTTGTTTACTACTATAGGATCTTTTTATCCAACCAAGTTGTATATTTTGTGCCATTTGGCCATAAAACATGGAAATAAGCTAAGGGGCATTTTGTTATTTCAGCGGAAGAGTGTCATTAGTATGGATTTACGAACAGTATTCACCAAGTGCGACGGCTAAAACCGAAAATGCCCGAAATATTGACGAAGAGGCTCCGTAATTTTTCTCCTAGCAGCCAACAAATGTCTCATAAGTTATGACAAACTAGCAATTTAGTTTTCTATCTTACAAAAATTGACTAGGCAAATGGAACGAAGTAAAGCAGCTCAAAACAGACTGAGCCGTTATAACGCATGCATTTTGGTTTCAGATAAACGTCACGATTGACACTGCCTCTCTAGCAAACAAATTCAACTTTTATATCAAGCTAAATCTTAATCCACTTCAATCCTTGCAATCCTGCGCTTTGTCTCCAATGTACTACTTCTATTTTCTACCATACGGTATGTTTATCCAACCAAGTTGTACATTTTGTGCCGTTTCGCGATATAACATGGAAATAAGCTAACCGACATTTTGTCATTTCGGCAGAACAGTGTCATTAGTATGCATTTACGAGGAGTATTCACAAAGTGCGACGGTTAAACCGAAACTACCCGAAATATTGACGAAGAGGCTCCGTAATTTTTCTCCTAGGAGCGAACAAGTGTCTCAAAAGTTATGACAAAAAAAACTATATTTTTCCACCTTACAAACATAAACTAAGGAAAGTAAACAAAGCTCAAAAAAAGGAATGAGCCGTTATAACGAACGCATTTGGTTTCAGATAAATGTCACGATTGCCACTGCCTCTCCAGCAAACAAAGCCAACTTTAATTTCAAGCTAAACTGTAACCCGCTTCAATCCTTGCATCCTGCGCTTTATCTCCAAACTACTACTTTTGTTTTGTACTATAGGATCTTTTTATCCAACTAAGTTGTATATTTTGTGCCATTTGGCGATATAACGTGGACATAAGTTAAGCGACATTTTGCAATTTGTGCGGGACAGTGTCATTACTATGCATTTACGAAAAGTATTCACGAAGTGCGACGGCTAAAACCGATTATGTCCGCAATATTTACGAAGAGGCTCCGTAATGTTTCCCCTAGGAGCCAACAAATGTCTCAGAAGTTATGACAAACAAACAATTTATTTTTCCATCTTACAAACATTAGCTAAGCAAATGCAACGAAGTAAAGCAGCTTAAAATAGACAGAGCCGTTATAACGCGCCCATTTTGATTTCAGATAAATGTGATGATTGACACTGCCTCTCCTGCAAACAAAGGCAACTTTGATTTCAAGCTTAACTGTAATCCACTTCAATCCTTGCAATCCCACGCTTAATCTCTTAAAGACTACCTTTGTTTTGTATTTTAGGATCTTTTTACCCAACTAAGTTGTATATTTTGTGCCATTTGGCGATAGAACGTGGAACTAAATTAAGCGACATTTTGCAATTTCGGCGGGACAGTGTCATTAGTATGCCTTTACGAAGAGTATTCACGAAGTGCAACGGTTAGAACCGAAAAATCCTGAAAAATTGACGACGAGCATCGGTAATTTGGATCATAGGAGCCAACAAATGTCTCATAAGTTATAACAAATAACTGATTTTTCCATCTTACAAACATTAACTAAGAAAATGCAACGAAGTAAATAAGCTCAAAATAGACTGAGCCGTTATAACGGACCCATTTTGGTTTCAGATAAATGTCACTATTGACACTGCCTCTCCTGCTTACAAATGCAACATTGATTTCAAGCTAAACTGTAATCCGCTTCAATCCTTGCAATCCTGAGCTTTATCTCCAAACTGCTACTTTTGTTCATTACTATAAGATCTTTTTATCCAACTAATTTGTATATTTTGTGCCATTTGGCGATATAACGTTGAAATAAGCTAAGCCACAATTTGCCATTTCGGCGAGACATTGTCATCAATATGCTTTTACGAGGAGTATTCACGAAGTGCGACGGTTAAGACCGAAAATGCCCGAAATATTGACGAAGAAGCTCCGTTAGTTTTCTCCAAGAAGCCAACAAATGTCTCATAAGTTATGACAAAGAAACAATTTATTTTTTCATCTTCCAAAGATTAGCTAAGTAAATGCAGCGAAGTAAAGCAGCTTAAAATAGACAGAGCCGTTATAACAAACGCATTTTGGTTTCAGATCAATGTCACGATTGACACTGCCACTCCTGCAAACAAAGGTAACTTTGATTCCAAGATAAACTGTAATCCACTTCAATCCTTGCAATCCTGTGCTTTATCTTCAAACTACTACTTTTGTTTTGATTTATAGGATCTTTTTATCCAACGAAGTTGTATATTTTAAAATCTCACCAGATCTTAAAATCGTCACACTGGCCTCAAATCATCGCCAAAAACCGAAAACAGTGCATTTCTATGAAAAGTGCACAAACCGCACGTTTGGGGCAGTGCGGAGCAACTCATGGCAAAATCTTGCTTTTCAGCACACCAGGTCTCAAAATCGTCGTACTGACCTTAAATCATCGTCGAAAAGCAAAAACAGTGCATTTCTATGAAAAATGAACTGAACGTACGTTATGGGCCGTGCGGAGCAACTTTTGGCAAAATGTTACTTTTGAGCTTAGCAGATCTCAAAATCGTCGTACTGACCACAAAACGTCGCCAAAAAGCGAAAACAGTGCATTTCTATGAAAAGTTGACAAAACGCACGTTTGGCGCCGTGCGGAGCAAGTTTTGGCAAGAGGAATTCATACAGAGGCTTTAACTGCCAACTTCTAGCTATCACCCTCGTCAGCCGTTGACCAGGAGATGTGGTAGTTTCGGCGGCTAGCAACGGGACCACAGCTCCTGGCACCGCCAGCAGCAAATGCCACTGGGTGAAACCCGGTCAAGCGTAATAGCAGCAAGCGTGTGGTATATGCAAAACGAGAGTCCAGCCAGCAGATGTCAGAGAGCTTAGCTGGATGCAGTTTAATAAAAATGTGATCAGCGCAGACTTAGGCACTGCGCGATGACTGCCAGATCCTGTTGGATGCTGCCTCTGCTTCTTCTTGATCGTTGCTCGGAGAGCTTTCGTTGGGAGTCCGATGTTGGACAGGAAGGACCTGGTCGATCCTGCAATGAAGCCGCGGCAACCGACTTCAATAAGTATAACGCTGCAGCCCCAGTCACGATCTTCACAGCTAGCACGAAGAGGCTCGTACCCGGTTCTCTTACGTTCGTTAGCAAAGTCAAAGTTCCCTTCCCACGGCACAGTTAGTTCGACCAGATGGACGCATTTACGGGAGTCAGACCAGATTACAATGTCAGGGCGCACAGTTGTGATGGCAATGTGGCATGGGAAATGCAAGGCTTTAGATAGATCAGCCAGCATTTGCCAGTCTTGGGCACCCTTAAGTAGCCTCGACTGTTTCACTTTCTTCACAGTGGCTGGTTGGGGCTGCTTCCCTTCCCTGTGGAACTTAATGCCTTGATTTGTTACCTCCTCAACTGGTGCCTTATTAATACTGGCGCATTGGGCCTGTGTGGCTTCAGCTATAACTCGTAACACTCTATTGTGCCTCCAGGTATACTTCTGAAGTGACTTATTGCAAGCCGTTAACACATGCTCTAAGGTGGCACGCGTTTGGTTGCACGCGCGACAAATGTCGTCGTCGATAATACCCCACTGTTCGAGGTTTTTAGGTGTACGAAGGTCGTACGTGGACCTCAACAGGAAGCTGATTCTCAATGGTTCCATCTGAACAAGGGTGGGCCAGCTGAGTTTTTTTTTGTTGTGCCTCTTCCCAGCGCGACCAAGCACATTGTTTAGCGAACTAAGATGCTGTAGCTGATCTTCTTTCTTCGTCGATGGCCCGTACCTCCTCGATGACCATCTCACGACGGGCTTTAGGACCCTGCGCGAAGAACCAGCGGTGTACGTTATTACCCAGGCCAGTTCTACTACCTTGCACCGCACCTGTGATGTCATTTGTTCGAAGGCTGGCTTTTGCTTCATTAACCGCCTGCGCAGCAGTCCATTAAAGGCAGGATTTCACCTCGGGTTGTACCTCGCGGATCACTTTGTCAGGCGAATCAGGGAGCATCATGTGGAGACGCACCTTGCCAGCCTTAAATTCATCCACGACTGAAGAAAGTGGTAGCTGTACCTTTGCCGAGCGGCTGTACAGCCCGCCAGTTGTTGATGGTTGGAATCTGGTCGCCACCAATGGAGAAGTGGATTGTTTTGACTTGTTCGTGCACGATGGTGACTCTGCGGCATTTCTTAGGCTTTCTGGCTTTCATACGGCACAATTCAAACAGCTCATTCAGGCGCTGAAGGAGGACGCTCTGTCCCAGTCCTGGATTGAGTAAGGGTTGTAATATCATCCATGAATGCTTTCATTGGTGGTAGCACTATGCCTCCATCCACCATTTCCCCTTCAGTTGCATCTTTGGCCCCCCGCAACAACATCTCCATACACATGATGAACAAGCGTGGAGAGATTACGCAGCCCATCATGATGCCAATCTCCAACGATTGCCAGTTGGTAGTGTAGCGTCTGGTCGTAAAGCGCATGAAGGCTGAGACGAAATACTTTTGCAGGAGCACCTTGATCTTTCCTGGGATGTAAAAGAAGTGGAGAGAACGATAGATCAGGTCATGGGGGACTGATCCGTAAGCATTGGCGAGGTAAAGCCACACCAAATGCAGTTCACTCTTGTCTTGCTTGGCCGTCCGGCTTGAGTTCCAGATCATTTGGGCATGTTCCAGGCATCCAAGGAACTCTGTGATACCGGTTTTCTGTACAGAGGTATCAATAAACCCATTTTCCATGAGGAAGCTAGTCATTCGACGAGCGATAACGCCAAAGAAGATCTTGCTCTCTACGTTGAGCAGCGAAATCGGGCGAAAGTTGCTAATGCCAACTGAGTTTTTCTCTTTAGGGATTTGAATGCCATCCGCGAGGCACCAGTATTGAGGTATCAGGCCCTCTTTCCAGGCCCGTTGCAAGAGGACCGCGAGCTCGCCAAGCACGAGCGGACAGTTCTTATACAGCTTATAGGATAAGTCATTTATGCCAGGCGCACTCTTGGTACGAGCTTTCCGCACGAACTCACGAACTTCCTTCACCTTGAGGTTGGACATATCAAAGGTTACACCTGGTGGGGTTGGCCTTGTTATGCTGTGCATGTAAGGCAGCGGCACATCTCGACAGGAATCGGAGTAGGTCTTTTTCAAGTGCTCTTCCAGCTCCTCCTGGGGCACATCCAAAACACCGCTCTTGCTTTCAGTGAACAGCGATTTGACGAAGGTGTATGGATTTTTGTAGAAAGCATCCCTGGTCTTCCGCTTTCGTTTCCGTGGCTTCCGTTGGTTCTCAGCACGAGACAGGACGAGTATCTGCTTCTTAATATCGTCCAGTAGGGTTCTTAGTGCAGCTTTCTCATGCTCAGGAGCTTCCTTCAGTTGGCGCTTTAAGACTCTCTGATTTGTCCGCAGTTGTCCTTTCCTCACCTGCTTTCTGGTAGGTCTCTTCACTAATTCTGGCCTCCCTTTCTTTGACTCTACCGCACCGAATTTTTCGAGACATGATTCATATACCACACCACTAAATAGGCTAAGCTGATTGACCGTACTCCCTCTGAGTTGGAGGCGTAGGATGATACTCAGGTCGCTATCTACGCTTGCCCATTCAGCTTTTGCATTGCCTTTAGGTCATTGAATTTTGGCATTGCTAGTGGAAGTACTAGGTGGCTGAGGCGAACAGGCTATGGGCTCCTGAGCACTGTGGTTTACATCCTGGTTATGATTCCCATCAATCGACTTATTTCCTTCACTAGTAGGGTTGCGTTGCTGTCGGTTGGCACACCATCGTGATTGATGTGTTGGCAGTCCACGAGCATTGCCAAAGCTCTTACCGGGTCTTCATCAAGATTATCGATTATCTTACATTTTACCTCACCAGACCTCAAACTCGTCGTACTGACCTCAAATCGTCGCCAAAAAGCGAAAACATTGCATTTTGATGAAAAGTGCATAAAGCGCACGTTTTGGGCCGTGTTGAGCAAGTTTGGGCACAATCTCACTTTTCAGCACACCAGGTCTCAAAATCGTCGTAATGGCCTGAAATCATCGCCGAAAATCGAAATCAGTGCATTTCTATGAAAACTGCAGAAAACGCACGTTTGGGGCCGCGCGGAGCAAGTTTGGGCACAATCTCACTTTTCAGCACACCTGATCTCAAGATCGTCGTACTGGCCTGAAATCATGGCCAAAAAGCAAAAACAGTGCATATCTATGAGAAATGCACAAAACGTACGTTTCGGGCCGTGCAGAAGACGTTTTGGCAAAATCTTACTTTTGAGCTCACCAGATCTGAAAATCGTCGTACTGACCTCAAAACATCGCCAAAAAGCGAAAACAGTGCACTTCTATGAAAAATGCACAAAACGTACGTTTCGGCTCGTGCGGAGCAAGTTTTGGCAAAATCTCACTTTTGAGCTCACGAAATCTCTTTATCGTCGTACTGACCTCAAATCATTGCCAAAAAGCGAAAACAGTGCATTTCTATGAAAAATGAACAAAACGTACGTTTCGGGCCGTGCGGAGCAATTTTTGGCAAAATCTCACCTTTCAGCACACCAGATCTCAAAATCGTCGTACTGGGCTGTAATCATGGCCAAAAAGCGAAAACAGTGCATTTCTATGAAAAGTGCACAAAACGTACCTTTCGGGCTGTGCGGAGCAAGTTTAGGAAAAATCTCACTTTTGAGCTCACCAGATCTGAAAATCATCGTATTGACCTCAAATCATGGCCAAAAAGCGAAAACAGTGCATTTCTATGAAAAGTGCACAAAACGTACGTTTCGGGCCGTACGGAGCAAGTTTTGGCAAAATCTCACTTTTGAGCTTACCAGATCTCAAAATCGTCGTACTGACCTCAAATCATCCCCAAAAAGCGGAAACAGTAAATTTCATGAAAAATGCGCAAGACTTTTCGGGCCGTGCGGATTTAAGGTCAGTACGACGATTTTGAGATCTGGTGAGCTCAAAAGTGAGATTTTGCCAAAAGTTGCTCCGCACGACCCAAACGTGCGTTTTGTGCACTTTTCAAAAAAATGCGCTGATTTCGCTTTTCGGCAATGATTTGAGGCCAGAACGATGATTGTGAAACCTGGTGTGCTAAAAAGTGAGATTTTGCCAAACCTTGCTCCGCAAGGACCGAAACGTACGTTTTGTGCATTTTTTATAGAAATGCACTGTTTTCTCTTTTTGGCGATGATTTGAGGCCAGTACGACTATTTTGAGATCTGGTGAGCTGAAAAGTGAGATTTTTCCAGAAGTTGCTCCGCACGGCCCCAAACGTGCGTTTTGTGCACTTTTCATACAAATGCACTGTTTTCGCTTTTTGGCGATGATTTGAGGCCAGTTCCACGATTTTGAGAACTAGTGTGCTAAAAAGTGAGATTTTGCCAAAACTTGCTCCGCACGGCCCAAAAAGAACGTTTTGTGCATTTTTCATACAAATGCACTGTTTTCGCTTTTTGGCGATGATTTGAGGCCAGTTCGACGATTTTGAGAACTAGTGTGCTAAAAAGTGAGATTTTGCCAAACTTCAATAGGCGACAATATTGTTGACACATTGTCATTTTGAACCCCATTTTGTTCGGGACGAGAGGCATTTCAGCCCCACCCCCCTAATTCCCCACCCCCACCCCCCCAGACAATGTTGTGTATCGTTTCGTCACGTCTGTCGCTACAATCCTACAACATTGGATGGGGGGACGGGGGTTAATGCGGCAGACTGTAGTAAAAGGAAACATACAGTGATAAATATGTCACGAAAACTGTTTTTGTTATAGAGTGTGTCAACTATTTTTGTCGCCCATTGTTGCTCCGCACGGCCCGAAAACAACGTTTTGAACATTTTTCATAGAAATGCACTGTTTTCGCTTTTTGGCGATGATTTGAGACCCGTAGGGCGATTTTGAGATCTAGTGAGCTCAAAAGTGAGATTTTGCCAAAACGTGCTCCGCACGAGCCAAACGTGCGTTTTGTGCACTTTTCATAGAAATGCACTGTTTTCGCTATTTGGCGATGATTTGAGGCCAGTTCGACGATTTTGAGAACTTGTGTGCTCAAAAGTGAGATTTTGCCAAAACTTGCTCCGCACGACCGAAACGTGCGTTTTGTGCACTTTTCATAAAAATGCACTGATTTCGCTTTTCGGTGATGATTTGAGGCCAGAACGATGATTTTGGAACATGGTGTGCTGTAAAGTGAGATTTTGCCAAACCTTCCTCCGCACGGACCGAAACGTACGTTTTGTGCATTTTTCATAGAAATGCACTGTTTTCGCTTTTTGGCGATGATTTGACGTCAATACGACGATTTTAAGATCTGGTGAGCTCAAAAGTAAGATTTTGCCAAAAGTTGCTCCGCATAGCCTTAAACGTGCGTTTTGTGCACTTTTCATGGAAATGCACTGTTTTCGCTTTTTGGCCATGATTTGAGGCCAGTACGACGATTTTGAGATCTGATGAGCTCAAAAGTGAGATTTTTCTAAAAGTTGCTCTGCACGACCCCAAACGTACGTTTTGTGCACTTTTCATAGAAATGCACTGTTTTCGCTTTTTGGCGATGATTTGAGTCCAGTACGACGATATTGAGAACTGGTGTGCTAAAAAGTGAGATTTTGCCAAAACTTGCTCCGCACGGCCCGAAACAAACGTTTTGTGCACTTTTCATACAAATGCACTGTTTTTGCTTTTTGGCGATGATTTGAGGTCAGACGTGCGAAGCACGGCCCGATTTTGAGGTCTGGTGAGCTAAAAAGTAAGATAATCGATAATCTTGATGACGACCCGACACTGCCTATTAATACGAGCTGCCACTGCGGTAAGAGCTTTGGCAATGCTCGTTTACTGCGAACACATCAATCATGATGGTGTGCCAACCGACAGCAACGCAACCCTCCTAGTGAAGGAAATAAGTCGATTGATGGGAATCAGAGCCCGGATGTAAACCACAGTGCTCAGGAGCCCATAGCCTGGTCGCCTCAGCCACCTAGTACTTCCACTAGCAATGCCAAAATTCAATGGCCTAAAGACAATGCAAAAGCTGAATGGGCAAGCGTAGATAGCGACCTGAGTATCATCCTACGCCTCCAACTCAGAGGGAGTTCGGTCAATCAGCTTAGCCTATTTAGTAGTGTGCTCTATGAAACATGTCTCGAGAAATTCGGTGTGGTAGAGTCAAAAAAAGGGAGGCCAGAATTAGCGAAGAGACCTAGCAGAAGGCAGGTGAGGAAAAGACAACTGCGGACAAATCAGAGAGTCTTAAAGCGCCAACTGAAGGAGGCTCCTGAGCATGAGAAAGCTGCACAAAGCACGCCAAATCACTGTTCACTGAAAGCAAGAGCGGTGTTTTGGATGTGCCCCAGAAGAAGAAAAAGACCTACTCCGATTCCTGTCGAGATGTGCAGCTGCCTTACATGCACGGCATAACAAGGCCAGCCCCACCAGGTGTAACCTTTGATATGTCCAACCTCAAGGCGAAGGAAGTTCGTGAGTTCGTGCGGAAAGCTCGTACCAAGAGTGCGCCTGGCATAAATGGCTTATCCTATAAGCTGTATAAGAACTGTCCGCTCGTGCTTGGCGAGCTCGCGGTCCTCTTGCAACGGGCCTGGAAAGAGGGCCTGATACCTCAATACTGGTGCCTTGCGGATGGCACTCAAATCCCCAAAGTAAAAAACTCAGTTGGCATTAGCAACTTTCGCCCGATTTCGCTGCTCAACGTAGAGAGCAAGATCTTCTTTGGCGTTATCGCTCGTCGAATGACTAGCTTCCTCATGGACAATGGGTTTATTGATACCTCTGTACAGAAAACCGGTATCACAGAGTTCCTTGGATGCCTGGAACATGCCCAAATGATCTGGAACTCTAGCCGGACGGCCAAGCAAGACAAGAGTGAACTGCATTTGGTGTGGCTTTACCTCACCAATGCTTACGGATCAGTCCCCCATGACCTGATCTATCGTTCTCTCGACTTCTTTTACATCCCAGGAAAGATCAAGGTGCTCCTGCAAAAGTATTTCGTCTCAGCCTTCATGCGCTTTACTACCCAGCGTTACACTACCAACTGGCAATCGTTGGATATTGGCATCATGATGGGCTGCGTCATCTCTCCACGCTTGTTCATCATGTGTATGGAGATGTTGTTGCGGGGGCCAAAGATGCAACTGAGGAGGAAATGGTGGATGGAGGCATAGTGCTACCACCAATGAAAGCGTTCATGGATGATGTTACAACCCTTACTCAATCCAGGACTGGGACAGAGCTCCTCCTTCAGCGCCTGAACGAGCTGTTTGAATGGTGCCGTATGAAAGCCAAGCCTAAGAAATGCCGCAGTGTCCCCATCGTACACGGACAAGTCAAAGAAATCCACTTCTCCATTGGTGGCGACCAGATTCCAACCATAAAAGAGCAGCCTGTAAAGAGTCTCGGTCGGTGGTATAGCATCCCACTTACTGACCGCCATCGCGGTACCGAAATTGAGAAGACTGCAAAGGAAGGTTTAAAAGCCACTCATGAGACAGATCTCCCTGGAAAGCTGAAGGCATGGATTTTCCAGCATGACCTCCTTCCTCGCCTACTCTGGCCGCTACAGATCTATGAGGTAGCAATCACTCGCGTTGAAGCAATCCAACGGCACGTCAACAAATGCCTCAGAAAATGGCTAGGTGTCCCTCCCAGCTTTACAACTGTCGGGCTGTACAGCCGCTCGGCAAAGGTACAGCTACCACTTTCTTCTGTCGTGGATGAATTTAAGGCTGGCAAGGTGCGTCTCCACATGATGCTCCGGGATTCGCCTGACCAAGTGATCCGCGAGGTACAACCCGAGGTGAAATCGGGCCGTTAATGGACCGCCTGACGACCAGGCGGTGAATGAAGCAGAAGCCAGCCTTCGAACAAATGCACACCAGGTCTCAAAATCGTCGTACTGACCTCAAAACATCGCCAAAAAGCGAAAACAGTGCATTTCTATGAACAATGCATAAAACGTACGTTTCGGGCCGTGGGAAGCAAGTTTTGGCAAAATCTCACTTTTTAGCACACCAGTTCTCAAAATCGTCGCACTAGCGTCAAATCATCGCTAAAAAGCGAAAACAGTGCATTTCTATGAAAAATGCACAAAATGCGCGTTTGGGGCCGTGCGGAGCAACTTTTGGCGAAATCTTACTTTTGAGCTCACCAAATCTCAAAATCGTCGTACTGACCTCAAATCATCGCCAAAAGCGAAAACAGTGCATTTCTATGAAAAATGCACAAAACGTACGTTTCGGGCCGTGCGGAGCGAGTTTTGGCAAATTCTCGCTTTTGAGCTCATCATATCTCAAAATCGTCGTTCTGGTCTCAAATCATCGACTTCAAAGGGGGAATATCTTCCTCTTCTACGCCGCCCTTCCTGACGTGCATTTGCATATGACGTTGACAGTTGTAGCTGTAAAAAAAGCCGCCTGTTATCCTACACATTCTCTCCTTATGATGGCTACTTTTCTTCTGCTCGCTGTCGCTCTTCAGAGGACTTGCTGCTTTCTTTTTTGTTTTCTTTACGAGCGCTTCGTCATCGCTCTTCAGGGGACTTGCTGTGTTCTTTTTCGTTTTCTTTACGGGCGCTTAGAAATCGCTCTCGCTGTCTGTTGTAAGGGCACTTGCTGTTTTCTCCCTTGCCTTCTTTACAGGTTCGTAGTCGCCCTCACTGTCTGTTGGTGTGGCTTTTCTTTTCCTGGACTTCTTCTCTTCCTCGTCTCTCTCAATGTCCTAATCTGCATCGCCAACTGTTTGATCTTCGTTTAAGTGAAACGTTTGTGGCGAACAGTCTGGCGTTAACTTGTACATTCCATATAATGTCTCGGTGTCAAGGGCTTTTAAGGCTTGGTCATCGATCTCTCATTGCTGAGAGGTCATCGACATGCAACCCAAGGCCCGTTTCTGCTCGCTATCGCTCTTCAGGGGACTTGCTGCTTTCTTTTTCGTTTTCTTTACGGGCGCTTCGTCATCGCTCTTCAGGCGACTTGCTGTTTTGTTTTTCGTTTTCTTTACGGGCGCTTGGAAAATCGTTCTCGCTGTCTGTTGTAAGGGCACTTGCTGTTTTCTACTTTGTCTTCTTTACAGGTTCGTAGTCGCTCTCACTGTCTGTTGGTGTGGCTTTTCTTTTTCTGGACTTCTTCTCTTCCTCGTCTCTGTCAATGTTCTTATCTGCATCGCCACCTGTGTAATCTTTGTTTAAGTGGAACGTTTCTGGCGCACAGTCTAGCGTTAACTTGTACATTCCATATAATGTCTCAGTGTAAAGGGCTCTTGAGCCTTGGTCATCAATCTCTCATTGCTGAGAGGTCATCGACATGCATCCCAAGGACCGTTTCGCGCACCTTGGTAGCACCTTCGAGGCTAGGTCATCAATTTGTCTCATAGGAGCCAAGAAATGACTCATAAGTTATGACAAGCACACCATTTAGCTTTCTATGTTACAAACATTGACTGAGCAAATGGAACGAAGTAAAGCAGCTCAAAATAGTCTGAGCCGTTATAACGCACGCATTCTGGTTTCAGATAAATGTCACGATTGACACTGCCTCTCCAGCAAACAAAGACAACTTTTACATCAACCTAAATCTTAATCCACTTCAATCCTTGCAATCCTGCGTTTTGTCTCCAAACAACTACTTTTATTTTGTGCTATAGGATATTTTAATCCAACCAAGTTGCATATTTTGTGCCGTTTGGCGATATAACGTGGAATTAAGCTAAGAGTATTCAGGAAGTGCGATGGCTGAAACCGAAAATGCCCAAAATATTGACGAAGAGGCTCTGTAACTTTTCTCCTAGGAGCCAAAAAATGACTCATAACTTATGACAAACAAACAATTTATTTTCCCACCTTACAAACATTAACTTAGCAGCCATTTGGCGATATAACGTGGAAATAAGTTAAGCGACATTTTGCCATTTCTGCGAGCAGTCTCACTAGTATGCCTTTACGAAGAGTATTCATGAAGTGCCACGGTTAAAACCGAAAATTTCTGAAAAATTGACGAAGAGCCGCCGTAATTTCGCTCCTAGGAGCCAACAAACGCTCATAACTTATAACAAACAAACAATTTATTTTTTCCATCTTACAAATATTAGCTAAGCAAATGCAACGAAGTAAAGCAGCTTAAAATAGACAGAGCCGTTATAACAATCGCATTTTGGTTTCAGATCAATGTCACGATTGACGCTGCCTCTCCAGCAAACAAAGGCAACTTTGATTCCAAGATAAACTGTAATCCACTTCAATCCTTGCAATCCTGCGCTTTATCTTCAAACTACTACTTTTTTTAACTATAGGATCTTTTTATCCAAAATAGTTGTATATTTTAAAATCTTACCAGATCTCAAAATCGTCATACTGGCCTCAAATCATCGCCAAAAAGCGAAAACTGTGCATTTCTATGAAAAGTGCACAAAACGCACGTTTCGGGCCGTGCGGAGCAAGGTTTGGAAAAAATCTCACTTTTGAGCTCGCCAGATCTCAAAATCGCCGTACTGGCCTCAAATCATCGCCAAAAAGCGAAAACAGTGCATTTCTATGAAAGGTGCACAAAACGCACGTTTGGGGCCGTGCGGAGCAAGTTTTGGCAAGAGGAATTCATACAGAGGCTTTAGCTGCCAACTGCTAGGCATCACCCTCGTCAGCCGTTGACCAGGAGCTGGGTAGTTTCGGCGGCTAGCAACGGGACTACAGCTCCTGGCGCCGCCAGCGGCAAATGCCACTGGGTGATGCCCGGTCAAGCGTAATAGCAGCAAGCGTGTGGTATATGAACAACGAGAGTCCAGCCAGCACATGTCAGAGAGCTTAGCTGGATGCAGTTTAATAAAAATGTGATCAGCGGAGACTTAGGCACTGCGCGATGACTGCCAGATCCAGTTGGATGCTGCCTCTGCTTCTTCTTGGAGAGTCTTCATTGTTACTCGGAGAGCTTTCGTTGGGAGTCCGATGTTGGACAGGAAGGACCTGGTCGATTTTGCAATGAAGCCGTGGCAACCTATTTCAATAGGTATAACGCTGCAGCCCCAGCCACGATCTTCACAGCTAGCACGAAGAGGCTCGTACCCGGTTCTCTTGCGTTCGTAAGCAAAGTCAAAGTTCCCTTCCCACGGCACAGTTAGTTCGACCAGATGGACGCATTTACGGGAGTCAGACCAGATTACAATGTCAGGGCGCACAGTTGTGATGGCAATGTGGCATGGGAAATCCAAAGCTTTAGATAGATCAGCCAGCATTTGCCAGTCTTGGGCACCCTTAAGTAGCCTCGACTGTTTCACTTTCTTCACAGTAGCTGGTTGGGGCTGCTTCCCTTCCCTGTGGAACTTAATGCCTTGATTTGCTACCTCCTCAACTGGAGACTTATTAATGCTGGCGCATTGAGCCTGTGTGGCTTCAGCTATAACTTGCAACACTCTATTGTGCCTTCAGGTATACTTCTGAAGTGACTTATTGGAAGCCGTTAACACATGCCATAAGGTGGCACGCGTTTGGTTGCACGCGCGGCAAATGTCGTCGTCGATAATACCATACTGTTTGAGGTTTGTAGGTGTAGGAGGTCGTACGTGGACCTCAACAGGAAGCTGATTCTCAATGGTTCCATCTGAACAAGGGTGGGCCAGCTGAGTTTTCTTTATTCTGCCTCTTTCCAGCGCGACCAAGAACATTTTTTAGCGAACTCAGCTGCTGTAGCTGATCTTCTTTCTTCGTCGATGGCCCGTACCTCCTCGATGACCATCTCACGACGGCCTTTAGGACCCTGCGCGGAGAACCAGCGATGTACGTTATTACCCAGGCCAGCTCTACTACCTTGCACCGCACCTGTGATGTCCTTTGTTCGAAGGCTGGCTTCTGCTTCATTCACGGCCTGCTCAGCAGTCCATTAACGGCCGGATTTCACCTCGGGTTGTACCTCGCGTATCACTTGGTCAGGCGAATCCCGGAGCATCATGTGGAGACGCACCTTTCCAGCCTTAAATTCATACACGACAGAAGAAAGTGGTAGCTGTACCTTTGTCGAGCGGCTGTACAGCCAGACAGTTGTAAAGCTGGGAGGGACACCTAGCCATTTTCTGAGGCATTTGTTGACGTGCCGTTGGATTGCTTCAACGCGAGTGATTGCTACCTCATAGATCTGTAGCGGCCAGAGTAGGCGAGGAAGGAGGTCATGCTGGAAAATCCATGCCTTCAGCTTTCCAGGGAGATCTGTCTCATGAATGGCTTTTAAACCTTCCTTTGCAGTCTTCTCAATTTCGGTACCGCGATGGCGGTCAGTAAGTGGGATGCTATACCACCGACCGAGACTCTTTACAGGCTGCTCTTTTATGGTTGGAATCTGGTCGCCACCAATGGAGAAGTGGATTTCTTTGACTTGTCCGTGTACGATGGGGACACTGCGGCATTTCTTAGGCTTGGCTTTCATACGGCACCATTCAAACAGCTCGTTCAGGCGCTGAAGGAGGAGCTCTGTCCCAGTCCTGGATTGAGTAAGGGTTGTAACATCATCCATGAACGCTTTCATTGGTGGTAGCACTATGCCTCCATCCACCATTTCCCCCTCAGTTGCATCTTTGGCCCCCGCAACAACATCTCCATACACATGATGAACAAGCGTGGAGAGATGACGCAGCCCATCATGATGCCAATCTCCAACGATTGCCAGTTGGTAGTGTAACGCTGGGTAGTAAAGCGCATGAAGGCTGAGTCGAAATACTTTTGCAGGAGCACCTTGATCTTTCCTGGGATGTAAAAGAAGTCGAGAGAACGATAGATCAGGTCATGGGGGACTGATCCGTAAGCATTGGCGAGGTAAAGCCACACCACATGCAGTTCACTCTTGTCTTGCTTGGCCGTCCGGCTAGAGTTCCAGATCATTTGGGCATGTTCCAGGCATCCAAGGAACTCTGTGATACCGGTTTTCTGTACAGAGGTATCAATAAACCCATTGTCCATGAGGAAGCTAGTCATTCGACGAACGATAACGCCAAAGAAGATCTTGCTCTCTACGTTGAGCAGCGAAATCGGGCGAAAGTTGCTAATGCCAACTGAGTTTTTTTCTTTGGGGATTTGAATGCCATCCGCGAGGTACCAGTATTTTTTTTTATTTTACAAAACCAAGGTTACAAACAAGATATATTACAAGTACAAACAAAATCAACAAGAACAAAAAAAAAAAGAGAAATACAATGTTACAACATTTGGATTGAAGTACACCTAGATATAGAGGGGGTAAATAAGAGATTGAATTTTTAATTAGTTTACAGATCAAGATTTATTTACTTATGAATAGAGTTCAATTCTATATTTGTACATTACTTTTTTTTATAAAATCAGAGATCAGTAATGAATCATTCTGGAGTTTTCTTTTATAAATGTAGTAACGCAAAAACAGTAGAGTGTAATTTATTTTTTTCTGTAATACATCAGATACAGTAGATAGCCCAAATAAAAATTCCTCAGTGTTAAGATTGAATGCAGAGTTGTAAGTTGTATTAAACCATTGCAAAACCTTCTGAGCGAAAGACACAGTGAACTGACAACTTATAAAGCTGTGATCAATAGAATCCTCTTCTCCACAATAAATACAATCACTATCTTCCTTAATCTTGAACCTGAAAAGTTCCTTCTTGGTCACAATAATTCTATGAATGAATTTAAAATGAAACTCGCGTAATTTGTTTTCCACACACATTCTATGAACTGATTGGAAAATTTCTTTCCAGCATATGTTTTCAGGATTGATCGATTTAATCCACCGTTTAGGTCCGGTTTGTGGATTTGTGCGTAATTTGTTGACAAGCAGCCAGTAAAAGTCCTTTGATTTTGTTTTTAATAAGTCTATATTATTATTTTCATCGAGAGGAAAGCAAGTTAAGTCATCATTCATTATATTTCCATCAGAAAAAGCTATCAGTTCTCTACCTTTTTGTAAAAGAGGGTTTGGAATAGCGCTGACAACTTGATAGTACTGAAGAAAGTTGGTCTTTTCCAAAGAATATTTAGATTTAAATTCATTGAATGGCTGGATATTTCCATCACTATCCAAAAGGTCCACAACCGTCTTAACTCCCTTACTAAACCATTCATGAAAAAAGAAAGGCGTTGCTTCAATTAATATCTCTTTATTATGATAGAGAATCGTATCACGCGAGTCTGTATTACCATATAGGGTTTTCAGTTCATCGAAAAAGAGTAGAATATCCTTATAAAAGCGAGGTAGGTATTCAAAGTCTTTCACTCGATAGTTGCAAGATAGTAAAAAATCAAGGCCACCACATTTCTTAAAATAGTAGTCTGGGATTGTCTTCCAATTGAAATGTCCTTTCTTTAAGAGTCTAGGAATCCATGCTAGTCGTTATGCTTTTATCATATTTTCCATATCAATCATACGTAGTCCACCTTTTTCATAATCTTGATAAAGACTCGTCCTTTTTATCTTGTCTTGTTTGTTTTTCCATAAAAATTTAAAAAGGCGACCTTGCACATTTCCTATAACCTCTTTTGGGACATCGATGTTTGAAGCAGAGAATATCAGCGGTGATACACCTAGCGCCTTAATGATCAAAACTTTTCCAAACAACGTTAAGTCTCTAGATTCCCACATATCTAAATTTGTTTGAAGTCTTTGGACTTTAAGATCAAAGTTATGTTTGTTATTTCCTTTACTATCGTAAGAAAAGAAAATTCCTAATATTCTCGTCGGGTTATCAACCCATTTTAGACTTAATGGTTTGTCTTTCTGGTTGGCTAATTTGCCTAGCCACATTGCTTTAGTCTTTCCAATGTTTAGTTGTAGCCCTGAATTTTCACTAAAGGATCTTATAAGCTGCAACCCATTTTCCACTGATATTAAATCAGAACACAAAAGGTTTGTATCATCCGCAAACTGACTCAGTTTAATTTCATTTCTAAACAAAGAAATACCATGGACCTCATTACTTTGGCGAATTTTGTTAGACATTATTTCTGCTGAGAGAATAAACAAATATGGGGAGAGTGGGCAGCCTTGCCTCACTCCAGTAGCAGGTTTTATCCAGTTAGTTGTGAATCCATTGTTAACTGCTGCACTTTTGATCTCGCTATAGAACACCTTGACCCATTTTCTTAGGCCTTCTCCAAAGTTATACACTTTTAAAGAATGTTGTATACAGGACCATTCCAATGTATCAAAAGCTTTACGAAAATCCAGTGACACAAGAATACCAGGGATGTTGTCTTTGTTAGTTTGCTCCATGACATCACTTATAAGCCTAATATTTTCACCTATGTATCTATCTTTTACAAAACCCGTTTGGTCAGGGTGGATAAGATGAGGTAATAGTGGTTCAATTCGTTTAGCAATGGCTTTTGAAGCAATCTTGTAGTCAACGTTTAAGAGAGTTATTGGTCTCCAGTTTTGAAGCTGATTTAACTCTGAGTCCCCCTTGGGTATAAGGCTTATAATCCCTCTTCGTTGCGAGATTGATAGTTTTCCCTTTTCATATCCAGCATTAAGAGACTTAACTAAATCGTCGCCCATAAGATCAAAGAATGTCGAATAGAATTCAGCGGTGAATCCATCTTCTCCAGGGGATTTGTCATTTTTGAATGTTGTTAAAATGTTCTTGCATTCTTCAAAGGTTAAAGGACCTTCTAAACTCTCGCGTTCTTCATTGGACAGTTGGGGCAATTGCACGTCCTCAGTGAATTGTTGAAATTGATTTTCCGTGACATTTATTTTAGACGTATAAAGATTTCTGTAATAACGTTCAATTTCTAACAAGATTTGCTTTTCATTCTCAATTATCTCACCATCTTCATCCTCTAGTTCGGATATAACTTTTCTGTTGTAATTTCTTTTTTCAAGGTTAAAGAAATACTTTGTAGGCCGTTCCCCCTTTTCAATCCAAAGACATTTAGCTCTGAATCTCGCTGCTTCACCTTTAGCTTCATATAGTTCTTGTAGCCCCTTTTTGAGATTATCATACTGCTTCAATTCATGGTCTACATTTTGTAGATCCGTACTTAAACAAATTTTTCTATTATCGAGCTCATCCAATTAATCCTTAACAAAAAGTTCGCGCTCCCTATTAATTTTTGCTTTTCCTTTGGCAAAAGAAATCGTGGAGGTTCTAATTTCCATTTTAAGAAGTTCCCAAAGTATTTGTTCATCTTGGACATAACTGTATTTACTTCGGAACTCAGGATAGGATTTCCGAATCCGTTCGATGTAATCTTCATCCTTGAGTAAATTGTTATTAAATTTCCAGAATCCCGGTCCTCGAGTAGACAATTTTTCCCATTGAATAGATAAACAGACTAGCTTGTGATCTGGTGCTATTGATGATTGAATGTCAACTTTGTGAACATATTTTGCCAGATTTTTTGCCATTAAAAAGTAATCTATTCTCGATTTCATTTTTAAAGCCTTTGATTCATATGAATATTTGTCAACATTTGGGTGTTTAATTCTTTGAATGTCGATGAGGTTCAACATGTCCATTGTAATTAAAATAGAGTTACGATAGATTGTTGGTTTCCACGATAAACCACCCTTTTTGTCTTTCTTTGTTAAGGTGCAATTCCAATCACCACCAATTATAAGGGATGATAATTCGGATTTGTCTATTAGTAAGTTATTTAGATTTTGAATGAATTGCAGTTGATCTGTATGATTATTAGGAGCATAAATGTTACAGAGTGACAGTTCTAGACAAGCAACGGCCAGGTTGATTAGAATAAATCGACCAGAGGCATCGCAATGGGAGTAAACAACTTTGAATTTTTTAACAGATGGGTTAATTAATATACAAACTCCTCTGCTGTGTCGAGTACCATGTGAAAAGATTATTTCACCACCCCATT
The DNA here is from genome assembly GCA_022457155.1 of Cladopsammia gracilis. Lineage (NCBI taxonomy): Eukaryota > Metazoa > Cnidaria > Anthozoa > Scleractinia > Dendrophylliidae > Cladopsammia > Cladopsammia gracilis. The sequence goes on from JAJGOT010000618.1 coordinate 149,706, forward strand.
CATTTTTCCAGAGTGATTCATCACTAGGATCTGAAAACGTTTCTTGTAGAAAATAGAAAGAGGCTTCTTGATCTTTAAGAAAAGAGAAAATACTGCTTCTTTTTTCGTAATTCCTTATTCCCCGAACATTTAACGAAACAAATTTACATAAATATGTCCCGGGCATAACACACAAAAAGTAATATTACAAACAAAATACAAGTAGGGTTCTAAAGGATTTGTTTTGTAGGGCTCTGTGCGTAGACTAATAGCTGTTAACAGGATCGTTTTGCTTCTTAAGACTTCCCTCATATGCGAAATTATCATGTTTATTTCAACCTACCAGCAGGAGTATTTATATCAGAGGTTATCAAGGTCCGCTTCTTCATAAATTCGGATCGGTCTTCCCTCCGGCGATGTTTTAACAAAAACCTTCCCATCCACAGTCCACACTCCCAGTACTAATCCAACAGCCTTCTTATCGTTGGCAAGTTTTACCAGTTTTCGGCGATTTACGGTCAGGTTCTCGTTAATAAAAATGCGATCTGACGCAACTCTAGCTGCAGCTGAATCACTTGGAAATAGCTGCGACATCTTAACATTCTTTAGCTGCACTCTGTTCTTATATAGCGCTCTCTTGACTTTGTGGCTTATAAATCTTGCTATAAAAGGAGATGATTTTTTCCTTTTTACACGGTGGCAGATGTCTATGTCCTCCGCTTTAACCTGCACGTTTAGGGCAGCCGCGATTTTCAGCACTGCTTCTTCGTTCTCACATACACTCTCTGGTATACCCACTATTTCGATGGAATTCTTTCTCGAGTATTGTTCTAGCGTGTCGATACTATCATATAGCTCCTCAATATCTTCTTCTTGCTCTTTTACGCGCTTTTTGGTCTCTTGCAATTCCGTCCTAAGCTGATTGTTGCTCGCGAGCGCGGCTTTCAACGCATCTTTGGCATTCCTTAGTTCAGTTTCTTGGTTCTTGAAGGAGAGTTTTAGTTCTGCAACTTCGTTTGAAATGCTCCTCATTGACTTCTGTAGATTTTTGAGTATTTCATGTATGTCCGAGAGAGTGGAATGATCATCCTGCAGTTCACCCAGTTGTTCAAACTCGAAGTCAGATGCCGCCATATTGGGACGTTTAGAGACTGTTGTTTCGTCGTCCGTGGAACCTCTGTCTTTACGCTTGCTTTTTCGACCTTTCTTTGCCATGAGTGTACTTAAAGGGTAACTCTCATGCTGATATAAATTATCTATGGAAGTTTAAAGATAATTGAGGGAAGAGAACTCGGCTGCCTCAAAAAACGTGACCGTCTTCGGTCAGTCCACGCATGCTCTCCCAACGAGCGATAACGACAAAGAAGATCTTGCTCTCTACGATGAGCAGCGAAATCGGGCGAAAGTTCCTAATGCCAACTGAGTTTTTTACTTTGGGGATTTGAGTGCCATCCGCGAGGCACCAGTATTGAGGTATCAGGCCCTCTTTCCAGGCCCGTTGCAAGAGGACCGCGAGCTCGCCAAGCACGAGCGGACAGTTCTTATACAGCTTATAGGATAAGCCATTTATGCCAGGCGCACTCTTGGTACGAGCTTTCCGCACGAACTCACGAACTTCCTTCACCTTGAGGTTGGACATATCAAAGGTTACACCTGGTGGGGCTGGCCTTGTTATGCCGTGCATGTAAGGCAGCGGCACATCTCGACAGGAATCGGAGTAGGTCTTTTCCAAGTGCTCTTCCAGCTCCTCCTGGGTCACATCCAAAACACCGCTCTTGCTTTCAGTGAACAGTGATTTGGCGAAGGTGTAACAGACAGGACAGGAGAGACAGGACGAGTATCTGCTTCTTAATATCGTCCAGTAGGGTTCTTAGTGCAGCTTTCTTATGCTCAGGAGCTTCCTTCAGTTGGCGCTTTAAGACTCTGATTTATCCGCAGTTGTCCTTTCCTCACCTGCCTTCTGGTAGGTCTCTTCACTACTTCTGGCTTCCCTTTCTTTGATTCTACGGCACCGAATTTCTCGAGACATGTTTCATATATCACACTACTAAATAGGCTAAGCTGATTGACCGTACTCCCTCTGAGTCGGAGGCGGAGGATGAAACTCAAGTCGCTATCTACGCTTGCCCATTCAGCTTTTGCATTGCCTTTAGGCCATTGAATTTTGGCATTGCTAGTGGAAGTACTAAATGGCTGAGGCGAACAGGCTATGGGCTCCTGAGCACTGTGGTTTACATCCGGGCTCTGATTCCCATCAATCGACTTATTTCCTTCACTAGGAGGGTTGCGTTCCTGTCGGTTGGCCCACCATCGTGATTAATGGTTCGCAGTTCACGAGCATTACCGCAAGCATTACCGCAAGCCTAAGAAATGCCTAAGAAATGCCGCAGTGTCCCCATCGTACACGGACAAGTCAAAGAAATCCACTTCTCCATTGGTGGCGACCAGATTCCAACCATAAAAGAGCAGCCTGTAAAGAGTCTCGGTCGGTGGTATAGCATTCCACTTACTGACCGCCATCGCGGTACCGAAATTGAGAAGACTGCAAAGGAAGGTTTAAAACCCATTCATGAGACAGATCTCCCTGGAACGCTGAAGGCATGGATTTTCCAGCATGACCTCCTTCCTCGCCTACTCTGGCCGCTACAGATCTATGAGGTAGCAATCACTCGCGTTGAAGCAATCCAACGGCACGTCAACAAATGCCTCAGAAAATGGCTAGGTGTCCCTCCCATTTTTACAACTGTCGGGCTGTACAGCCGCTCGGCAAAGGTACAGCTACCACTTTCTTCTGTCGAGGATGAATTTAAGGCTGGCAAGGTGCGTCTCCACATGATGCTCCGGGATTCGCCTGACCAAGTGATACGCGAGGTGAAATCCGCCTGACCAAGTGATTCGCCTCCTCAAGTGATACGTGATAAGTGATTCGCCTGACCAAGTGATACGCGAGGTGAAATCCGGCCGTTAATGGACTGCTGAGCAGGCCGTGAATGAAGCAGAAGCCAGCCTTTGATCAAAGGACATCACAGGTGCGGTGCAAGGTAGTAGAGCTGGCCTGGGTAATAACGTACATCGCTGGTTCTCCGCGCAGGGTCCTCGTCGTGAGATGGTCATCGAGGAGGTACGGGCGATCGACGAAGAAAGAAGATCAGCTACAGCAGCTGAGTTCGATAAACAATGTGCTTGGTCGCGCTGGGAAGAGGCAGAACAAAACAAACCTCAGCTGGCCCACCCTTGTTCAGATGGAACCATTGAGAATCAGCTTCCTGTTGAGGTCCACGTACGACCTCCTACACCAACAAACCTCAAACAGTGGGGTATTATCGACGACGACATTTGCCGCCCGTGCAACCAAACGCGTGCCACCTTAGAGCATGTGTTAACGGCTTGCAATAAGTCACTTCAGAAGTATATCTGGAGGCACAATAAAGTGTTGCGAGTTATAGCTGAAGAAACACAGGCTCAATGCGCCAGCATTAATAAGTCTCCAGTTGAGGAGGTAACAAATCAAGGCATTAAGTTCCACAGGGAAGGGGAGCAGCCCCAACCAGCCACTGTGAAGAAAGTGAAACAGTCGAGGCTACTTAAGGGTGCCCAAGACTGGCGAATGCTGGCTGATCTATCTAAAGCCTTGCATTTCCCATGCCACATTGCCATCACAACTGTGCGCCCTGACATTGTAATCTGGTCTGACTCCCGTAAATGCGTCCATCTGGTCGAACTAACTGTGCCGTGGGAAGGGAACTTTGACTTTGCTAACGAACGCAAGAGAACCGGGTACGAGCCTCTTCGTGCTAGCTGTGAAGATCGTGGCTGAGGCTGCAGCGTTATACCTATTGAAGTCGGTTGCCGCGGCTTCATTGCAAGATCGACCAGCTCCTTCCTGTCCAACATCGGACTCCCAACGAAAGCTCTCCGAGCAACAATGAAGACTCTCCAAGAAGAAGCAGAGGCAGCATCCTACTGGATCTGGCAGTCATCGCGCAGTGCCTAAGTCTGCGCTGATCACATTTTTATTAAACTGCATCCAGCTAAGCTCTCTGACATGTGCTGGCTGGACTCTCGTTGTGCATATAACACACGCTTGCTGCTATTACGCTTGACCGGGCATCACTCAGTGGCATTTGCCGTTGGCGGCGCCAGGAGCTGTAGTCCCGTTGCTAGCCGCCGAAACTACCACAGCTCCTGGTCAACGGCTGACGAGGGAGATGCCTAGCAGTTGGCAGTTAAAGCCTCTGTATGAATTCCTCTTGCCAAAACTTGCTCCGCACGGCCCCAAACGTGCGTTTTGTGCCCTTTTCATAGAAATGCACTGTTTTTGCTTTTTGGCGATGATTTCAGGTCAGTACGACGATTTGGAGATCTGGTGAGCTCAAAAGTGAGATTTTGTCAGAACTTGCTGCACACGGCCCGAAACGTGTAATTTTGTGCGCTTTTCATAGAAACGCGCTGTTTTTACTTTTTGGCGATGATTTGAGGTCAGTACGACGATTTTGAGATCTGGCGAGAGCAAAAGTGAGATTTTGTGAAAACTTGCTCCGCACGGCCCGAAACGTGCGTTTTGTGCACTTTTCATAGAAATGCACAGTTTTCGCTTTTTGGCGATGATTTGAGGCCAGTATGGCAATTTTGAGATCTGGTGAGATTTTAAAATATAACTATTTTGGATAAAAAGAACCTATAGTTTAAAACAAAAGTAGTAGTTTGAAGATAAAGCGCAGGATTGCAAGGATTGAAGTGGATTACAGTTTATCTTGGAATCAAAGTTGCCTTTGTTTGCTGGAGAGGCAGTGTCAATCGTGACATTGATCTGAAACCAAAATGCGATTGTTATAACGGCTCTGTCTATTTTAAGCTGCTTTACTTCGTTGCATTTGCTTAACTAATATTTGTAAGATGGAAAAAATAAATTGTTTGTTTGTCATAAGTTATGAGACATTTGTTGGCTCCTAGGAGCAAAATTACGGAGGCTCTTCGTCAATTTTTCAGAAATTTTTTGTGAATACTCTTCGTAAAGGCATACTAATGACACTGCCCGCCGAAATGCCAAAATGTCGCTTAACTTATTTCCACGTTTTATCGCCAAATGGCTGCTAAGTTAATGTTTGTAAGGTAGGAAAATAAATTGTTTGTGAGTCATTTCTTGGCTCCTAGGAGAAAAGTTACAGAGCCTCTTCGTTAATATTTTGGGCATTCTCGGTTTCAGCTATCGCACTTCCTAGATACTCTTAGCTTAATTCCACTTTATATCGCCAAACGGCACAAAATATGCAACTTGGTTGGATGAAAATATCCTATAGCACAAAATAGAAGTAGTTGTTTGGAGACAAAGCGCAGGATTGCAAGGATTGAAGTGGATTAAGATTTAGGTTGATGTAAAAGTTGTCTTTGTTTGCTGGAGAGGAAGTGTTAATCGTGACATTTATCTGAAATCAAAATGCGTGCGTTAAAACGGCCCAGTCTATTTTTAGCTGCTTTAGTTCATTCCATTTGCTTAGTCAACGTTTGTAACAAAGAAAACTAAATTGTTGGTTTGTCATAACTTTTGAGATATTTGTTGGCTCCTAGGAGAACAATTACGGAGCCTCTTCTTTAATATTTCGGGCATTATTATCGGTGTTAGCAGTCGCACTTCGTGAATACTTGTCGTAAATGCATAGTTATGACACTGTCCCGCAGAAATTGCAAAATATCGCTTAACCTATTTGCACGTTATATCGCCAAATGGCACAAAATATACAAATTAGTTGGATAAAAAGATCCTATAGTACAAAGCAAAAGTAGTAGTTTGGAGATAAAGCGCAGGATTGCAAGGATTGAAGCGGATTACAGTTTAGCTTGAAATCAATGTTGCCTTTGTTTGTAGGAGAGGCAGTGGCAATCGTGACATTTGTCTGAAACCAAAACGCGTGCGTTAAAACGGCCCAGTCTATTTTTAGCTGCTTTAGTTTGTTCCATTTGCTTAGTCAACGTTTGTAACATAGAAAACTAAATTGTTAGTTTGTCATAACTTTTGAGATATTTGTTGGCTTCTAGGAGAACAATTACGGAGCCTCTTCGTCAATTTTTCGGGCGTTATCGGTTTTAGCCTCGGCACTTCGTGAATACTTTTCGTAAATGCATAGTAATGACACTGTCCCGCCGAAATGGCAAAATGTCGCTTTACTTATTTCCACGTTATATCGCCAAATGGCATAAAATATACAAATGTTTTGGATAAAGAGATCCTATAGTACAAAACAAAAGTAGTAGTTTAGAGATAAAGCGCAGGATTGCAAGGATTGAAGTGGATTACAGTTTAGCTGGAAATCAAAGTTGCCTTTGTTTGCTGGAGAGGCAGTGTCAATCGTGACATTTATCTGAAACCAGAACGCGTGCGCTATAACGGCTCAGACTATTTTGAGCTGTTTTACTTCGTTCTATTTGCTCAGTCAATGTTTGTAACATAGAAAGCTAAATGGTTTGCTTGTCATAACTTATGAGTCATTTCTTGGCTCCTAGGAGAAAAATTGATGACCTAGCCTCAAAGGCGCTACAAAGGTGCGCGAAACGGTCCTTGGGGTGCATGTCGATGATCTCTCAGCAATGAGAGATTGATGACCAAGGCTCAAGAGCCCTTGACACTGAGACATGATATGGAATGTACAAGTTAACGCTAGACTGTGCGCCAGAAACGTTTCACTTAAACAAAGGTTAAACAGGTTGCGATGCAGATAAGAACATTGAGAGAGACGAGGAAGAGAAGACGTCCAGGAAAAGAAAAGCCACACTAACAGACAGTGAGAGCGACTACGAACCTGTAAAGAAGACAAAGGAGAAAACAGCAAGTGCCCTTACAACAGACAGCGAAAGCGATTTCCAAGCGCCCGTAAAGAAAACGAAAAAGAAAACAGCAAGTCCCCTGAGGAGCGATGACGAAGCGCCCGTAAAGAAAACGAGAAAGGAAAACAGCAAGTCCCCTGAAGAGCGACAGCGAGTAGAAGAAAAGAAGCCATCATAAAGAGAGAATGTGTGGGATAACAGTCGGCTTCTTTTACGGCTACAACCGTCAACGTCATATGCAAATGCACGTCAGGAAGGGTGGCGTAGGAGAGGAAGACATTCCCTCTTTGAAGTCGATGATTTGAGGCCAGAACGACGATTTTGAGACCTGATGAGCTCAAAAGTGAGAATTTGCCAAAACTCGCTCCGCAAGGCCCGAAGCGTACGTTTTGTGCATTTTTCATAGAAATGCACTGTTTTCGCTTGTGGCGATGATTTGAGGTCAGTACGACGATTTTGAGATCTGGTGAGCTCAAAAGTAAGATTTTGCCAAAAGTTGCTCCGCACGGACCCAAACGTGCGTTTGTGTATTTTTCATAGAAATGCACTGTTTTCGCTTTTTGGCGATGATTTGACGGTAGTACGACGATTTTGAAAACTGGTGTGCTAAAAAGTGAGATTTTGCCAAAACTTGCTTCTGACGGCCCGAAACGTACATTTTATGCATTGTTCATTTTGTTTTTGAATAAACATTTTATTTCACAATACAAAACTTACACTACTTACAAATCAATACGTATGCTTCTTGCAGTGCGGTACTTACGCTACTTACAAAACAATACATATACGTCTTACAGTCGGGTACTTACACTACTTACAATACGATACTTACGCTTATTACAAAAACAATACTTACAATACTTACAGAACGATACTCACACTAAACAATATTTTTTAACATTCTTAAATCCTTATAGCTTGTATACCAAAAGAAGGAAAGTTTTAGCTATTGTTCCAAAAGAGGGAGGAAGGGCTCCCATTTTTTGTTGTGGAGAAAAAGGTTTTTGTCCCTTCTCGCAATAAAACGTTCGATTTGATACGTTCTCTTACATTTTTCTAAAAACAGACTAATGGAGAGGGGGGATTTATTAAGCTTAGCACGGTAGATAAAGTATTTACCCTCGAGAATGATGTAGTTAATAAGAACATTGTTGTTAATCGCACGGACAATTCCAAACAAAATATCCTTTATGTCGAAAGGAGCGGAAATAAGCTTTTGCGATTTTAGGATGTTATTTACTTCATTCCAAAAAAGAGACACAATTCCACACCGGAAGAAGAAATGTTCTATCGTCTCTAACTCTTCCTTACAGAAGTAGCATAGCGGTGAATCAACTATTCTAAATTTGAAAAGCATTTTGTTTGTATAACAAATTCTATGAAGTGTCTTGTATTGAAATTCTCTTAATTTAGTGTCTAGCGTTATTTGGAAGGGCAGCAAATAAATTTTTTCCCAGTCTGGCTGATAGTTTGCTGTATTGTAGGTTTCATTGTATTTTATCATAGCTGTCGGCGTTGTCGATATTTTAGAAATGAGATGATCATAGACTGATCTAGCTTGGACCTTTTCTATATCTATTTTCTTCCCTTCAAGAAATAATGAGAATCTAGTGAGATCAACGAATTCTTCATCTGAATTGCCAGGAGTCTCATTCGTTTTTAACACTCTGCGCCATTCTTTCGGAAGGGCATTAGCTAGACTAAAAAGCAGAAAATGGTCGACAGGTGAAAGAATTGAGCGAAGTGGTTCCCTGATTTCTCTTAGAGGACCATTCGAGTCAACGAGGTCGCGAATCGTTATGAATCCGAACTTGATCAGCTTTTGGTTATAAACTGAACGAGATTCGATACAAATATATTTGTTATTCCATAAAACTTAATTAGATATCTCAGTATACGAGGAAGGAATGTTATGATTTAAGGACGACCATGTCAAAATACATTCTCTGTAGAAGTCTGGAAGGATTATAGATAATTTTGAATAATCAAAATTACATTGAAACAAGAATTTTCCTCCCACCTTCTTTAAATAAGATTCCAAAATAAACTTCCAGCTAGCTATGGTAGGAGCAAGATACTTCTTAATACAAATTATTCTTTGGGCGGCAATCATCGAATCTAAGTCTGGCATTTTGAGCCCACCTTTTTCAATTGGACTAATTAAGATATTGCGTTTAACCTTATCGTTACCTTTCCAAATAAAAGAATAAAGTAGGGTGTTTATTTTCTTTATGAATTCTTTTTTATTTGAGATCATCGCGAGCCTATATAAAATCTTCGGTAGCGCAAAAGATTTGATGACTTGTATTTTGCCTATTATTGTGAGGCCTCTCCAGCCCCAGCCTTTAAGCATATCTCTCAAAGATTTCTCAATTGATTCAAAGTTCAGCTTGTAAAAAAGTAAGTTATTGTAGGTGAAGTGAACCCCAAGATTTTGATGGATTTTTTAATCTCGATTGTTCCCAAATCTAAGTTATTTAATGCGTTATTTCCAAGTAAGAGTGTTTCCTTTTTGTCTTGGTTAATCATCAGTCCTGAATATCTACCGAATAATTTGATAACGTCTAGGAGAATTATGCGTGATTGTTTATCGCGAACGAATGATGTCATGCCGTCGGCAAAGGTGACTAATTTTATTTCATTTCCATCTACTTTAATCCCCTTTATCCGAATATTATTACGGATAGAAATTGATAATAATTCAAGAACTATGATAAAGAGAAATGGTGAGAGTGGATCGCCTTGCCGGACGCCTCGTTTAATGCGGAAACTTGAAGTAAAAAACCCATTGTTGGCTACACAGCTCGTTATGTCTTTATAAAAAGTTTTTATCCATTTTATGAAGGATGCGAGGAAACCAAATAATTCAAGCGATCTAAGCAGAAAGTCCCAGCCCAGTGAGTCGAAGGCTTTTTCAAAGTCTATGGCGGTCATTATACCTTGGTACCCCTTCAATTCCGTGAACTCCATAATATCATTTATTGTTCTAACTGCGTCAAAAATTGTTCGTCCTTTTACAAAAGCATTCTGGTCGTAATGAATAATGTGTGGTAACACTTTTTCCAAACGTTTAGCAATAGCTTTCGATCCAATTTTAACGTCTACATTCAGGAGGGATATTGGTCTCCAATTTTTAATAAATCTTCGATCTCTATCTTTTTTCTCTATCAGGGTTATGACTGCTTCTTTTTGTGAGTTAGATAGTTCTCCGTGGATGTAGGCGTAATTTAGGGAGTCTACCAGAAGGGTGCCAACTTCTGGCCAGAAGAATTTATAAAACTCTACAGAGAGACCGTCATTTCCAGGAGTTTTGTTGTTCCCGAATGTTGAGAGCACTTGAAAACATTCGGCGTATGTCAATTGACCATCGCATCTTTCTTTCATAGCTTCATCTAATTTAGGAATTGCTGCGGGGTTTGCAAAAAAGGGACAATCCGTTAAATCAGTTTGAATGTCTGGTTCGACATTGTAAAGATCTGGATAAAAACTGTAGATTTCCTTTAGTATAAGATTTGCATCGGTGGTTTCTATTCCGTCAGGCTTTTGAAGTTTCCTAATGCAGCTTTTCTTTTTGTTATTATTTTCTAAGTTAAGAAAGTATTTTGAACTTCTTTCGCCTTGTTCGTACCAGGTGGCTCGTGAGCGAATTATTGAACCTCTCACAATATAATCAAATTCCCTTTCGTACTCCATCTTAATTGCTTCTAAGTTAACCAAATTTTCTGGAGTCGGTGCTTCTGCAATTATTTCTTCGCGCGTTTTTAGTGTATCTTCAATGGTTTTCCTCTTTGCTTTCCTTTCGCGAGCTTTCAATTTGCTGTATGTTATACTTTCTTGTCGTATCTTATTTTTAATCCAATCCCACTTCACTCTTAAATCGTTACAAAATCCAATTTCTTCTAACCAGATTGGATAGTTGTCTCGTATATTCTGGACATATTTGGGATCATCTAGGAGGCTATTGTTAAATTTCCAAAAAGATGGGCCACGAGGGAGGTCTGCTAGGCTGTCGATCTCAAGAACAATAGCAGCATGGTCTGTTTTGATTGCAGATACAATATCCGTTTTGGCAACATCATCTTGAAGCAGATCACTTATTAGCCAATAATCGAGACGTCTTTGAATAATTGGGCTTTTTTGACGCCAAGTAAATTTTTTGCTGTCTGGGTTGCGAACTCTCCAAATGTCTACTAAATCGTGTTCCATTATAATGTCTTCTAAGAATTTGACCGATTCTTTGAGAGTTGTGTTCCCACCCGAGCAATCTAAAGCGGGCTGCAAGGCAACATTAAAGTCTCCACCGATTAAAAGTTTATAGTTGTCCTCCCGGTAGTCGTTGTCATAAACAGAGTCAGCCAATGTTTGAAAAAATGAAGATTGTTTTGAAGTTGAGTTTGGCGCGTAAACGTTAATCGAAAGAAAGGGGAGACCTTGAATAGTAGCTTCTAGAATAAGACTCCTGCCTTCATCATCAGCACGCATTGATTTAATTTTAAAATCTAGAGACTTTCGAATGAGAACAGCTACACCGCGACTATGATTAGAACCGTGTGAGAAAAAGCATTCACCAGGCCATTGTTTTTTCCACTGATTGACTACATCATTCGTGCTATAGGTTTCTTGAAGAAAACAAATATCGGCATTCTGTTTAATTAACCAATTGAATAATGCTTTCCTTTTTTCAAATGAACGGATGCCTCGAACGTTTAGCGAAATGGCTTTAAATTTTAAATTGTTGTGGTCTCCTGTAATTTATGGAATTAGAAATTTCATTATTTTAGAAACAATAGCTAACGTTTCCAATGAAGCTGAAAGAGATGGGTTAAACAATGAATTCTTAAACAATAAAACACGATTACTAACGAACACAATTACACAAAACAAAAGATTACTTAGGACGCCTAAACAATAGTTTGTTGAAAAAATTACCATTGCTATGAAATAAAGAAAAAGTATTAACACCAACATTCCACACTAATTAGACTCTAAAAGGTCTTTAGATTTAAAAATCTACTATAGACCCTTGGGACTTCGGACTTATAGTGGAGAGAAAAAATGCAAAACGGTTTGTAAAGGACAATGGCAAAATAGAGATGTTTCGCATAAGCACACTCCATTATGATAATGACCTACTAATAGTGGCTATCACCTACTGAGTATGCTAATTTCAGACGAAGCTGTGAAAGTCTTTATTTCATCAAATTAAATTTAACTTAAATCATTAAAATCATTTTAACAGAACAAAAAATATTCGAACTCAAGATTTATTGACTATTGCTGACAATAAAATCCATTTTGAACAAATTATCGGCAACCGATCTATTCGTTCTCATTTTTCTTGATTAATTAATTTTTTGGCTACTTTTTTTCATACAAATATTTTGCGCACGGTTTAATCACTTAGTTCTTCAAAAAGCACTACATGTCTCTGTGCGAGAAAAGTGCACAGCTCCACCACCACGGGCTGAAACCAGCGGGGGTGGCGCCAAATGCTTCCAACCGCTTGGTAGCTTTTCATGTATTTTATTGTATGTTCAATGATGATTCTACACTTGGATAGTCGTCGATTGAATCTTCGTGCTCGCTGTCGATCGAGCCTTCCTAAGCGCCGAATTTGAGCAGCTTTAAAAGGTGTGAGAAGCGGTGGTACGTCTGCATAGCCTTTGTCTGCTAAAAGGACCAAGTTGGCAGGCATATCATGATAACGTGTTCCAGGCCCAATCCTTTCCATCATATTAAAGTTCCCCGCATCATTCATAGCTCCTAGCAATCCCGCCTGCAAGAACACTATATTTCCCAAGTTATCAACGATAAGTTGCGTGTTCATAAGATGGGAGTGGCGATGACCACTATAAAATTCGGCTTGCGGCTCAGCCTCCGGGCGATAAATTTTATGTGGTGTGCCATCAATGCAACCAACAGCATCGGGAAAAGAACGCCAATTTCCGCGTAAAGCATTCCATTCACCCATGGTACTCGGCCAGGTTACTTGATTCCGAAAATATCTCCATAAAGCTGGAATTACTCGATGAATCGTAGCCGAAACAGTTGGTGGACTTACGTCAAACATCAGCGCCAGTGTGTTTAAACAATGGTACTTTCTGAGCCACATGATTGTCAACAATACCTTATTAATGCAATTCAATTTAGACCTCCTTCGTCTTTGTCTTGGATGACCATTTCTATTCCATCTAGACAAATCGTGAGATATATCGTCCGCAATTTCAGCCAAAGTTTCAGGCAATTCACCAGTATTCAGCCAAAACAAGTATCTTTGACTCTCTATCATTGGAAAAAAGTCTCTTCCGGTGAAGTCAAAGCCATGGAAAGTCGGGTCTAGACGATGCATGATCGGTAACGCTTCACCAACATTGGGTGGGGCTAACATTGTTGCCAGCAAAAGGAGACCAGGAAGCAACAATCTTAATAACTCTTCCTGTGCATCATGGTTCTCAAAGGGCGTTGGAATTGTTGTTATCATTATTAAAAATAAACAAACAATTTCCAATTGCCTTCGTAGCGACAATTCTCTTAACATGCCTGTCAGACTGAATACGTTTCTCTGTATAAACAATATTCAAATATATTTTTTCGTTTTCTGTTTCATCAAAGGCTTCAAAGAACTGAAGAAATAATAACATGAATATTTTGATCAAAAATAACACCGAAAGAGAAGTCCATGGGGCTCATGCTAAGTCCCTGGACACTCTGATTTACTCTTTCTGTTTAATCCGAAACATAATAACCTATCCCCGCCTACATAACCACAAAGGAATATTCAGAAGTAATGACTTTTTCAACAATTGTTTCCTTTGTGAGCACACACAAAGAAACGGCTTCACTGGATTCCCGATTTTGATAACTCTATTCTTTAAAGCTGTTCGGCCAATATTACATTGCTTACAAAAAGGCCTGTGTACTGTTTTTTGTCGCTGTCAATTTGCTGTACATGTGCGTGCCGTACCGATGGCAAACTTTTGGCGTCCAGTCAAATTTGCAGACGACGACGTGCCAAACTCTGATGTATTGCAAGGTATGTAGTCTAATTTCTGAAAAATACTCCTCCCAAACCTGGCTATGTTGTAAAAATTACCGTCTACTTTAGTTTCAGTGTCATCGGAGACTAAACAGCAACGTTACCATGTGACGAAAGAAGAAGAGGAACTTCTGCTTAAAGCATACCATCAATGTACGGGTGGATGGGATGAAATCCTTGGATTTATTAAATCCCAGGTAACATCCATGTCTGGCAATTATATAAAGAATGAGAAAACGGTGGAGTACTATAACAACGCGGAAAAAAAAGCGGCGATAAAGCGTGTGCAGAGGATTGTCAACCAAAATATAAAGAAAGCAAGTCAGGAAAGCGGACCAAGTACATCTAAAAGCATGTCGCAACCAAGCACCTCTCAAAGCATGTCGCAAATGATTAAAAAATCCAAAATGCGTTACGCGATGAAGTCCACTCCAGAGGAACGACGGCTGAGTAAGTTTGCTTATGAAGCATATGTACAAAGTAGTGATTCTTGTGAAGAGGAACCACCCATTGAACATGGTGACCCTTCTGGTGATGATGAAAAGAAGCCTGCTGAACCTAGCGGAAGCGATGTCCTCTGTGCGAAAGCACCAAAGAAACAAGAGAACAAGAAGAAGAAACGTCGTGAAAAGTATGCCAAGGAAGCAAATCAAGCACACACACAAATGTGCAATAAGGCCATGCGTATGATGGACAAAATTAATTCCGTTTTAGATAAATTTGAAGATACAAACAGCGACTGACTTTTATGAAATCGTGAATGAAAAGATATGCGTGTATATTTCAACTATCATGAAACTATAGCTAAAAGAATTGAATGAACTTTGAATAAACTGCTTATTCACGCAAAATAAAGATATTCATGAGCTTCATCTGAAATTAGCATACTCAGTAGGTGATAGCCACTATTAGTAGGTCATTATCATATGGAGTGTGCTTATGCGAAACATCTCTAATATGGCATGTACAAACACTTCTTCTCTTAAAACTGGCATGCTAGTTTGTTTAGATTAGGAAAAACATTAACCAAAGTTCTCTCATTTTAAGACTACAAAAACAGTAATAGAAGTTAAGCAAGTTAAGTTGGGTTACTTGATTGTTGATTGTTGGCGGTTTTTTTTTGGCAAAAGATACTCAGGCAAATTATTTGCGAAATAACTATCACTGTTAACGAATAATTTTTTACCTCTTATGAAAACCTTTTCAATGTTTAGTTCTTTCGCTTTTCTATATCCCGCTCGAAGTTTTCCCCGCTCTCTCGCTGACTCGACTGAAAGATCCTTGTCAATTAAGACTGTTGAAAAATGAGAGCTTTTTAACAGTTCTTTTCTTTTCATCCACACTTAGTCAGCGTCCATACGAGATACAAAACGTGCTATTATCGGTCTCGGACGGGACGATCTTACCGCATCCTGTGATGTTATTGGAGCTTCCTGAGCGTTATTCGGCTTTCCTGTGCGATGAATTGCATGGAATTTCATATTGGATGGTACGTCAAGCTCGGACAAGACTTCCTTCACCATTTGAGCACAATCTTCAATGTTTTCCTCTGGGCTTTCTGGAATATTGTAAATACGCAAGTTCTCACGTCTAGAGTAATCCTCCTGCTTAACGAGCCGTTGTTTAAGATCGTAAACCTCGTCCTTCAAATTAGAATTATCTTTTGCTGTACTGTCCAATCGTATTTGTAGCTGCAAATTCTTCTCTTTCAGCAATTTGACTTCTTCCCATACAGCTTTTAACGACTTTGTTGCTTGACTCAATTCTTCTTTGATTGACTTTATCTCACATTTAAGTTCGCTTCTCAAAAAATCCATTTCAGTATCAATTTTAGTGAAACCTTTTTCTATTCTATCCTGGATGCTTGATGGTTTATCGAGAATCTTCGAGTCATCGTCCCCAACTGAAGAGCTGGATCCACGTGGGCGCTTCTTCTCCTTGTTATTTGGCATGGCATCGGTCGAAAGAAACTGTTGGTTTTTGCTTATATCAATAAAATTCCACATCTCTTGCAAGGAGCATGACCAGAAGAGTTATTTTACTTGGGCCGAATAACTGTTGCCATCGCTCTTCGACCGAGCTTAACTTTGTCGTCTGACGGCCATGATGGTCAGCCCCAGTCCCCATTTCTCATAGAAATGCACTGTTTTCGCTTTTTGGCGATGTTTTGAGGTCAGTACGACGATTTTGAGATCTGGTGAGCTCAAAAGTAAGATTTTGCCAAAAGTTGCTCCTCACGGCCCCAAACGTGCGTTTTGTGCACTTTTCATAGAAATGCACTGTTTTCGCTTTTTGGCGATGATTGAGGTCACTACGACGATTTTGAGATATGGTCAGCTCAAAAGTGAGATTTTGCCAAAACTTGCTCCGCACGGCCCGAAACGTAGGTTTTGTGCATTTTTCATAGAAATGCTCTGTTTTCGCTTTTTGGCGTGCTAAACTGTAATCCACTTCAATCCTTGGAATCCTGCGCTTTAACTCTAAAAGACTACTTTTGTTTTGTACTATAGGATCTTTTTATCCAACCAAGTTGTATATTTTGTGCCATTTGGCCATAAAACATGGAAATAAGCTGAGCGGCATTTTGTTATTTCGGCGGAACAGTGTCATTAGTATGGATTTACAAAGATTATTCACCAAGTGCGACGGCTAAAACCGAAAATGCCCGAAACATTAACGAAGAGGCTCCGTAATTTTTCTCCTAGCAGCCAACAAATGTCTCATAAGTTATGACAAACTAGCAATTTAGTTTTCTATCTTACAAAAATTGACTAAACAAATGGAACGAAGTAAAGCAGCTCAAAACAGACTGAGCCCTTATAACGCACGCATTTTGGTTTCAGATAAATGTCACGATTGACACTGCCTCTCCAGCAAACAAAGGCAACTTTGATTTCCAGCTAAACTGTAATCCACTTCAATCCTTGCAATCCTGCGCCTTATCTCCAAACTACTACTTTTGTTTTGTACTATAGGATCCTCTTATCCAACTAAGTTGTATATTTTGTGCCATTTGGCGAAAAAAGGCGGAAATAAGCTTAGCGACATTTTGCCAATTCAGTGGGACAGTCTCATCAGTATGCATTTACGAAGAGTATTCACGAAGTACGACGGCTAAAACCGAAAATGCCCGATACTGTCGCACTTCGTGAACACTCTTCGTAAATGCATACTGATGGGAATGTCCCACCGAAATGGCAAAATGTCGCTAAGCTTATTTCCGCGTTATATCGCCAAGTGGCACAAACTATACGACTAAGTTGGATAAAAGGATCCTATAGTACAAAACAAAAGTAGTGGTTTGGAGATAAAGCGCAGGATTGCAAGGATGGAAGCGGATTACAGTTTACCTTGAAATCAATGTTGCCTTTGTTTGCAGGAGAGGCAGTGGCAATCGTGACATTTATCTGAAACCAAAATGCGTGCGTTATAACGGCTCAGTCTATTTTGAGATAATTTACTTCGTTGCGTTTTCTTAGTTAATGTTTGTAAGATGGAAAAATCAATTGTTTGTTTGTTATAACTTATGAGACATTTGTTGCCTCCTAGGAGCAGAATTACAGAGGCTCTTCGTCAATATTTCAGGAATTTTCGGTTTTAACCGTGGCACTTCGTGAATACTCTTCGTCAAGGGCATACTTATGACAGTGTCCCGCCGAAATGGCAAAATGTCGCTTAACTTACTTCCATGTTTTATGGCCAAATGGCACAAAATATACAACTTGGTTGGATAAAAAGATCCTATAGTACTAAACACAAGTAGTAGTTTGGAGATAAAGCGCAGGATTGCAAGGATTAAAGCGGATTACAGTTTAGCTTGAAATCAATGTTGCCTTTGTTTGCAGGACAGGCAGTGGCAATCGGGACATTTATCTGAAACCACAATGCGTGCGTTATAACGGCTCAGTCTATTTTGAGCTTATTTACTTCGTTGCATTTTCTTAGTTAATGTTTGTAACATGGAAAAATCAATTGTTTGTTTGTTATAACTTATGAGACATTTGTTGCCTCCTAGGAGCAGAATTACGGAGGCTCTTCGTCAACTTTTCAGGAAATGTCGGTTTTAACCGTGGCACTTCGTGAATACTCTTCGTAAATGCGTACTAATGACACTGTCCCGCACTTCGTGAATACTCTTCGTAAATGCATACTGATGAGATTGTCCCGCCGAAATCGTAAAATGTCGCTTAACTTATTTCCACGTTATATCGCCAAATGGCACAAAAAATACAAATTAGTTCGATAAAAAGATCCTATAGTACTAAACAAAAGTAGTAGTTTGGAGATAAAGCGCAGGATTGCAAGGATTGAAGTTTGCAGGAGAGGCAGTGACAATCGTGATATTTATCTGAAACCAAAATGCGTGCGTTCTAACGACTCAGTCTATTTGGAGCTGCTTTACTCCGTTCCATTTGCTTAGTCAATGTTTTTAAGTTAGAAAACTAAATTGTTTGTCATAACTTGTGAGACATTTGTTGGCTCCTAGGAGAAAAACTTCGGAGCCTCTTCTTCAATATTTTGCGCATTATCGGTTTTAGTCGTCGCACTTCGTGAATATTGTTCGTAAATGCATAGTAATGAAACTGTCACGCCGAAATAGCAAAATGTCGCTTAACTTATTTCCACGTTATATCGCCAAATGGCACAAAATATACAAATTAGTTGGATAAAAAGATCCTATGGTACTAAGCAAAAGTAGTAGTTTGGATACAAAGCGGAGGTTTGCAAGGATTGAAGCGGATTACAGTTTAGCTTGAAATCAATGTTGCCTTTGTTTGCAGGAGAGGCAGTGGCAATCGTGACAGTTATCTGAAACCAAAATGCGTGCGTTATAACGGCTCAGTCTATTTTGAGCTGCTTTACTTCGTTCCATTTGCTTAGTCAATGTTTGTAAGGTAGAGAACTAAAATGTTTGTCATAAACTATGAGACATTTGTTGGCTCCTAGGAGAAAAACTACGGAGCCTGTTGTGTACTATAGGATCTCTTTATCCAACTAAGTTATATATTTTGTGCCATTTGGCGATATAACGTGGAAATAAAATAGGCAACATTTTGCCATTTCGGCGGGACAGTTTCGTTAGTATGCATTTATGAAGAGTATTCACGAAGTGCGACGGCTTAAACCGAAATTACCCGAAGTATTGACGAAGAGGCTCCGTAATATTTCTTCTAGGAGCCAACAAATGTCTCATAAGTTATGACAAAAAAAAACAATATATTTTTCCACCTTACAAACATTAATTAAGGAAAGAAAACAAAGCTCAAAATAGAATGAGCCGTTATAACGCACGCATTTTCGTTTCAGATAAATGTCACGATTGCCACTGCCTCTCCAGCAAACAAAGCCAACTTTAATTTCAAGCTAAACTGTAATCCGCTTCAATCCTTGCAATCCTGCGCTTTATCTCCAAACTACTACTTTTGTTTCGTACTATAGGATCTTTTCATCCAACTACGTTGTATATTATGTGCCATTTGGCGATATAACGTGGAAATAAGTTAAGCGACATTTTGCAATTTGTGCGGGACGGTGTCATTACTATGCAATTACGAAAAGTATTCCCGAAGTGCGACGGCTAAAACCGATTACGTCCGAAATATTGACGAAGAGGCTCCGTAATGTTTCCCCTAGGAGCCAACAAATGTTTCAGAAGTTATGACAAACAAACAATTTATTTTTCCATCTTACAAACATTAGCTAAGCAAATGCAACGAAGTAAATAAGCTAAAAATAGACGGAGCCGTCATAACGCACGCATTTTGGTTTGAGATAATTGTCACGATTGACACTGCCTCTCCAGCAAACGAAGGCAGCTTTGGTTTCCAGCTGAACTGTAATCCACTTCAATCCTTGCAATCCTGCGCTTTGTCTCCAAACTACTACTTTTATTTTGTAGCATCTTTTTATCCAACTAAGTTGTATATTTTGTGCCATTTGGCGATATAACGTGGAAATAAGCTTAGCGACATTTTGCCATTTCAGTGGGACAGTCTAATCAGTATGCATTTACGAAGAGTATTCACGAAGTGCGACGGCTAAAACCGAAAATGAACGAAATATTTGCGAAGAGGCTCCGTTAGTTTTCTCCAAGAAGCCAACAAATGTCTCATAAGTTATGACAGAAACAATTTATTTTTCCATCTTCCAAACATTAACTAAGCAAATGCAACGAAGTAAATAAGCTAAACATAGACGGAGCCGTCATAACGCACGCATTTTGGTTTCAGATAATTGTCACGATTGACACTGCCTCTCCAGCAAACGAAGGCAACTTTGGTTTCCAGCTAAACTGTAATCCACTTCAATCCTTGCAATCCTGCGCTTTGTCTCCAAACTACTGCTTTTATTTTGTACTATAGGATCTTTTTATCCAACTAAGTTGTATATTTTGTGCCATTTGGCGAAATAACGTGGAAATAAGCTTAGCGACATTTTGCCATTTCGGTGGGACAGTCTAATCAGTATACATTTACGAAGAGTATTCAC
Source organism: Cladopsammia gracilis (assembly GCA_022457155.1). NCBI lineage: Eukaryota > Metazoa > Cnidaria > Anthozoa > Scleractinia > Dendrophylliidae > Cladopsammia > Cladopsammia gracilis. Next base: position 170,032 of record JAJGOT010000618.1, read on the forward strand.
GTCACGAAGTGCGACGGCTAAAACCGAAAATGCCCGAAATATTTACGAAGAGGCTCCGTAATGTTTCCCCTAGGAGCCAACAAATGTCTCAGAAGTTATGACAAACAAACAATTTTTTTTCCATCTTACAAACATTAGCTAAGCAAATGCAACGAAGTAAAGCGGCTCAAAAGAGACTGAGTCTGATAACGCGCCCATTTTGATTTCAGATAAATGTGACGATTGACACTGCCTCTCCTGCAAACAAAGGCAACTTTGATTTCAAGCTAAATTGTAATGCACTTCAATCCTTGCAATCCCACGCTTTATCTCTTAAAGACTACTATTGTTTTGTACTATAGGATCTTTGTATCCATCTAAGTTGTATATTTTGTGCCATTTGGCGATATAACGTGGAACTAAGTTAAGCGACATTTTGCCATTTCGGCGGGACAGTGTCATTAGTATGTCTTTACGAAGAGTATTCACGAAGTGCAACGGTTAAAAGCGAGAATTCCTGAAAAATTGACGACGAACATCGGTAATTTGGCTCCTAGGAGCCAACAAATGTCTCATAAGTTATAACAAACAATTGATTTTTCCATCTTACAAACATTAACTAAGAAAATGCAACGAATTAAATAAGCTCAAAATAGACTGAGCCGTTATAACGGACGCATTTTGGTTTCAGATAAATGTCACGATTGCCACTGCCTCTCATGCTTACAAAGGCAACATTGATTTCAAGCTAAACTGTAATCCGCTTCAATCCTTGCAATCATGAGCTTTATTTCCAAACTGCTACTTTTGTTCATTACTATAGGATCTTTTTATCCAACTAATTTGTATATTTTGTGCCATTTGGCGATATAACGTGGAAATAAGTTAAGCGACATTTTGCTTTTTCGGCTTGACAGTGTCATTACTATGCATTTGCGAACAATATTCACGAAGTCCGACGGCTAAAACCGATAATGCCCAAAATATTGAGGAAGTATTAGTACCCGAAGTATTGACGAAGAGGCTCCGTAGTTTTTCTCCTAGGAGCCAACAGATGTCTCATAAGTTATGACAAACAATTTAGTTTGCTAGCTTACAAACATTGACCAAGCAAATGGAACGAAGTAAAATAGGTCAAAATAGACTGGGCCGTTTTAACGTACGAATTTTGATTTCAGATAAATGTCACGATCTTGCTCTTTATCTTTAAACTACTACTTTTGTTTTGAACTATAGGATCTTTTCATCCAACGAAGTTGTATATTTTAAAATCTCACCAGATCTCAAAAGCGTTATACTGGCCTCAAATCATCGCCAAAATGCGAAAACAGTGCATTTCTATGAATCAAAGGGCTTTTAAAGCCATCTCGTTAATGCGAGAGAATGTAAGGTTAATAAAAAAAAACAACAACAACAATTGGAAAAGTTAGGTACCTTTGATAGGTTTATTGAAGTTGAAAGATTGAAAATACCTGTAGGTCTAATCGTAGAGTTAGACATTGCAGTCATAGAGGACTTAAGGGCTCTTTTAGGAGCCACCAAATCAATAAAAGTCATGAGCAACAAAATAATCACTAGTATGAATGTAAATAATTTTCATGTTAATTTAGCGTATTTGTTCAAAATAATCTTCATTTTACAGTTGAGGGGAAACTTCAACTTGATTATATTAAGCGAATGAGCCGAGGCCAATTTGGTTGCTACGGGGGAAAATTATGAGGAGGGATGGGGGTGGCAAAACTACTTAGATTCAAGCTATCTTACTTAGTTAATTTTTCTATGTTTTGTATCAGTCACAGTATTTTAGTAGCAATGACTTGTATGGCATTACAATGGCGATTTTCTTATCAATCGAAATTTGGGAAAGATGTACGAAGGTTAAAAAATATTTACTATCTTTATTTATTGATATTTAAACAAAACTAAAACATATTGCAACGATTTTCATTTGGGATTAAAATTGATTTACTAGCAATGTTTTTAAACAGCCAATTTATATGTTCAGTGTATATGTGGATGTATGAGACAAAACAAGAACTTTGTGCATGTGAATAAGTTCAGTAAAAAGACTTCAGTAAATCAAAGGGCTCTTGAAGTCATCTCGTTAATGCGTTGGAACATGAGGTTAAAAAAAGAAGAATCTAAAATAAATATAAAATAAATATGGTAAAGATGGCGTTGTAGAATCAGACATTATGTAGAAAATGCGAGGCGCAGTAGTCAACTGGATATGGTTCTTGGCAGGATAGAGAAGATTGAGAGAAAGTTTGAAAATTAGTGTTGGTGCAAGTCAAAAAAAGTTATGAGTAACAAATAATCACGAGTGTGAATTTAAATAATTTTGATGTTAGTGAAGTGAAAGTGAAAGACTTTTCCCGCCTTGCTAGCTAATTGACGATGAAAATGTGTTGTTGGTTCAATTTACACAGTGCATTTTCAGTTATTCATTGTCTATTTTCTGTTGGGATATTTGACAATGGAAAAGACTTTCTAAATCAAATACAATAGATTGCCGCAATTTCAAAACAATTAAAAGCCCACAAACCTATCAAGTGATCGATAATACGTCACGTGCAATGACTTTATATCTGATCAGATAACATATTAATATTAATTATCAAAATATCAACTGACACAACAAATGGTTACTGAATCTTTAATATTCTTTAAAGTATGGCCAGGTTCAAACATTGAACTTCACATGTGCCGAATCTAATGGAAGGAGACCGTAACAACATGTCATTTCTCTAGAGCTGCCTGTCCCCATGCCAGGACAATTTGAGCTATGTTTAGCAGACATCGCGCCATCAGCCATTTCTTTTTCAGCTCTCCAGCAGTATTCGAAAATAGAACGAAAGTCAAAATTTATGGTATTTTGCTGTTCCTACTCTTGAATAATGAAACGGAAAGTTTTGTAGTTAGCTAAAGTATCAACTCTGCTGTTTTATATATTTTGACGTGAAAAATGGCGGGAAAATGGTGATCACGTGGTCATTTTTCGGTCACGTCTGCTATGGACGCACTTATATAGAAAATATTGGGTCTGGAGCGGATAAACAGGGCACCACTCCTGGCGGTCACTTTTTTAGTTTCCCTTAGATCGAAATGAGGTTAATGACAGGCCTGCACCGACTCCGCTATGTGGTTTTGCGGTTGCGATGCATTTATATTAGCTTTCAAAGTTTGGCTGTTATGAGTATGTCGTTAAGTGATTTACGTCTTGAATGATGTGTTAGGCGGCGTTTTGTAAATAGTTTTCAGGAATGGTTGGTTTTGAACGAAACTCCATTTTTCATCAGTATTTGTTTAAGGTTTTTCAGTCGTGGGTGAAATGTTGTGACAAAAGGCATTATTATCTCGCGAGTTTTTTTCGTTTTGTTTTCATGCCAATTGCGTTCCGACAAAAGTGAAATTCAGAATACCAGTGCATTTAGGAGGGTGCTAATGGGGTTAACAGTTAACTGACAATTGCCCAAAAATGTAGTAGTTAACTGATAAATGAAAAGTTACCGTATTTTCTCTATTAAATGCCCCCGGCGTTTATTTCAAACTTGGCCTTGTGGACCCGGCGTTTCTTTGTATCAGCAGTTTTTTCTCGCCCGCCATTTTTTAAGAAAGGGTTATTATTCGTTTTTCTTGGCAGCCTTGTACCTTGCCCTTAAATCTTAAGTTTATTATACCACAAAAAAACGTTTGAGGAGCTTACTTACAACTTCCTCTATTATACCCGGCGTTTATTCGGGGGCCGGCGTTTAATCGAGAAAATACGGTAACAGTTAAGTGACATTCTATTAATTATACTAAATTAACGATTGTTGTTGTTAATAAAAGCAACATACATGTAGTTTTTTCCTAACAGCAAAGCTATTTTGTGACTTTTACCTGCCTCGCTGCGTGACCAGGTGACATATTAACCGATATTATATGCGAAAGGTACCAGGGTCGTAGAGCGTTGACCTTGATCTCCGTGATGGCGTCGAGTGGCGTGGTCAAAGTTATTCTGAGTTTTTATCGAGATGATGACAAAGGATCGGCATTCGAATGACACATAAGTCGCATACCGTTTGACATGACAAAGCACAATTCAATGGACATATAATCAAACAATAAGCGGAAAGTTTGGACTCGGTGAGTTTGATTTAAAGTTGTTCCGATTAGAGAAGATCGACGGGAAAGCTGTTACAAAGGCTCAGTTGGAAATGGAGCTACCTTTTCTAATGGGAAGTGCGACAAGTGAGATACATGGTATGTATTTTGTTTCGTCATTTTGTCCTAGCACGCGAACGCGGGTTGACCCCGGGTTTGACCACACGAGCCCTTTTCAGTGTTAGATTAAATGAGTAAGATTTCTGATTACACTAAAACCTGTATTAAGCAGACTCCAAAGTAAGTGGACACATCGTTGGTATTTTATTGGACACAAGCATCAGCGAGTTTCGATTTTTTTTCCTTCCCATACTCTGTGTACGATCCTGTATCAAACAGACATCTTACTGACGATCCTTATTACGGTTTTGGAAGCTATCTTGACAGGTGAGAAATTATGGTTTTTGTATGAGAATCTAATGTCGAATAATTTTCGTAAAGCGGCTGTTCTAAAAAAAATATAAACTAAAGCTACACGGCAAAGAGTTCTACTGACAAATTTTGGGGGCCTGTTTTTGTTTTAGTTTTCCATACATTTCTCTGTCTCTGGTTTTATGTAAACAATACAAGGCTTATGTCACGCAAAATTCGTTGAGAGGGAAGGGGTGCGTTGTCGCGAACGCCTCTGTTTGGCAGAAGTAGTCCATGACAATTCTCAAGTAAGAATGATTTAATCGCAAAGTCCCTAGATCTTTAGTCACAATGTTCACCAATCCCGTAGCCTGTTCCAGGCGTTCAGATAGTAAGGAAAGCGCGAATAGTTGGGGAAGGCGCGAAGAAAAGCGAGCGAAAAAAATTGCGGGAGGCGAGGCGTGGGAATTTTTTCGCTCGCTTTTCTTCGCGCCTTCCCCAACTATTCGCGCTTTCCCCACTATCTGAACGCCTGGAACAGGCTACCAATTCCGAAAACGCATTCACTCTGGTCATTCACATGGCCTGTAAAGTAACCTTATCTTAACTTTGCAAATTTAAAAGCCTTACTGATATACGAAATTTCCTACTTGTCAAGCTAAATCACTTGATAAGATCAATGAATGAAAATATTGAAATGAACCGATTTCCGACAGCGTGACCCAGTTAAAAAAGAAAAACATAAAACTTTCTTATACAAGCGCATGAGTATAGGCTACCAGTGTAGCCTCTTGTTAACTGACAATTGGCCGAAAAAACAGCAGTTAACTGACAATTGGGTACCCCCATTAGCACCCTCATTTACCAGTGCTAGATTAATTTGTCGTGTGTTTGGCCTTGTTTACAAAATGGTAAAGTAAGCTCACTGTAGCTGTCGAGAAAAAGCTGAAAAAAAAAGAGTTTACAGAAAAAGAGAAAAAGAGTTTACAGCTCTTTAGAGGCAAATTCACCGCGAGAAACAACTTCAGCATCACGCTTCAGTGAATGTTCTGACACCTATAGAATGAATTGAGTTCCATTGAAATAATCTAATGGATAGTATCAATTACATATCCGGAAAAAATCCTCCCGTTTTCGCGTTATTTAACGCTATATATATATATTTTTTTTTTTTTGTAATTTCTAAGTTTTTCAGGTTTGGAATTGTGAAATGTAGTACCCTAATCAGCCTGAAGGTTATTTTCGGGGGGGTTTTGATCTGGTCATTTCACGAACAGAAATCTAAAACCGGAAAGGAGGAAAGAGTTACGCGATTAACATCGGAACGGATAGATTGCCGTCCAAAATGGTGGCCTGTTCAGATGTGTGTTACTTTTCCTTTATACCCTCGTAAAGTTTGATGTTCCCAATGTTTACGTATTTTTCTACGAAAGAGACGATAACTTAATTTGTAATAGGAACGAAATTTAAAAAGCCCGTCAAGGTTGTTGAAAGAAGGTGTCGCAGAAGATTCCTGTCAGTTTTTAGAATTTTCAGTCAGTTCAGTTGCAACCTGTTGGTAAACGAACTTGAAATGTTCACCCGTATACAAACTCCTATTTTATGAGAGGGGTGAATGCAGCGATCTGTTTTTGGTCGTATCGTAAGTGTCTCAGTAAAGGCTGTAATTTTAGCTTGTATTCGCTACGCTTTATAGCTGCGGGGAGCTCGCTGGCATTTTAGCCTAGCATTTTCAGCTGCAAGTAGAAGGTAAGTCTTCTAAAAACCTATTAAGAAAAATTTAATACAGTGCACCAAGGATATAGATAAGTACAGTTTTAAGGGGGTGCAACGGTTAAATTCCTCTTCATAAATATTTCAATACTATTTATCTTTTGAATTAAGAGTAAACTAAATAGGTATTGAGTCCATCCATTTGAATTAATGATTTCAACTGATTTTTAAAGGCCTTAATTATTATATTGTCTACGAACTTCTCATTGCGTTAAAACCACACGGCTAGGCCTTGCACGCTCAGCTTATTACAAGTGCACGACTTATCGTCGTACATTTTTATCCAGTTGAATTCCGGTTATGCAAAAATTGATTAAACTCGAACCCTTCGTAGAACTCGAAGTTTACGCTAACTGTAACAAAAATCGATTACATTGAAATGGCATTATTTGGCAAGAGAATAGACCAAAATCTTGTAAAATTTTAAACTTTCCCGGAAATTTCTTTCACAGTGTGGCGCGTATATCAACTGATCTTGAAAATCCACCGGCATAAAACCATCCGAGCCAAATGAACAAGCATTTGAGAATGCAATGAAATTCTAATCATCGCAACTTGAATATAAAATTTTAACTCATTCGAGTCAGAACAGCGAATTGATAATAATTATGTTTCGTTTCTTGATAGATCATGGCAGGTAGGTTCATACTTGCGTGAGAGCACTAGAATAATTCAGGAAATAACGCTTTTCCACTTATGCTGATAAGCGTTCATGTTTAAAATTCTAAGCCGCCAACCGCGTACTGTGATCAGTTTAATTTTTATCTGCAACGACAGTGAGCTTTACTGCCACTGTAATCACTTTGTGGTTGTCGAAGAATTGCAAATAGAACCAGAAATTTTAGCTGTCTCTGCGACCCGCAAAAATTTCCTCCCGAAAAACAAATTCAGTCGGACACTTGTGCACGGTAGCTAAATCAACAAAACTATGACGTCTTTCCCAAACTATTGCATAATCAAACCGTAATAGCAATGTTTCAAAAATAGAACAAACGCAAATTTTGCTCTGCCATATCGCTCTTATTAAAGCACAAACTTCCCCGTCCCATTTAACTTTCTTAAAACGCCGCCATTCGTAAAAATACACCGTGAAATTCTCAAACTGCGTTTGCCAAAGCACGCATTTGACCTATTTTTACCCTTCTAAAGGTAACGTGAGATATCGAAACTTAAGAAGAACTTAATGCCTTTGCGGTAACGTAATGTGAGATATGACAAGTTCATGACAAGTTCTGACATCCCAATACCCTAGGGAAATTAACAATAGGTTTGGGGGTGCTCCCCAAAAATTTTAGGTGCAGTATGTGAAGCCCTTCTTGAAATCCTAACCGGTTTAACCAACCATATCTTCAATGCCCTAATATAGCTTCTATAAAGAAGAAGGAAGAAACCCCCCCGGACAAAAGTCCACAAAATTTTGTTAACAACTTTTGTCCCTTTTTTCGTGACTGACTCCGAAATCTCGCCTAATGCGCATGCGCATTAACGAGATAAAAAGGAATGTTTTATCTAAATACTTCACGAAGGTAGACTATTGTAAAAAAGGCAAATGAAAATATTTTACTTGTCGCTTTTTCCGTCAACTAAAAAATTGTGTACCTTCGGGCAGAACGGTGTCTCTTGTAGGAATAGAGCTGGTGATTAGATTTCGTTTCCTTTTATAGCCGAAGCTGTTTTCAAAACATCTCGGCTTAAAGAAGCCTTGGTTAAAACGACAAGCGACCTGGCCCCGAAAATTGCCGACATGAGACGTTCTGAATAGCGAGAAGCGGCTCGATTCCGCTTCAAAAATACGACAAATTACGACAGCGACTTTAGAAGGTTGTGCAATTTACCAATAAAAATTAAACATTATTGACCATATCGTTCATATCAACACCCGACGGCCAACGGTCTGTTTTAATGATCAATTTGTTATTGAAACGTCTACCAACCTCGTTCCCAAGGCCCCTATCTTCCTCTCTCTTGGATCGGACGTGCAGTTAGAGTACACCCTAGACTCCCGGTAATACACATACATATCCGTGACCTTTGATTTTTGATTTTTTGGTGCAAATTGGTTTTAACAAGCTTAATAATTTTCCTTCGAGCATTTTTAAAAAGAGACTTTTCTTTTGATCTTGATGAAAAATTGCACTTTATCAAATAAGGACAAATAAGTGACAGGTCACGCGTGTGGTTTCCGTTCGAATTACACGCACCGGCTCCCCCGACGGTGTCAATTTGCACGAGGGCAAAAGTAACGACCCTCCCCTCGGGTGAATGTCATTTTGTCTCTGTGACGCGGTCGCTAAGCTTTAGTATTCGAATTTCGTGGTACAGCCGTTTGGATCGCGAACAATGGCGAAGCGAAGATGGCCAGTATCGCTCCAAAACGGAGCCCTTTTAGAGCCCGTGAAAGGGAATTTGGAAGGTAGCACGAATCGCACGGGTAGACATTTAACCTGCGGCCTCACTGGTGGCAATTCGGGGAGGTTGAGTTGAATTGTTTAGAATTTATTGGCCTTCGCGTGGCGAGGGTTCGCTCAGAGGTCTCCAGCCTTCCCTTTTTTATAGTGGATAGTGGGGCGAGTGACAAAAGTTGTAAAAATGCATTTAAACCGGTCAGGATACATCAAGAGACAATAAAGTAAAGGTGAGAAGACTTTAGTGTGTAATATTTTCGATTTTTCTATCGCTTATCAATTCCGTGACAAATCGTATTATTACCTAATATATTTCATTACTGTGTAGTGGCTTCGAATCTGTAAGGGACGGACCATTTAATTTTTGTGGGGCGGGAGGGGGGGTTGGGCAATTTCTTCTGAGCATGAATTTTTTTTTCCAGCATCACTATTTGCAAGAATTTATTTTACCTTAATGCTTGAATTTTTTTTCCACGTGCTTTCTTGTGCACGAATTTTTTTCTCTTAAATTTCTTCTGCAGGAATTTTTTTTTCGTAATTGCCCAACCCCCCCCGCCACACACACACACACACACACACACACACACAAAAATTAAATGGTCCGTCCCTAACTTGATGTGACTCACATCACGATTAGTCTGCCTGTGGGATCATCCACTTTAAATCTTTGATGTGTGCCACAACACATCGGATGTTTACGCTTATCCGCGTTTGTAGATCTTTATATATAAGATATAAACATCTAAGAATTTTACGGAGATTTTAAAGAAGAAAAGAACTGATCCATTACCTATGGTCGCTACAATGTCTGTCATTGATCGATCAGAGTCCGTTCACGCATATTCATTGCCATTTTAAGACTTAAATTCAGTCAGAAAGTCAAGACAAAAAAGTGCATATCCTTAGAATTCCTCTATTCCTCAAAGAAAGAATTAAGCAAATATATATTTTTCCAACGTTAATTTCATTTTTAAGACAGTTTTGAGATTCGCTCTATCCTGTTCTTTATAATCTTCCGGAAACCGGACATTCCACAAAGATAACAAGGTATCGCAGAACATTCATAATCCATCGGACAAAATTATCAACAAAAGCAAAGAAACTTTTGATAACTCAGACGTCAGATGTGGGTGGGCTGAAATATCTGTTTTCCGCTTAGTTGTCAATGCTTGTTAAAGGAAATATTTCACGCAGTTGTATGTTGTTATCGATATCGATGTGAAATGTTTTGGAAAGTGAAGCGGACATTGATTTTTCTTTTGTGGAGAGTTGAAAAAGAAATGGCTGCATAAGTTAATGTTATGCATGAATGGGTTATTTGCGAATATATAGTAGTTCTGTCTTTTTTTATTCGAAAGTCGAGAGTTTTCTATTTCCGGTATCATGTGTTTAGTAACTATTAGAGATTAAATGGGTCTGCTTTAAACCTCAAAATATAGTGTTGAAAGTGTCTTCTTAACGACCCCCGGGGTCACGGCCGCAGTAAAATTTCGTAAAATATTCTATTAAGATCCAAGTCTTATGCAATTGTTTTTTAATAGCTCCTCAGAGTTTATTCCGCGTGTAAGTGTAATGTGTTTCTCGGAGCTAGGCAGTATCTCCATTGTCAGAAGTATAGCATCATTTCATCCGGTTTAAAATATTTGAATCTCCAGCATGATAGCTGTACACTCTTTGTTAAGTTTCCCGGAAAGTGACATCATGAAACTTAGCGCCCCAATTTCTCAAATTATAAAATTTGTACTAAAGTAATCAAACATGCGGGATTCCTGACTGCAGTATTTTTCAAAACCTTTTTCTGATCCGAGATACAGGCAAGGTTGTCCGTTGTTGCATTATTATGCAGTATTACTTTATTTTGTATTAAATTTTCCACCGCAGAAATATACTCGCGCAGAAAAAAATTACTTGTTTTAATGATGTATATCGGCTAAACAAGAACTTTTCAACAGTGAATATATTGCTATCATAACTCCGAGGCGACCGGCACAACAGTCATCTGTATTCCCGATTCAACTCCACACACGTCCTCAAAAGAACCAGAGACTGTTATCATAATGCTGATACATTTTTACAACGTACAATAATTCACTCACTAGTTTTCTCGTTGTTTATGTTCATATTGGTTCCAGAACAGCAACCATATAACTAGGAGAACTATACAAACCTCCGGTCAGGAAGTAAAATTGTTTAATACCGATGCCTTGGATTTTATTTATACTTGACCAGAAATCCGCAAACATTTCCTCCCAGCAGAAATTTTAGCTGTCCCGACGCGCAAAAATTTCCTCCCGCAAAACAAATTCAGTCGGACAATCCGAAAAATTTCCTTGTGCACGGTAGCTAAACCAATAAAACTACGACGTCTTTCCCATACTATTGCATACAAACGCAAAGTTCATGCTATTTTGCTCTGCCATATCGCTCATATTAAAACACAAACTTTCCCGTCCAATTTAACTTTCTTAAAACGTCTCCATTCGTAAAAATAGACCGTGAAATTCTCAAACTACGTTTCCCAAGAAAACGCATTTGACCTATTTTTACCATTCTCGAAAGCAACTTGAATGGCTTTACGACAAATGATTGAAAATTTTGAATATTGATACGTAACGTGAGATATCGAAACTAAGAACTTTAATATCTTTGCGGTGACGTAATGTGAAATATGACAAGTTCATGACAAGTTCTGACATCCCAATACCCTAGGGAAATTAACAATTGTTCCGGGGGTGTTCCTCGAATATTTTAGTGACGGTATGTGACGCCCTTCTTGAAATCCTAACCGCTTTAGCCAACCATATCCTCAATGCCCTAATATAGCTTCTATAAAAAAGGGACAAGAAACCCCCCGGACAAAAGTCCACAAACTTTTGTTAACAACTTTTGTCCCTTTTTCGTACTCGACTCCGAAATCTCGCTTAATGCGCATGCGCACTAACGAGATAAAAATGCACAAAATGTACGTTTCGGGACGTGCGGAGCAACATTTGGCAAAATCTTACTTTTCAGCTCACCAGATCTCAAAATCGTCGTACTGACCTCAAAACATCGCCAAAAAGCGAAAACAGTACATTTCTATGAAAAATGCACTAAACGTACGTTTCGGGCCGTGCGGAGCATCTTTTGGTAAAATCTCGCTTTTGAGCTCACCAGATCTCAAAATCGTCGTACTGACCTCAAATCATCGCCAAAAAGGGAAAACAGCGCATTTCTATAAAAAATGCACAAAACGTACGTTTCGGGCCGTGCGGAGCAAGTTTTGGCAAAATCGCACTTTTTAGCACACCAGTTCACAAAATCGTCGTACTGGCCTCAAATCATCGCCAAAAAGCGAAAACAGTGCATTTCTATGAAAAGCGGACAAAGCACACGTTTGGGGCCGTGCGGAGCAACTTTGGGCAAAATCTTACTTTTGAGCTCACCGGATCTCAAAATCGCCGTACTGACCTCAAAACGTCGCCAAAAAGCGAAAACAGTGCATTTCTATGAAAAATGCTCAAAACGTACGTTTTGGGCCGTGCGTAGCAAGTTTTGACAAAATCTCACCTTTCAGCACACCAGGACTCAAAATCGTCGTACAGGACTGAAATAATCGCTGAAAAGCGAAAACTGCATTTCTATGAAAAGTACATAAAACGCACGTTTGGGGCCGTGCCGAGCAACTTTTCGCAAAATCCTACTTTTGAGCTCACCAGATCTCAAAATCGTCGTATTGACCTCAAATCATCACCAAAAAGCGAAGACAGTGCATTTCTATGAAAACTGCACAAAACGTACGTTTTGGGCCGTGCGGGGCAACTTTGGGCAAAATCTCACTTTTAAGCACACCAGATCTGAAAATCGTCGTACTGGCCTGAAATCATGGCCAAAAAGCGAAAACAGTGCATTTCTATGAAAAATGCACAAAACGTACGTTTCGGGCCGTGCGGAGCAAGTTTTGGCAAAATCTCACTTTTGAGCTCACCAGATCTCAAAATCGTCGTGCTGGCCTCAAATCATCGCCAATAAGCGAAAACAGTGCATTTCATGAAAAATGCACAAAACGCACGTTTGCGGCCGTGCGAAGCAAGTTTTGGCACAATCTCACTTTTGATCACACCAGATCTCAAAATCGTCGTTCTGGCCTCAAATCATCGACTTCAAACGGGGAATGTCTTCCTCTTCTATGCCGCCCTTCCTGACGTGCATTTGTATATGACGTTGAAGGTTGTAGCCGTAAAAGAAGCAACCTGTTATCCTACACATCCTCTCCTTATGATGGCTTCTTTTCTTCTGCTCGCTGTCGCTCTTCAGGGGACTTGCTGTTTTCTTTTTCGTTTTCTTTACGGGCGCTTGGAAATCGCTCTCGCTGTCTGTTGTAAGGGAACTTGCTGTTTTCTCCTTTGCCTTCTTTACAGGGTGGTAGTCGCTCTCACTGTCGGTTGGTGTGGCTTTTCTTTTCCTGGACTTCTTCTCTTCCTCGTCTCTCTCAATGTCCTTATCTGCATCGCCACCTGTTTGATCTTCGTTTAAGTGAAACGTTTCTGGCGCACAGTCTAGCGTTAACTTGTACATTCCATATAATGTCTCAGTGTCAAGGGCTCTTGAGGCTTGGTCATTAATCTCTCATTGCTGAGAGATCATCGACATGCACCCCAAGGCCCGTTTCGCGCACCTTTGTAGCACCTTCGAGGCTAGGTCATCAATCTCTCGTTGCTGAGAGATCCAGGACATGCACCCAAGGCCCGTTTGGCGCACCTTTGTAGCATTTTAAGGCCCAAAGCATCCGCTGCTTGGTAAAGAACTGCACAGTGGCGATAATCGGAGCGAAAAGTGTTCCAGTTAATGTCTTTGTCCTTGTTGTACGGTACTCTTTGTGTTTTTACCTTCAAAACATCCTTCGCTGCTTGGTCACCATTATAAGCATGATATTATATTATATTATATATTATATTAGCTTCTGTTGACGTGTTTTCGCATGTGTTCGAGGTTTTGAACTACAAGCATAAGGTTGAGCCGATATTAAAACCGAGTGTATTTGCAGATAGTATTAAAGTCATGCTATATATCCTGCAAATTTGAATTTGTTTGATGTAATCCCCTCAGAGATATTAACGATCAAATTGTAGCCTCGTTTCCATTTTTGAAAAACTTGTAAACAAGGCTAGAAACAAACCGTTGAGCCGATAATAGCGCCGAGTGTATTGACAAATAGTATTAAAGACGTTGTATATATCCAGCGAATTTGAGCAAGTGTGATAAAATCCCGTCAGAGATATTAACGTTCAAAGTATAGCCTCGCTTGCATGTTAGACGCACTTTTGGGTCCGCCATATTGGACAAAAATCAACTGTTAATAACTCGCACGTTTTAGAAGCTGTTTCCCTGACTTTAGCAACGCGGTTAGATCACTTTGGGATCTAACTCGATTGATATAAACACTGCCATTAACACGAGATCTGACGATGTTAGTAACGGTTGAAATTTGCAGCTAATTCATTATTCAGTTATTAATTACTCCTAAGCACAATGATGAATTCACGCAAAACTTACCCCAAAGTGTTTTTTTCCTGGTGTATCAACTACATCTATCATAAAAGTATAGATAAACCCTCGTCCTTTGTCTCTAAAAGCCATAAAGTGATTTCTTGAGGAGAGGGTTAAATATCTAAAGATAAACTGCTGACTATGCAAAAGCAAACACTTTCGGTTGGGAAAACAGTTTCCTAGAGTAGCACTAGGACCTTATGTCATAGTTCTGATAGTTGGTTTGGTCGTGTATAGTCTTAAAAAGGTCTAAATAGAGTACAAATGCGGAGCACAAAAGAGCGTGTACTCACCGCTCCATGGCTTGTCCCTGCTGTGATGACCAGCTTCATGTACGGACACTGATATGTCTTAAAACGTACCCCATCATAACTCCTAAAGGTCCTAAAGTATTACTGCTTTAGACTTCAAATTTAGCAGATAGTACAAAGTCATAAGTTTAGTAGATTGACAGTGTCGATGTCTCATTGTGACGTCATTGTGACATCATTGAAAATGGCTAGGAAAATCATATTTTTTGAAACCTAAATGTTGAATGGAGAAAGATACGGACTTGTGCTTTGATGTGCTACATTTACAGATTATTAGGATGCTCTGTACCAAGTTTCAGATGATTTAGATAAATTGTCCATTTTTAATAATTGTTTTCTTTCAGAAAAATTCTAAAATGGCGGTCCTAATTCTTGGATGGCATCATATTTTGAAACCTAAATTCTAAATGGAGACAGATATTGTGCGATTTCTATGAAAAGTGTACGAAACGCACGTTTGGGGCCGTGCGGAGCACGTTTTTGGCAAAATCTTACCTTTGAGCTCACCAGATCTTAAAATCATCGTACTGACCTCAAATCATCGCCAAAAAGTGAAAACAGTGCATTTCTATGAAAAGTGAACAAAACGCACGTTTGGGGCCGTGCGGAGCAACTTTTGGCAAAATCTCACTTTTGAGCTCACCAGATCTCAAAATCGTCGTACTGACCTCAAATCATTGCCAAAAAGTGAACACAGTGCATTTCTATAAAAAGTGCACAAAATGCACGTTTCGGGCGGTGTGGAGCAAGTTTTTGGCAAAATCTCACCTTTGAGCTCACCAGATCTCAAAATCACCGTACTGACCTCAAATCATCGCCAAAAAGTGAAAACAGTGCATTTCTATGAACAGTGCACAAAACGCACGTTTGGGGCCGTGCGGAGCACCTTTTGGCAAAATCTTACTTTTGAGCTCATCAGATCTCAAAATCGCCGTGCTCACCTCAAAACGTCGCCAAAAAGCGAAAACAGTGCATTTCTATGAAAAATGCACAAAACGTACGTTTCGGGCCGTACGGAGCAATTTTTGGCAAAATCTCACTTTTGAGCACACACACCAAATCTCAAAATCGTCGTACTGGCCTCATATCATCGCCAAATCAGGAAAGCAGTGCAATTTCTATGAAAAGTGTACGAAACGCAGGTTTGGGGCCGTGCGGAGCAAGTTTTAGCAAAATCTCACTTTTGAGCTCACCAGATCTCAAAATCGTCGTACTGACCTCAAATCATTGCCAAAAAGTGAACACAGTGCATTTCTATGAAAAATGCACAAAACCTACGTTTCGGGCCGTGCAGAGGAAGTTTTGGCAAAATCTCACTTTTCAGCACACCAGGTCTCAAAATCTTCGTACTGGCCTGAAATTATGGCCAAAAAGCGGAAACAGTGGATTTCTATGAAAAATGCTCAAAACGTACGTTTCGGGCCGTGCGTAGCAAGTTTTTGTAAAATCTCACTTTTCAGCACACCAGATCTCAAAATCGTCGTACTGACCTCAAATCATCGCCAAAAGCGAAAACAGTGCATTTCCATGAAAAGTGCACAAAACGCACGTTTGGGGCCGTGCGGAGCATCGTTTGGCAAAATCTTACTTTTGAGCTCACCAGATCGTAAAATCGAATTTGAGAAAGTGTGATAAAATCCCGTCAGAGATATTAACGTTCAAAGTATAGCCTCGTTTGCATGTTTGACGCACTTTTGGGTAAGCCATATTGGACAAAATTCAACTTTTAATAACTCGCACGTTTTAGAAGCTGTTTCCTTGACTTTAACAACACGGATA
This sequence comes from Cladopsammia gracilis, assembly GCA_022457155.1. Classification (NCBI taxonomy): domain Eukaryota; kingdom Metazoa; phylum Cnidaria; class Anthozoa; order Scleractinia; family Dendrophylliidae; genus Cladopsammia; species Cladopsammia gracilis. The sequence continues at coordinate 186,305 of JAJGOT010000618.1, forward strand.
GATCACTTTGGGATCCAATTCGATTGATATAAACACTGCCATTAACACGAGATCTGACGATGTTAGTAACGGTTGAAATTTGCAGCTAATTCATTATTCAGTTATTAATTACTCCTAAGCACAATGATGAATTCACGCAAAACTTACACCAAAGTGTTTTTTTCCTGATGTATCAACTACATCTATCATAAAAGTATAGATAAACCCTCGTCCTTTGTCTCTAAAAGCCATAAAGTGATTTCTTGAGGAGAGAGTTAAATATCTAAAGATAAACTGCTGACTATGCAAAAGCAAACACTTTCGGTTGGGAAAACAGTTTCCTAGAGTAACACTAGGACCTTATGTCATAGTTCTGATAGTTGGTTTGGTCGTGTATAGTCTTAAAAAGGTCTAAACAGAGTACAAATGCGGAGCACAAAAGAGCGTGTACTCACCGCTCCATGGCTTGTCCCTGCTGTGATGACCAGCTTCATGTACGGACACTGATATGTCTTAAAACGTACCCCATCATAACTCCTAAAGTATTACTGCTTTAGACTTCAAATTTAGCAGATAGTACAAAATCATAAGTTTAGTAGATTGACAGTGTCGATGTCTCATTGTGACGTCATTGTGACATCATTGAAAATGGCTAGGAAAAACATATTTTTTGAAACCTAAATGTTGAATGGAGAAAGATACGGACTTGTGCTTTGATGTGTTACATTTACAGATTATTAGGATGTTCTGTACCAAGTTTCAGATGATTTAGATAAATTGTCCATTTTTAATAATTGTTTTCTTTCAGAAAAATTCTAAAATGGCGGTCCTAATTCTTGGATGGCATCATATTTTGAAACCTAAATTCTAAATGGAGACAGATATTGTGCGATTTCTATGAAAAGTGCACAAAACGCACGTTTGGGGCCGTGCGGAGCAAGTTTTGGCAAAATCTCACTTTTGAGCACACACACCAAATCTCAAAATCGTCGTACTGGCCTCATATCATCGCCAAATCAGGAAAGCAGTGCAATTTCTATGAAAAGTGTACGAAACGCAGGTTTGGGGCCGTGCGGAGCAAGTTTTAGCAAAATGTCACTTTTGAGCACACCAGATCTCGAAATCGGCGTACTGGCCTCAAATCATCGCCAAATCGGCAAAACAGTGCGATTTCTAAGTCTGGCAGGTCTGTCCTTTATGTAACCTTGAAAATCAATCTCTAAGACACATGTTAATTACTTGCAGTGTATCCTCGTCGTTTTGGACTTTTTTTTCTCGCCACCACTAACTGGTGGCGAGAAAAATTTAATGAAAAACTGACTTTATCTGAAAATACTATTTTATACGGTTGGCACAAAGAGTCAAACAATTGGAAAGTTCTTAACTACTGTTTGATTGTCGCCAAATATCATGTTTTTGCCAAATATCATGTTTTTTACGCAGCGGCATCCTAGACTTCGACAGTTTTCTTTTGCGCTTTGATAACAAAATTGATATTCTACGCACCATAGCTTTTAAATCTAACCGATTAGAGCAATTTAAAAAGCATGGGCTAAGTGAATGTTAGTGCAACTCCCTTAAGTCATTGTCGTCAGAGACTTTTTACGTTTTTGAGTGATTTTCTGCATATAACCGATCCATAGGATTTCGTGACTCCATATTTGGGGTTACCATGGAAAGTGTTGCTGTTCTAAACAACTGAAGGCTCGAGTTTTCTAGAAACGTCATTATGACGTAGTGTTATTGCTTCATTGAGCTATAATAGCGGCTCAAATATTTTTTGTATGCGATTTTTGGTAAGTTTACAGCCATTTTTTTTTTATCTTTAGTAGCTCCCTGATGAGCATCATTAAGCGTGAAAGTAGCTAAGAGTCCACTTTCTCAAAGAAGCGAGTAAGGTGATGTACTTCGTTTGCGAATTTGGCTTGTTGTTCGTAGAACTGAAAACATGGCCGCTCCGAAACGAAGTAGCCTTGGGACTCCACTACTGATGAATTTCATGACCTACCACGGCATATTTTGGGATTTACGACCAGTGAAGAGCACAACAAGCGCCAAATTTTGGTGGTAGGTCGGATTGGCTGTGGCTAGGAGCCAACAAAATTCTCATAAGTTATGACAAAAAACACAATATATTTTTCCATCTTACAAACATTAACTAAGCAAAGTAAACAAAGCTCAAAATAGACTGAGCCGTTATAACGCACGCATTTTGCTTTCAGATAAATGTCACGATTGCCACTGCCTCTCCAGCAAACGAAGGCAACTTTGGTTGTCAGCTAAAATGTAATCCACTTCAATCCTTGCAATCCTGCGCTTTGTCTCCAAACTACTACTTTTATTTTGTACTATAGGATCTTTTTATCCAACTAAGTTGTATATTTTGTGCCATTTGGCGATAGAACGTTTAAATAAGGTAAGCGACATTTTGCCATTTCGGTGGGACAGCCATCAGTATGCATTAACGAAGAGTATTCACGAAGTGCGACGGCTAAAACTAAAAATGCCCGAAATATTTACGAAGAGGCTCCGTAATGTTTCCCTTAGGAGCCAACAAATTGTAATCCACTTCAATCCTTGCAATCCTGCGCTTTGTCTCCAAACTACTACTTTCATTTTGTACCATAGGATCTTTTTATCCAACTAAGTTATATATTTTGTGCCCTTTGGCGATATAACGTGCGAATAAGTTAAGCGACATTTTGCAGTTTCAGCGGGACAGTGTCATTACTATCCATTTACGAAGAGTATTCACGAAGTGCCACTGCAAAAACCGATAATAATGCCCGAAATATTGTGGAAGAGGCTCCGTAATTTTTCTCCCCAGGAGCATACATATGTCTCATAAGTTATGACAAACAAACAATTTAGTTTTCTATCTTACAAACATTTACTAAGCAAATGGCACGAAGTAAGGCAGCTTAAAATAGACTGAGCGTTATAACGCACGCATTTTGGTTTCAGATAAATGTCACGATTGACACTGCCTCTCCTGCAAACGAATGGTTTCCAACTATTTCGGACATTTTCGGTTTTAGCCGTCGCACTTCGTGAATACTCTTCGTAAATGCATACTAATGACACTGTTCCGCCAAAATGAAAAAAAGTTGCTTAGGTTATTTCCACGTTATATCGCCAAACTGCACAAAAGATACAACTTGGTTGGATAAAAATAGCCTAAAGCACAAAATAAAACTAGTAGTTTGGAGACAAAGCGCAGGATTGCAAGGATTGAAGTGGATTACAGTTCAGCTAGACACCAAAGCTGCCTTCGTTTGCTGGAGAGGCAGTGTCAATCGTGACATTTATCTGAAACCAAAATGCGTGCGTTATGACGGCTCCGTCCATGTTTAGCTTATTTACTTCGTTGCATTTGCTTAGTTAATGTTTGGAAGATGGAAAAATAAATTGTGTCTTTGTCATAACTTAACGGCTCAGTCTATTTTGAGCTGCTTTACTTCGATTCACTCACTTGCTTAGTCAATGTTTGTAACATAGAAAGCTAAATTGTTTGTTTGTCATAACTTATGAGATATTTGATGGCTCCTAGAAGAAAAATTGATGACCTAGCCTCGAAGGTGCTACACAGGTGCGCCAAATGGGCCTTGGGGTGCATGTCGATGATCTCTCAGCAATGAGAGATTGATGACCAAGCCTCAAGAGCCCTTGACACTCAGACATTATATGAAATGTACAAGTTAACGCTAGACTGTGCGTCAGAAACGTTTCACTTAAACAAAGATCAAACAGGTGGCGATGCAGATAAGGACATTGAGAGAGACGAGGAAAAGAAGAAGTCCAGGAAAAGAAAAGCCACACCAACAGACAGTGAGAGCGACTACGAACCTGTAAAGAAGGCGAGGGAGAAAACAGCAAGTGCCCTTACAACAGACAGCGAGAGCGATTTCCAAGCGCCCGTAAAGAAAACGAAAAAGAAAACAGCAAGTCCCCTGAAGAGCGATGACGAAGCGCCCGTAAAGAAAACGAAAAAGAAAGCAGCAAATCCCCTGAAGAGCGACAGCGGGCAAAAAAAGAAGCTATCAAAAGGAGAGGATGTGTAGGATAACAGGCTGCTTCTTTTACGGCTACAACCTTCAACGTCATATACAAATGCACGTCAGTATGAAGTCGATGATTTGAGGCCAGAACGACGATTTTGAGATCTGGTGTGATCAAAAATAAGATTTTGCCAAAACTTGCTCCGCACGGCCCCAAACGTGCTTTTTGTGCACTTTTCATAGAAATGCACTGTTTTCGTTTTTTGGCAATGATTTGCGGCGAGTACGACGATTTTGAAATCTGCTGAGCTCAAAAGTGAGATTTTGCCAAAACTTGCTCCGCACGGCCCCAAACGTGCATTTTTCTGCACTTTTCATAGTAACGCACTGTTTTCGCTTATTGGCGATGATTTGAGGCCAGTACTACGATTTTCAGATCTGGTGTCCTGAAAAGTGAGATTTTGCCAAAACTTGCTGCGCACGGCCCGAAACGTACGTTTTGTGCATTTTTCATAGAAATGCACTGTTTCCGCTTTTTTGCGATGATTTGAGGCCAGTACGACGATTTTGAGATCTGGTGTCCTGAAAAGTGAGATTTTGCCAAAACTTGCTGCGCACGGCCCGAAACGTACGTTTTGTGCATTTTTCATAGAAATGTACTGTTTCCGCTTTTTTGCGATGATTTGAGGCCAGTGCGACGATTTTGAGATGTGGTGTGCTTAAAAGTGAGATTTTGCGAAAACTTGCTCCGCACGGCCTTAAACGTGCGTTTTGAGCACTTTTCATAGAAATGCACTGTTTTCGGTTTTTGGCGATGATTTGAGGCCAGTACGACGATTTTGAAATCTGCTGAGCTCCAAAGTGAGATTTTGCCAAAACTTGCTCCGCACGGCCCCAAACGTAGGTTTTGTGATTTTTCATAGAAATGTACTGTTTTTGCTTTTTGGCGATGATTTGAGTTCAGTACGACGATTTTGAGATCTGGTGTGCTCAATAGTATGATTTTGCCAAATCTTGCTCCGCACGGCCCCAAACCTGCGGTTTGTGCACTTTTCATAGAAATGCACTGTTTTCGCATTTGACGATGATTTGAGGCCAGTACGACGATTTTGAGATCTGGTGTGCTCAAAAGTAAAGTGAGATTTTACAATATACAACTTCGTTGGATAAAAAGATCCTATAGTTCAAAACAAAAGTAATAGTTTGAAGATTAAGCGCAGAATTGCAAGGATTGAAGTGGATTACAGTTTATCTTGGAATCAAAGTTGCCTTTGCTTGCTGGAGAGGCAGTGTCAATCGTGAAATTGATCTGAAACCAAAATGCGGTTGTTATAAAGGCTCTGTCTATTTTAAGCTGCTTTACTACGTTGCATTTGCTTAGCTAATAATTGTAAGATTCAAAAAAATTCATTGTTTGTTTGCCATAAGTTATGAGACAGGATTGCAATGATTGAAGTGGATTACAGTTTAGCTAGAAATCAAAGTTGCCTTTGTTTGCTGGAGAGGCAGTGTCAATCGTGACATTTATCTGAAACCAAAATGCGTGCGTTATAACGGCTCAGTCTGTTTTGAGCTGCTTAACTTCGTTCCATTTGCCTAGTCAATTTTTGCAAGAGAGAAAACTTTATTGCTAGTTTGTCATAACTTATGAGACATCTGTTGGCTCCTACGAGAAAAATTACGGAGCCTCTTCGTCAATATTTCGAGCATTTTCGGTTTTAGCCTTCGCACTTCATGAATACTTTTCGTAAATGCATACTAATGACACTGTTCCGCCGAAATAAGAAAATGTCGCTTAGCTTATTTCCATGTTATATCGCCAAACAGCACAAAATATACAACTTGGTTGGATAAAAAGATCCTATTGTACTAAACAAAAGTAGTAGTTTGGAGATAAAGCGCAGGATTGCAAGGATTGAACCGGATTACAGTTTAGCTGGAAATCAAAGTTGCCTTTGTTTGCTGTAGAGGCAGTGTCAATCGTGGCATTTATCTGAAACCAAAATGCGTGCGTTATAACGGCTCAGTCTATTTTGAGCTTCTTTACTTCGTTGCATATGCTAAGTTAATTTTGTAAGGGGGGAAAATAAATTGTTTGTTTGTCGTAAGTTATGAGTCATTTCTTGGCTCCTATGCGAAAAGTTACGGAGCCTCTTCGTCAATATTTCGGGCATTTTCGGTTTTAGCCATCGCACTTCGTGAATACTCTTCGTAAATGCATACTAATGACACTGTCCGGCCGAAAAGGCAAAATGTCGCTTTACTTATTTCCACGTTATATCGCCAAACGGCACAAAATATGTAACTTGGTTGGATTAAAATATCCTTTAGCACAAAATAAAAGTAGTAGTTTGGAGACAAAGCGCAGGATTGCAAGGATTGAAGTGGATTAAGATTTAGGTAAATGTAAAAGTTGTCTTTGTTTGCTGGAGAGGCAGTGTCAATCGTGACATTTATCTGAAATCAAAATGCGTACGTTAAAACGGCCCAGTCTATTTTTAGCTGCTTTAGTTCGTTCCATTTGCTTAGTCAATGTTTGTAACATAGAAAGTTAAATGGTTTGCTTGTCATAACTTATGAGTCATTTCTTGGCTCCTATGAGACAAATTGATGACCTAGTCTCGAAGGTGCTACAAAGGTGCGCGAAACGGTCCTTGGGGTGCATGTCGATGATCTCTCAGCAATGAGGGATTGATGACCAAGCCTCAAGAGCCCTTGACACTGAGACATTATACGGAATGTACAAGTTAACGCTAAACTGTGCGCCAGAAACGTTTCACTTAAACAAAGATCAAACAGGTGGCGATGCAGATAAGGACATTGAGAGAGACGAGAAAGAGAAGAAGTCCAGGAAAAGAAAAGCCACACCAACAGTCAGTGAGAGCGACTACGAACATGTAAAGAAGACAAAGGAGAAAACAGCAAGTGCTCTTACAACAGACAGCGAGAGCGATTTCCAAGCGCCCGTAAAGAAAACGAAAAAGAAAACAGAAAGTCGCCTGAAGAGCGATGACAAAGAGCCCGTAAAGAAAACGAAAAAGAAAGCAGCAAGTCCCCTGAAGAGCGATAGCGAGCAGAAACGGGCCTTGGGTTGCATGTCGATGATCTCTCAGCAATGAGAGATTGATGACCAAGCCTCAAGAGCCCTTGACACTGAGACATTATATGGAATGTACGAGTTAACGCTATACTGTTCGCCACAAACGTTTCACTTAAACGAAGATCAAATAGTTGGCGATGCAGATAAGGACATTGAGAGACGCGAGGAAGAGAAGAAGTCCAGGAAAAGAAAAGCCACACCAACAGACAGTGAGAGCGAGTACGAACCTGTAAAGAAGGAAAAGGAGAATACGGGAAGTGCCTTTACAACAGACAGAGAGAGCGATTTCCAAGCGCCCGTAAAGAAAACGAAAAAGAAAACAGCAAGTCCCCTGAAGAGCAATAACGAAGCGCTCGTGAAGAAAACGAAAAATAAAGCAGTAAGTCCCCTGAAGAGCGACAGCGAGCAGAAGAAAAGAAGCCATCATAAAGAGAGAATGTGTGGGATAGCAGGAGGCTTCTTTTACGGCTACAACCGTCAAAGTCATATGCAAATGCACGTAAGAAAGGGCGGCGTAGAAGAGGAAGACATTCCCCGTTTGAAGTCGATGATTTGAGGCCAGTACGACGATTTTGAGAACCGGTGTGCTAAAAAGTGAGATTTTGCCGAAACTTACTCTGCACGGCCCAAAACGTACGTTTTGTGCATTTTTCATAGAAATGCACTGTTTTCGCTTTTTGGCGATGATTTGAGGTCAGTACGACGATTTTGAGATTTGGCGAGCTCAAAAGTAAGATTTTGCCAAAACTTGCTCCGCACGGCCCGAAACGTACGTTTTGTGCATTTTTCATAGAAATGCACTGTTTTCGCTTTTCGCATTTCGGCGATGATTTGAGGAAAGTACGACAATTTTGAGACCTGGTGTGCTGAAAAGTGAGATTTTGCCAAAACTCCTCTGCACGGCCCGAAACGTAGGTTTTGTACATTTTTCATAGAAATGTACTGTTTTCGCTTTTTGGCGATGATTTGAAGTCACTACGACGATTTTGAGATATGGTGAGCTCAAAAGTTAGATTTTGCCAAAACTTGCTGCGCACTGCCCGAAACGTGCATTTTGTGCACTTTTCGTAGAAATGCACTTTTTTCGCTTTTGGCGATGATTTGAGGTCAACACGACGATTTTGAGATCCGGTGAGCTCAAAAGTAAGATTTTGCCAAAAGTTGCTCCGCACAGCCCAAAACGTGCGTTTTGTGCACTTTTCATGGAAATGCACTGTTTTCCCTTTTGGCGATGATTTGAGGTCAGTACGACGATTTTGAGAACTGGTGTGCTAAAAAGTGAGATTTTGCCAAAACTTGCTTCGCACGCTCCGAAAGGTACGTTTTGTGCATTTTTCATAGAAATGCACTGTTTTCGCTTTTTGGCGATGTTTTGAGCTCAGTACGACGATTTTGAGATCTGGTGAACTCAAAAGTAAGATTTTGCCAAAAAGTTGCTCCGCACGGCCTCAAACGTGCGTTTTGTGCATTTTTCATAGAAAAGCACTGTTTTCGCTTTCTGGCGATGATTTGAGGCTAGTACGACGATCTTGAGAACTGGTGTGCTAAAAAGTGAGATAATGGATAATCTTGATGTTGACCCGATACTGCCTATTAATACGACGTGCCACTGCGGTAAGAGCTTTGGCAATGCTCGTGGACTGCGAACACATCAATCACGATGGTGTGCCAACCGACAGGAACGCAACCCTCCTAGTGAAGGAAATAAGTCGATTGATGGGAATCAGAGCCCGGATGTAAACCACAGTGCTCAGGAGCCCATAGCCTGGTCGCCTCGGCCACCTAGTACTTCCACTAGCAATGCCAGAATTCAATGGTCTAAAGGCAATGCAAAAGCTGAATGGGCAAGCGTAGATAGCGACCTATCATCCTCCGCCTCCGACTCAGAGGGAGTACGGTCAATCAGCTTAGCCTATTTAGTAGTGTGGTATATGAAACATGTCTCGAGAAATTCGGTGCGGTAGAGTCAATGAAAGGGAGGCCAGAATTAGTGAAGAGACCTACCAGAAGGCCGGTGAGGAAAGGACAACTGCGGACAAATCAGAGAGTCTTAAAGCGCCAACTGAAGGAAGCTCCTGAGCATGAGAAAGCTGCACTAAGAACCCTACTGGACGATATTAAGAAGGAGATATTTGTCCTGTCTCGTGCTGAGAACCAACGGAAGCCACGGAAACGAAAGCGGAAGACCAGGGATGCTTTCTACAAAAATCCATACACCTTCGCCAAATCACTGTTCACTGAAAGCAAGAGCGATGTTTTGGATGTGCCCCAGGAGGAGCTGGAAGAGCACTTGAAAAAGACCTACTCCGATTCCTGTCGAGATGTGCCGCTGCCTTACATGCACGGCATAACAAGGCCAGGCCACCAAGTGTAACCTTTGATATGTCCAACGTCAAGGTTAAGGAAGTTCGTGAGTTCGTGCGGAAAAGTCGTACCAAGAGTGCGCCTGGCATAAATGGCTTATCCAATAAGCTGTATAAGAACTGTTCGCTCGTGCTTGGCGAGCTCGCGGTCCTCTTGCAACGGGCCTGGAAAGAGGGCCTGACTGGTGCCTCGCGGATGGCATTCAAATCCCCAAAGAGAAAAACGCAGTTGGCATTAGCAACTTTCGCCCGATTTCGCTGCTCAACGTAGAGGGCAAGATCTTCCTTGGCGTTATCGCTCGTCGAATGACTAGCTTCTTCATGGACAATGGGTTTATTGATACCTCTGTACAGAAAACCGATATCACAGGGTTCCTTGGATGCCTTGAACATGCCCAAATGATCTGGAACTCTATCCGGACGGCCAAGCAAGGCAAAAGCGAACTGCATGTGGTGTGGCTTGACCTCGCCAATGCTTACGGATCAGCATCCCATGACCTGATCTATCGTTCTCTCGACTTCTTTTACATCCCAGGAAAGATCAAGGTGCTCCTGCAAAAGTATTTCGACTCAGCCTTCATGCGCTTTACTACCCAGCGCACAACTGTCAAAGAGGAGTTCGGCAAGGCTGCCCCCTGTCGCCCTACTTGTTTATCCTGTCTGTTGAAGTGCTAGGGAAATCAATTAGGACTAACTCTCACATTAAAGGTATCCCTGTTAATAACACAGAAATTAAAATAAGTCAATACGCGGATGACACTACATTGATCCTTAACGGCGAACAAGAATCTTTATCAGCTGCCCTTAATACTATAGAAAATTTCGGCTATGCGTCTGGCCTCAAACTTAACGACAAGAAAACTGAAGCCTTATGGATCGGGTCAAATGTGGGCAAGAACAAAAAACTCCTCCCAGAAAAAAATTTTAAATGGCCAGAAAATAAAGTTAAGTTTCTCGGTGTTTGGATTTTAAACTAACCCAACCGTCACACTAAATGTAAATTACACAGAAAAACTGGAACAAATAAGAAATCTTCTAAGCTGTTGGAAGTACCGACGGCTAACGTTAATTGGCAAGATTCAGGTTTTAAAGAGCCTTGCTTTATCTCAATTGACGTATATTTTAACCCCTCTGGTAACAAACCAGAGTTTTATCGGCGAGATAAACAACATTTTTTACAGTTTTCTTTGGAACAACAAGGGTGAAAGATTAAGAGAACCCTTTTGATAAGCAACTATGATCATGGCGGACTAAAGATGATCGATTTAAGTTCTTTCAATAAATCTCTTAAGACTATCTGGATACGTAAATACCTTGATACGTCAAACCACGGGAAGTGGAAAGAATTTATCGAGCTCGATCTGGGAAAATATGGTGGAAACCTTATCTTTAGGGGCAATCTTAACAAGTCTGACTCTCTCAAGATAATATCAGTTAAAAGCATCTTTACAAGAGAGCTACTACAAATATGGTCTGAAGTCAATTTTGAAGAGTTTGTTAAAACCAAGGAACATTTTCTTGAGCAACCCATATGGCATAATTCGCTAATTAGGATCGAAAACAAGCCCGTCTTCGATAAAAACCTCTTTTCTCTAGGAATTTCAAAGGTAAAGGATTTTGTGAAAGAACAATACAACTTCCTTTCCTACACAGATTTTATTGAAAAATACAATTGTCATTTCCAACCTTTAAAATATTTTGGACTCGTATCTGCCCTTAAACAAGTCATAAATAATAGCATCACTCAAAATCCTACTCTTTCAATCCCAGAAGATTCACTTCTTACCTTATTTTTCAAGAACGCAAAAGGAACGAAGGTCGTCTACAAAAAACTTGCCTGTAAAAAAACGTCCACCCCGGTGAGAAGTCAGGCGAAATGGAACAGTACGGTCTCCCAGGATTGATGTGTTGCTGATTGGAATGCAGCATACACCTTGGCTTTCAAGTGTACTAAAAGCACGACACTTATTAATTTTCTCGCTCATCTTTTTTGGCACTGTTCAAACGTTCAAAATTTTGAGGGAACCTTGACTGAAAAGCTTGCTGATTTCGACCTTATACCTAGAGACTACTAGATGGATATCGCAGTTTTTTTAGGCCTAAAGACGGATACTTCTAAATTTTCTCTTCAGATAAATTTCTGCTTTCTTCTAGCCAGATATTACATCTGGGGTTGCAGACTCTGCAACAGGACCCCTAAGCTAAAAATGTTTTTGAAGACCCTTCAGTCCCAATATAAAATTGAATTGTACAAACGAGTACCTACAAACAATCCTACAAACAAGAAATGAGACCCTTTGGTCCCACTTTTCAATGGTATTTGTTAGTTTTTAATTGGCAAATGTATATACGGTTCCCAAATTACCAGCTCTAGAGACGACTTTCTTGTAATTGTGTACTGCTCCAATCAATCAAACTAATGGTTTTTGTGACCAATTAACAGATATGATTTTTGAGAATATTATATTTTACGTAAATTAAGAATATTATAATTTACTTTACGTTTATTTTAGTTTATGTTTTTAGTTATTCTCTTTTTCTACATTTACTTGGTAACGTAACTAGTGTAATAAGTGTAATTGTAACTAGTGTCTACTACTGTTGTTAATTAGTTTTTGTATTGTATTGTTGCATTAAGAAAAGCATCGTATTGTAAGTAGCGTAAGTATCGTATTGTAAGTAGCGTAAGTATCGTATTGTAAGTAGTGAAAGTATCGTATTGTAAGTAGTGTAAGTATCGTATTGTAAGTAGTGTAAGTATCGTATTGTAAGTAGTGTAAGCATAGTATTTTAAGTAGTGTAAGTATCGTATTGTAGGTAGTCGGTAAACTTTGTATTGTGAAATAAATAAAAAAAATTAAAAAAAACTGGCAATCGTTGGAGATTTTCATCATGATGGGCTGCGTCATCTCTCCACGCTTGTTCATCATGTGTATGGAGATGTTGTTGCGGGGGGCCAAAGATGCAACTGAGGGGGAAATGGTGGATGGAGGCATATTGCTACCACCAATGAAAGCGTTCATGGATGATGTTACAACTCTTACTCAATCCAGGACTGGGACAGAGCTCCTCCTTCAGCGCCTGAATGAGCTGTTTAAATGGTGCCGTATGAAAGCCAAGCCTAAGAAATGCCTCAGTGTCTCCATCGTGCACGGACAAGTCAAAGAAATCCACTTCTCCATTGGTGGCGACCAGATTCCAACCATAAAAGAGCAGCCTGTAAAGAGTCTCGGTCGGTGGTATAGCATCCCACTTACTGACCGCCATCGCGGTACCGAAATTGAGAAGACTGCAAAGGAAGGTTTAAAAGCCATTAACGAGACAGATCTCCCTGGAAAGCTGAAGGCATGGATTTTCCAGCATGACCTCCTTCCTCGCTTACTCTGGCCGCTACAGATCAATGAGGTAGCAATCACTCGCTTTGAAGCAATCCAACGGCACGTCAACAAATGCCTCAGAAAAAGGCTAGGTGTCCCTCCCAGCTTTACAACTGTCGGGCTGTACAGCCGCTCGGCAAAGGTACAGCTACCACTTTCTTCTGTCGTGGATGAATTAAAGGCTGGCAACGTGCGTCTCCACATGATGCTCCGGGATTTGCCTGACCAAGTAATCCGCGAGGTACAACCCGAGGTGAAATCCGGCTGTAAATGGACTGCTGAGCAGGCCGTGAATGAAGCAGAAGCCAGCCTTCGAGCAAAGGACATCACAGGTGCGGTGCAAGGTAGTAGAGCTGGCCTGGGTAATAACGTACATCGCTGGTTCTCCGCGCAGGGTCCTAAAGGCCGTCGTGAGATGGTCATCGAGGAGGTACGGGCCATCGACGAAGAAAGAAGATCAGCTTCAGCAGCTGACTTCGCTAAACAATGTGCTTGGTCGCGCTGGGAAGAGGCAGAACAAAGAAAACTCAGCTGGCCCACCCTTGTTTAGATGGAACCATTGAGAATCAGCTTCCTGTTGAGGTCCACGTACGACCTTCTTCCTACACCTACAAACCTCAAAGAGTGGGGTATTATCGACGACGACATTTGCCGCGCGTGCAACCAAACGCGTGCCACCTTAGGGCATGTGTTAACGGCTTGCAATAAGTCACTTCAGAAGTATACCTGGAGGCACAATTGAGTGTCGCGAGTTATAGCTGAAGCCACACAGGCTCAATGCGCCAGCATTAATAAGGCACCGGTTGAGGAGGTAACAAATCAAGGCATTAAGTTCCACAGGGAAGGGAAGCAGCCCCAACCAGCCACTGTGAAGAAAGTGAAACAGTCGAGGCTACTTAAGGGTGCCCAAGACTGGCAAATGCTGGCTGATCTATCTAAACCCTTGCATTTCCCATGCCACATTGCCATCACAACTGTGCGCCCTGACATTGTAATCTGGTCTGACTCCCTTAAATGCGTCCATCTGGTCGAACTAACTGTGCCGTGGGAAGGGAACTTTGACTTTGCTAACGAACGCAAGAGAAACGGGTACGAGCCTCTTCGTACTAGCTGTGAAGATCGTGGCTGAGGCTGCAGCGTTATACCTATTGAAGTCGGTTGCCGCGGCTTCATTGCAAGATCGACCAGCTCCTTCCTGTCCAACATCGGACTCCCAACGAAAGCTCTCCGAGCAACAATCCAGACTCTCCAAGAAGAAGCAGAGGCAGCATCCAACTGGATATGGCAGTCATCGCGCAGTGCCTAAGTCTGCGCTGATCACATTTTTATTAAACTGCATCCAGCTAAGCTCTCTGACATCTGCTGGCTGGACTTTCGTTGTGCATATACCACACGCTTGCTGCTATTACGCTTTACCGGGCATCACCCAGTGGCATTTGCCGCTGACGGCGCCAAACGTGCGTTTTGTGCACTTGTCATAAAAATGCACTGTTTTCGCTTTTTGGCGAAGATTTGAGGCCAGTACGACGATTTTGCGAACTGGTGTGCTAAAAAGTGAGATTTTGCCAAAACTTGCTTCGCACGGCCCGAAACGTACGTTTTGTGCATTTTTCATAGAAATGCACTGTTTTCGTTTTTTGGCGATGTTTTGAGGTCAGTACGACGATTTTGAGATCTGGTGAGCTCAAAAGTAAGATTTTGCCAAAAGTTGCTCCGCACTGCCCGAAACTTGCATTTTGTGCACTTTGCATAGAGATGGACTGTTTTCGCTTTTTGGCGATGATTTGAGGAAAGTACGACAATTTTGAGACCTGGTGTGCTGAAAAGTGAGATTTTGCCAAAACTTGCTCCGCACTGCCCGAAACGCGCATTTTGTGCACTTTTCATAGAAATACGCAGTTTTCTCTTTTCGGCGATGATTTGAGGCCAGAAACGTACGTTTTGTGCATTTTTCATAGAAATGCACTGTTTTCGCTTTTTGGCGATGTTTTGAGGTCAGTACGTCGATTTTGAGATGTGGTGAGCTCAAAAGTAAGATTTTGCCAAAAGTTGCTCCGCACGGCCCCTAACGTACGTTTTGTGCATTTTTCATAGAAATGCACTGTTTCCGCTTTTTGGCGATGATTTGAGGTCAGTACGACAATTTTGAGACCTGGTGTGCTGAAAAGTGAGATTTTGCCAAAACGTGCTCTGCACGGCCCGAAACGTAGGTTTTGTGCACTTTTCATAGAAATGCACTGTTTTCGCTTTTTGGCAATGATTTGATGTCAGTACGACGATTTTGAGATTTGGTGAGCTCAAAAGTAAGATTTTGCCAAAACTTACTCCGCACGGCCCCAAACGTACATTTTGTGCACTTTTCATAGAAATGCACTGTTTTCGCTTTTTGGTGATGATTTGAGGCTAGTACGACGATTTTGAGAACTGGTGTGCTAAAAGGTGAGATTTTGCCCAAACTTACTCTGCACGGCCCGAAACGTACGTTTTGTGCATTTTTCATGGAAATGCACTGTTTTCGCTCTTTGGCGATGATTTGAGGCCAGTACGACGATTTTGAGAACTGGTGTGCTAAAAAGTGAGATTTTGCCAAAACTTGCTTCGCACGGTCCGAAAGGTACGTTTTGTGCATTTTTCATAGAAATGCACTGTTTTCGCTTTTTGGCGATGATTTGAGGATAGTACGACGATTTTGAGAACTGCTGTGCTAAAAAGTGAGATTTTGCCAAAACTTGCTTCGCACGGTCCGAAAGGTACGTTTTGTGCATTTTTTATAGAAATGCACTGTTTTCGCTTTTTGGCGATGTTTTGAGGTCAGTACGTCGATTTTGAGATGTGGTGAGCTCAAAAGTAAGATTTTGCCAAAAGTTGCTCCGCACGGCCCCTAACGTACGTTTTGTGCATTTTTCATAGAAATGCACTGTTTCCGCTTTTTGGCGATGATTTGAGGTCAGTACGACGATTTTGAGATTTGGTGAGCTCAAAAGTAAGATTTTGCCAAAACTTGCTCCGCACGGCCCCAAACGTGCGTTTTGTGCACTTTTCATAGAAATGCACTGTTTTCGCTTTTCGGCGATGATTTGCGGAAAGTACGACAATTTTGAGACCTGGTGTGCTGAAAAGTGAGATTTTGCCGAAACGTGCTCTGCACGGCCCGAAACGTAGGTTTTGTGCACTTTTCATAGAAATGCACTGTTTTCTCTTTTTGGCGATGATTTGAGGTCAGTTGTCAGTAGGATGATTTTGAGATTTGGTGAGCTCAAAAGTAAGATTTTGCCAAAACTTGCTCCGCACGGCCCCAAACGTGCATTTTGTGCACTTTTCATAGAAATGGACTGTTTTCGCTTTTTGGCGATGATTTGAGGCTAGTACGACGGTTTTGAGAACTGGTGTGCTAAAAGGTGAGATTTTACCCAAACTTACTCTGCACGGCCCGAAACGTACGTTTTGTGCACTTTTCATAGAAATGCACTGTTTTCGCTTTTTGGCGATGATTTGAGGCCAGTACGACAATTTTGAGAACTGGTGTGCTAAAAAGTGAGATTTTTTCAAAACTTGCTCCGCACGGCCCGAAACGTGCGTTTTGTGCAATTTTCACCACAATTCTAGTGCTCCAGCTTCTTGACAGATTCTTGGTGGTCCTGCACAGCCAGGTGGGAAAGCTGTGGATTATCATCATCTCCTCTAGCCAGCCTTGGTCTATTATTATTGTTGATATTATTATTACTGTTATTATTATTATTATCATTATTATTATTTATGTCTCCAAAAAAAGGCGATTATTCGTGGGGGGGAGAGGTGGGGCGATAACTCGAAGGTTGCTTGTATAGAATCAACTATAGTGAGAAAAAAAAATCAAAGAAAAAAGTAATAATGCGCCCTCCGTAATCTTATAGTGGATTGTGACAAATATCTTGATAAAACAAAAAAAATTCGATCTCGTTCGTAACTGCGTTTTTATCAGCGGTCTATTTTGAGGGGACCTCTGGCCAGTACTCGATCCTTCGGCGATCTTATAAAATGGGAAGATTTCTTCGACATTTATGGCCTCAAAACTCGAATTTCTTCCTAGATATATACCAGATAGCATACTGAATAATTTATTGTCTGATTCTCGAAGAAAATCAGCCACGAGCCGATGTTACAACAGGATATTTAGCGCGACATGTGGCCTTGGTTTCGAGTGTTGGTTGGCTAACATTGAAACGACGCGATACACTGAGAGGCCATGCGGCAAGATTCGAAGGCAAAACCTACCTATTTACTGGATCGGCTATCGATTTAAGCCATCTGAGGCATTGGAAAGTGGTTGAAGCTGGAAATAAGCCGAGTTGCGAAGCAGGTAAGCTATATTTATTGCAAAATTTGCTCGAGATGGGTTGATTTCCCAATAATTGGGAAAATCGAAAATGCTCGCACACACGGTGCTAATGCAAACGGTCATAACTTTTGAAATACTGAAATCGTGCAGGGTTTTTTGCACATTTTTGCCAATGAAAAACCACACTTTCCGGCTGCATAGGCTCGCGTTATGAAGTAGGTTCCAATTTTTAATCAAAGGCTCCTAAGAGCCAACCCGCGAATAAGAAATGCTAACACGTAACGCAATATTGCGGTAAGCTTATGTTTTCACTGACACGGCTCAATATTTTTTTAAATTAAACGTAAGGATTTTTGACAAACGCAAAAAGAAAAGACTCCAAATGCTAAACATCCTTAAGCTTATTGTTATTTATATTCGTTTACAACAATTTAGTTATTGTTATCGCTGAATTAACGCGGGGATTCAAATTGTTCTCAGTTGCGAAACGCATTCGTACTAAGTCTTTTGGAAATTAAATGTAACGACTTTTGTTGAACGCAAACAAAAAAAACCCAGAAATTTTCAGTTCGAAAAAAGAAAAAAACCGTCCTGACGAGAATCGAACTCACGTCCTTCGGTTTTATTGTATGATCACTTACACACTGCACCACCTAGGATTTGACTAATTACCGTGGTCAAATTTTGTTATTTCAACGTAGATATGGGGAAAAAGTTTACAGGTGAGTGAGGGAACGAGCGAGCGAGCGAGCAAGCAAGTAAGTGAAATGGCCACCGTTACCTCGATAACCCGTTCATTACGCTTGCGCGTATTCACGGGTTATTCCAACTTTCGTTGGATGGCGTTTAGCAGGGGGTCATTATATGTTTATTTTTGGAAATCTCGTGAAAAGAAAAATTGGGAGGAATGTTCTGCGATACCTTGTCTACCCGGGACGACTAACACCGAGGAACGATTTTTCAAGTCGCTTAGCGAGTGACAACGGGAAATCTCGTGAAAAGAGTTAGTTTCTCAACTCGCTTAAAGTTAAGCGAGTCAGGTTTTCGCCCTCGACGAAGCTAAGAAATTTCACCCTGTATCTTTGTTCGCTTTTTGAGTTTTATAGCTGACATTGTGCGCTACGAACGCGCTCGACGAAGCTAAGAAATTTCACTCTGTATCTTTGTCCGCTTTTTGAGGTGTATAGCAGAGTTGTTTTTCAACTGTTTTAGAGCTATGAGCTTATCGCCTGACAGATTGTTTGTTATCTAGGATTTATTGGTTCTGTGGTTTTAACCACAGATAAAATCTACACATGTTAAATAAAAAAACACGCCACGTTTTGCACGGGAAAGTTTGTTATGAGTGGTTTTAATGAGGTCCACGCAGCTATAAAGCGTAGCGAATACAAGCTAAAATTAAAGCTTTATCCTTTTTGTTTCCTGTGTGGATGTGTCGGAGACGTTCTACGCTCCTTGCGTCTTATGCTTTAGAAATTTGACGCTGTATCTTTGTCAGCTTTTTGAGGTTTATAGCTGACATTTTCCGCGCTCGACGAAGCTAACAAATTTCACCCTGTATCTTTGTGCGCTTTTTGAGGTTTATAGCAGAGTTGTTTTTCAACTGTTTCAGAGGTATGACCTCATCAACTTACAGATTGTTTCTTATCTATGATTTATTGTTTCTGTGGTTTTAAGTACAGATAAAATGTACACACGTTAAATAAAAAGTGACATTTTTAGCGCTCGACGAAGCTAAGAAATTTCACCCTGTATCTTTGTCCGCTTTTTGAGGTTTATAGCCATTGTACGCGACGCGCTCGACGAAGCTAAGAAATTTCACCCTTTGTCTTTGTCTGCTTTTTGACTGAGTCAAACTTCCAATATGACCAAAAAAAGATGGCGGGATTTACCCCTCTGATAAAATAGAAGTTCGTTTGCGGGTGAACATTTTAAGTTCTTTTACCTACAGGTTGGAAATGAATTGATTGAAAATTCTAAAAATTGGCAGAAAATGTTCTGCGATACCTTGTGTACTCAAGACGACTAACCCCGAGGGGCGATTTTTTAAGTCGCTTGGCGAGTGACAACCGAAAATCTCGTGAAAAGAAAAATTGGCAGGAATGTTCTGCGATACCTTGCAATTGTCTACCCGGGACGACTAACACCGAGGAGCGATTTTTCAAGTCGCTTAGCGAATGTCAACGGGAAATCTCGTGAAAAGAGTAAGTTTTCCAACTCGCTTAAAGTTAATAAGCGAGTCAGCTTTTCGCGCTCGACGAAGCTAAGAAATCTCACCCTGTATCTTTGTCCGCTTTTTTTGGTTTACAGCAGAGTTCTTTTTCAACTGTTTTAGAGCTATGAGCTCATCGCCTGACAGATTGTTTCTTATCTAGGATTAATTGTTTATGTGATTTTAACCACAGAATTGTTTTTCAACTGCTTTAGAGGTATGACCTCATTGCCTGACAGATTGTTTTTTATCTAGGGTTTAATGTTTTCGTGGTTTTAAGTACAGATAAAATGTACACATTTTAAATAAAAAGAGACATTTTTCGCGCTCGACGAAGCTAAGAAAGTTCACCCTGTATCTTTGTCCGCTTTTTGAGGTTTATAGCCATTGTGCGCGCTCGACGAAGCTAAGAAATTTCGCCCTTTATCTTTGTCCGCTTTTTGACTGAGTCAAACTTCCAATATGACCAAAAAGACATGGCGGGATTTACCCCTCTGATAAAATAGAAGTTCGTTTGCGGGTGAACATTTTAAGTTCTTTTACCTACAAGTTGCAACCTAATTGATTGAAAATTCTAAAAATTGGCAGGAATGTTCTGCGATACCTAGTGTATTCGGGACGATTAACTCCAAGGAGCGATTTTTTAAGGCGCTTAGCGAGAGACAACCGGAAATCTCGTGAAAAGAGTTAGTTTTCCAACTCGCTTAAGCGAGTCAGCTTAATTGAATTAAACTGTCGTTAAATTTAAACCACTAAACCAGGTAGCAAAAGCGAGTTGGCAATTAATTTTAGTGAATTAGAAGCAACTTGTGGTCATTTATCAGACAAGGCTGTGTTGATTGTATTATACAATGGATTTACTTTTGCGCAAAAATTTTTTACGGTTTGATAATTGAAGACTAATTTCAATTTTGAATGGTTATTAAATGTTGAGGTGTCATGATTATGCAATAGTATGCAAGAGAGATGAG
The DNA here is from genome assembly GCA_022457155.1 of Cladopsammia gracilis. NCBI lineage: Eukaryota > Metazoa > Cnidaria > Anthozoa > Scleractinia > Dendrophylliidae > Cladopsammia > Cladopsammia gracilis. The sequence continues at coordinate 206,623 of JAJGOT010000618.1, forward strand.
ATTTTGCCTATTCAGCTAACTAAAAATGTTTCGGTTTGATTATGCAAGAGTATGGATTTGGCTTTTGTGCTATTTTGGAACAATTAATCATTGTCATTATGGTTTGATTATGCAAAAGTAAGCAAAAGACGTAATAATTTTGCTGATTTTGTTAACAAAAGTTTATCAAGCAAGCATTTTAAGAAGTATTTTATAAGCGATTTCAGCGTGTTGATTGTTTTCAAGAGGGATTTTGTCTCTATTTGACAAAAAGACAATGTATTATTTGAGTGGCAAGTAAGAGAGAGAAAACGTTCTTGGCTATAAAGTCTATAAAAATAACACGAATATCAATTGCGTGTCGTACTCATCACATTGAAATCCTAAAGCGGACGAGAGTGAGAGAGACGAGGACCTTAGAGTGCTCAACGTAACTTGATTGCATTGAAATCCTGACGCAAGAGAGTTGCCTTCGAGCGCTCAATGTAGCTCTATTAGCAAAGAATGTAGCAGACTGAAAGCAAGAAAATATATATTGAAATCTATTATTTCGTAAAAAAAATTATCAATTGTTTATAATGGTTGCTTTTGATGCTTCAGGTGCCATAGATTCGGTTTCACTGCTAGAAAGTAGGTTATCTGAATTAAATAGAATTGCTCTTGATGTTGGAGGAGGTGGCGATTGTTTTTTTCGTGCCGTATCACTTCAATTGTACGGCGATGCTACCAACCATTTTTACATACGTAGTCTTGGCATTAAGTATTTAGTATATAACCCAGAACAGTTTATAGAGAGTAATATTGAACACTCTTGGCAAGAATATTTGAGTAATATGTTATATCAGGGAACATGGGCTGATGCGATTATCATTCAAGCTGTGGCCAATTGTCTCAATTTATCAATTCATTTTGTTGATTCAAATGACACTTTTGCTCCTGTTACCCTTGTTCAAGCAGTGAATGTCACAAGAGCTTGTACAAACATTTATATTGGGCACACAGGTGAAATTCGTTATGTGTCTACTGTAGAAAAAAGAAGTTGTCAATTAGCAAACAATCAAAATAGTGATGTTACTTTACTGCGGGAGAAAGTAAGTGATAGAACGAAAAAACAGAGAGTTTATATGAGAGATTATATGACAAAGAAAAGAGCTGATGCGCAAGAAAAAGGAGTAATCGATAACAATAAAAAACGTAGGGCTTATAATAAAGAATACATGAAAATGAAAAGAGCTGATGTAAAATGTAAAACAAGAGAGAGAAAAAAATTGTTAAAAAAAAAGAAACAATGTGGAAGAAAAGTTGGAACAGATAAAGAAAATTAACAAACGGTCCTTAAAAGAAGTGCAGGTAGAAAATGCAGAAGAAAAGGAAGTGATCGATAAAAATGAAAAACGTAGAATTTATATGAAAGAATACATGAAAATTAAAAGAGCCGATGTACAATGTAAAACAAAACAGGGAAAAAATTGTTGAAGAAAAGAAAGAACAGGGAGGAAAAGTTAGAAGAGATAAAGAAAATTAAGGAACGGTCGTCTAAACAAGCGCACGTAGAAAATACACAAGAGATTATGCAACTAAACAGAAATGTTAAAAAAGCAAAAAAAGGGGTAGCAATCTACATAGAACTGCTACTAAATGGAACTTAAAAATGCAGAAAATAAATCAGCTTTAAGAACTGATAGTCATCAATTACAATCACAGAAAAAGGAAAGCAATGCAATTTTTTATGATAAATCAATTTCACAATAATATTAATGTGGTCCAGAATACATATGTACGTGTTGTGACCAGTTGTGGTATAAGTGTTCAGTGGTAAAATGTAATAGTAATAAATACAAAATATGTTCACAAGATGTTGTTAATTCTTGTGTCACTGGGGTAAGAAGTGTTGATGATATTGAATGGATTTGCAGAACTTGACTCAAATCTAAAACAGGGAAAATTGCCTATCAATTCTAAAGCAAATAAAATGACTTTCCCTTATAAGCCTGAGTTGTTAAATCTGACATCATATGAAGAACGGTTAATATCCCCTCGTATTCCATTTATGCAAATCCGCGAACTACCAAGAGGTGGCCAGTTGTCTATTCATGGAAATATTGTCAATGTACCAAGTGATGTAAATTCAACTGTTCATTTTCTGCTAAGGCCTATCAACGAATTTCAGACAATTCCAATAAAATTGAAACGGCGTTTGAGCTCTGCTCGTCACTAAAACCATTTTAACCTATCTTTAGAATATTCAATAAGCCTACCCCAACAACGTCCCTCATAGACTTTTCTCACCACCCTAGTTTTGTCTTTACAGAATTTTAATTTTCAGGATCCAAGCTTTATGGAAGACAGAGTTGTAGCTTAATAAGCTATTCAACTTATACAAAATTGAAGTTTTTCTCAGTCAAGGCTATAATTTTACCTTCTATTCGCTACGTTTTATAGCTGCGTAAACCTCGCCGTTTACACTAAAACCTCCGCTGCCAATTTTAACAGTATAGCAACTGCTTCCTTCAGAGACCGCGAAGACCATTTTAAAGCGGTACGGCTAAAAAATCTGGCAATACAAAGAAATGTTAAGGCAGCGTTTTCAACAGTTTTGTAAAGTAGCGGACATATTTCTGAAAGCACCGGACGTGATTTTTTTCTTTGCGCCGAACTTGCAAGCCACCTAGGGGGTCTGGGGGCATGTCCCCCCCAGGAAATTTTTAAAACAGAAGACTCAGAAACGCCGTTTCAAAGACGGATCTGGGGGAGGGGGGTGCAATGGATGCGCACCCCGCACCCCCCCCCCGAGATGACTTGCATCTTTCTAATATAACTAGTATTTTGCAAAGAAAAGAAAAAAACTATGCGGTTTATTCATTCCTTAGAGGTGCACCCCCTCCTAAGAAAACTCCTGGATCCGCCCCTGCGTTTCCAGTGTTTCTGGAACCCAGGAATCAGTTTCCCAGGCAAGGTTGGAGTTCAATCAAGTTCTCCTTAAAAGTAAAAAAAATGAAAATAGACAGTTGGTAGGGGAAGGGGAGGGAGAATAGCAACAACAGAATTTTCAGTTGTTTATCATTGCGAATTTATTTAGGTCTCCAGTTGACATGGAAAAAATATGCATTTCACTACTTGAAAGTAATAAAACGCGTCTACTGTACTCTTGCATATTTGCGCTACGTCCAAGGCCGGTAAGGCCATGCGGCAGCAGTTAATGTCATAGGCGTTCCTGCCGTATGAGGGACACGGATGAGCGGGACTAGGGCGACTTGCCCACACAGAAATGTTTGCACGTATGGAAGCATGTGATTTGCTCGTTGACTGTGCTAACTTTAACGTTGTTCTATTTTTCTTCGTTTCTCCGTTCGGAATGTCAAGAAGGACCACGAGCTTTTTCAAAAGTGTCGAACGGAGAAACGAAGTAAAATAGAATAACGTTTAAGTTAGCACAGTCAACGAGCAAACCACATGCTTCCATACGTGCAAACATTTCTGTGTGGGCAAATCGCCCAAGTCCCGCTCATCCGTGTCCCTCATACGGTAGGAACGCTGCATTAACTGCATTAACTGCTGCCGCACGGCCTTACCGGCCTTGGACGTAATGCAAATATGCAAGAGTACAGTAGACGCGTTTTATTACTTTCAAGTAGTGAAATCCATATTTTTTCCATGCCAACTGGAGACCTAGAAAATAAATCCAAGCAATAAAAGTGGTAGGGCTATAGCCCTACCAGCCCCTCCCCCTCCGCGGTCCCTGTCCCTTATGCCACTATTTCATTCAGGCAAGACAATGGTTTCAATTCTCCTCTCGAACTTCATCAGTTGCCGCCCGGTTTGTATTTACTAATTACTCCTTTCAGTAGCAACGCATCTTTTTTTGAGAACGTTTAAACCATTCTGCTCGGCATAATTTTCAAACATCTATTTATACCCTTGGTATGGATCGAATTTCCTCGTTTTCTATTGATTTGTCAATAGAAATTTCGATCCTCTCCGCATTAAAAAACTTACAAGATCACTGAGTCGTAGCGACTTCTACGAATTATTCACTCCTTACGATCACTTCATTTATCAGTCCGTGATTTAATATCAGCGTAAGACTGCTGTTCGAATACCTTATTATACTGTTGACACTGTTTCTTCATCACGAACGCAATAATCAATACCGCTATACTCCCGACACACCGCCCACCTAAAACCAAGTCAATAAAAAAATGGCGCGCTGCCCGCGAGAAAACTCCGCGGTCCTCTCAAAATTACTACCTATGCCATTAAAAACCAATTACTATAACTGCGCCCATAGCAAACGTGACCGAAAAATGACTACGCGATCACCATTTTCCCGTCATTTTCACCTCTAAATAAATAAAACAACAGACTGATACTTCGTATTAAAAGAGATTTCTTAAAACATAAAACTGTAAAAACGAACGATAAAATCTGAAGTTTCGGAGTAGTCATGACTCCATTATCAAGGAAAATATAAAAAGATCATGCAAATTACAGCATTTAAAGCGATTTTGGCGCGAAGAATAACATAAGAGGGTGCAAAGATTATTAGAATACTTTCGCACGAATGTTATTCTTCGCGTTATGTTATTCTTCGCGCCAAAATCGCTTTAAATGCTGTAATTTGCATGATCTTTTTATATTTTCCTTGATAATGGATTCATGACTACTCCGAAACGTCAGACTGATACTTACGACAAACAAAGACAAAGAAAAAAACATCAGTCTACCATTTGATTTGTCTTCATGGTTTTTGCTATTCATTCTTTTCATTTTTCACGTCACTACCCTTTACCCAAGTCCCATTGTACATTACCACAGCATCACTCTCCGACACTTTAGTCTACCTCTTCGATCGGTGTCCCTAATAAGATAAATTAAAACGACCAATCTATAAAATGAGAAATAAAACTCACGTCACTGAAATTCAAACTACTGATTATTCTACCAATTTTTTTCCTTTAAAAAACATCACAAGCCTAACACAAATCCTGCTCGTCACTAAAACCATTTTAATCTATCTTTAGAATATTCAATAAGTCTACCCCAACTACGTCCCTCATAGACTTTTCTCACCAACCTAGACGCAATAAGACCGCCGCAACCTAATACCTTTGAAACCAACATTCTTTTTTCATTAACCTCACATTCTAACGCATTAACGAGATGGCTTTAAGAGCCCTTTGATTTAACGAATGGAACAGAAGGATTGATCCTCGCAGCCCAAGAACAAGCTTTAAGAGGCTTTCCAGGAGAAAACCATGCAAAAGGTGCTACAGCCTACATCACAAATTTGGCTCATACTTTGCATACAGGCATACCTTAGTCAAGTATTGATAGATGTGGCATTAGTTTAGTCCAAGCTTGTTTCATTTGTGTTTCCCAAGGAAGGTTCCCTTAGGAAGCCATTTTCACCCTCAGTCAGGCATAAATTTTGTGAATATTTGAATGGAAATATTTTTTGCAAATTGTATAGCAGACTAACTGATTTATAGTATAATACAATTAAGTGAGCATAGACTCTTAAATGATAACAGTAAAATAAGTGCAGCTGTTCTATATTATATTTTTCACAGCATTTTCTTAAAGGGACTATGCTAATGAGTGAAATTATGCAAATTAGGCGTGTTTTTTTAAAAAATAAAAGTCCTCGCAAAGCTTATATGAAAATGAGGTACATGGTTATGTAAACTAAGGTGTTATCTTTTCGTGTGGTATATCAAATGTCTGGGGTTTTTCCTGGTTTTGGAGAAAAAATCAGGTCGTTTTCTTGGCGATAGATTGCTAATTGAGCCTTTTTCCGACACGTTGGAAAACAATCAGTTCGTGATGATAGTTTTTTTATACCCGCCCATAATTGTACAGTTCTGCGAGAAATCGTACAGTAAGTTAACCTCGAACCTGTAAGTTAACCTCAGATCGCCGCCAAAAAGAGTGATGTACATCATTGCGGTACGGAAGAACTCGAGAGCGATCGACAGCTGAACTGGCAAACACTGCTGTTTTTCCCACAGTCTTGGTACGGAAGGCAATCCAGCCACCCTCTTGATCATTTGACTCGAATTTGACAGTTAAATTGAGTGTTTTTTATCCTTTTCTGAATGTAAATATAAAGACAGCTCGTAACCACTAGCGAATACCAATTCATTATTGGTTTATTATTGGTTTATTATTGGTTTTCAACACCCTATCGCCATAGTGATTTATGAGTCCGCGGTAGAAACTTACAGGAAGTGTTTTCTAAAAAATATTCATGTTGATGCAATATTAATCAATCATAATATTTAAGTCTTCAATTGTTTCTTTTGCTACTGATAACACTACTGATATGTTATTTTTCTTTTGATTAGCGAGACAAAGGTTAGCACTTTCTTTTATGAGACTTGGAAAGGTCCAGAAAAGAAATGCTTCATAGTCTCTGCAGCTTACAAGTCTACATCCTGAAAATCGTTCTCGCCCAAAGGAACACTTTTTAATATTTGCATCTGTCATATTACATGGAAAGATCCTAAAAAGTGCTTCAAGGTCAAGTGAATATTCTGAGAAACGTTCGCACGCACAAAACACTTTTATTTACATTTGTCATATTACATGGAAAGATACTGAAAAAAATGCATTTGTCTCTTTAGCTTACAAGTCAACATTCTGAAAAGATTTCTCGCGCATGGACTCTCGTTGTTCTCTCTCAACAAGCGCATCGTCGATGTCTTCTTTCGCTAGGATAGTTTTCGTGTTTAATGTCTGCTTTCCACTCCGAGAGAGTGCTGCGAGGCGCGAGAAGTAAGACGGCACTTTCTGCATACTGAGCCATTCAGTAGCAGGAAACCATTTTGTGCCATCAGGTCCGCGAGAACCGACTTGAAGTTTGAAACAACAACGGCAGAGCCATACCTGTTTCCCGTATCATCTCCATTAAGGAACAGCTTAAAGAGGTACCCTTTTACGTGTTCTGAAAATCGTCGAGGTCTCTTGCTTTTCTTCAAAGCCCAACCGAGATCAGCGGGGGATAATCTGCCAGGCTCAATTCTTCAAGGTTATCATCAGACGACACATAAGAAGGACGTATACCCATGCAGGCAGCAGCCCATTTACACTTAATGTTGTCATAGGCATAACCGTTTTGTAGGCGGAAGCAATGCCTGCCGACATCTAGAGGTTTTTTTATTGGTGTGCTGGTTTTAAACATCTTAATACAGCCTGCTTGAGGGCAACTGAATTCACAAGGAACGTTTTCACTCTCGTTAATCGTGGTCTTGCTTCTTCTTCTTCTTCCGACACTCAAGGTGATGTGAACGGCTCAACTACCACCAAGCTGGTGTTTCCCTTACTGTTTCCTTTCTTCATCACGTAATGAATGAAACTTGCCCTCTCCGATATTGTAGGCTTTCCTAATTGTGATTCCTTCTTCACTAAACGTGAAGTTTAAAAGCATCTGCACACCGGTCCAGTTGTGGCTGTGAATATCCTGTGCGCTAGTGTCTACTTTTAGAACTGATGCACGGCAGCCTCCGATTCCGGAGTAAGAGTCTAGCGCCTTCTTCATATCTGTTGCATTTTCGAATTTGACGTCGTGTCCTTCGTTGATGTAATGGCGTATGTGACCCTTCATTGGAGAGATGTGCCGGTCGCATACAGGCTTTTGATTAAACGTTGTCATTGATCGGTCTCATCCCTACACGACCAGACCGAAAAGGTTTATGGAAAGAAATCAATTCACATCCAATAGCTACATATACAGTCGAACCTGTATATAACGGCCACCCTCAGGACTTGAGAAACTGGCCGCTTAATACAGGATCACTAAAAATATTCACTGGGCGTGGTCTAATGTCAATTTTAATGGCGTATCAAACAAAAACACTTCAGGCAAGGAACCAATACGGCAATCAACACTCTTTTAAGCGATCAATACTTTAAACAAAGTTCAGCGCCAATTAACGTAACATTGTGTAAAAGTACTGTGCAATAAATTGTCCTCTACTCTTCTACGGTATACAGTACTGTATTTCTATGACTTACAGTTCACACGTACAAAATATCTCATTCCGTCATTTCATAGTTGTTGCGTTCAAAGTGCAGTTATACCGTTCAATGTGCAGTTAAAATCCCTTGCGAGTATACGTTTGAAGGCGATTCATTCTCCATCACATGGCTGAAGAACAAACTAATTAAAGAGGAATTTCTAGCTAAAGAGTGAAGCATATTCAAAACGAACATTTTTTGTGTTCGTGATTTTGTCTGTATTTCAGCACATTGCGGACATCTGCAAAGCGTTAACGATACTAAACTGCGGATTATCAGCTTATAGTAGCTTTGTACATGTTATTTCTTTATAGTAACGATGGATCGCATTTTAAACACAATAAAATACCGCATAAAATGACATGTGGCTTAGTTTCCGTTCAAAGGGTGGCCGCTTAATACAGGTAAAAATAACAAAGAAAGACAAACATAGGACTGCTACAGGGTGGCCGCGGCCGCTTAATAGAGGTGTCCGCCTAATACAGGTAACAAATACAGCGTTTGTATGAGCGAAAAATCGGGACTTTGAAAACTGGCCGCTTAATAGAGGATGGCCGCTTAATACAGGGCCGTTATATACAGGTTCGACTGTATTATCAAACACGTCTTGAGTTCGCCGTGCGGTTTCTATTTTGCCGAGATATGCCTCGAGCATACAGTGAAGACCTACAGTGGCGAGCGGTTTGGATGACACAAGTTCTCGGGATGAAAACTGAAGAGGAAGCAATTTACTTGTCGATATCTCCTCGCTCTATAAAGCGGTTTATCTCGGCCAAACCGCACGGCGAACTCAAGAAGTGTTTGATAATATATGCGGCTAATTTGAATGTGAATTGATTTCTCTCCATAATCCTTTTCGGTCTGGTCGCGTAGGGATGAGACTGATCAATAACAACGTTTAATCAAAGGACTGTATGTCTTTGCCACTGTTCGATTCACTAACTGTGGTATCGACTTGTTCGGACAGCCGTACGTTGGCTAATGCCATGAATAGTTAGCAGCAGGGGAGCACAGTGATAACACCCAGCGTTGTCACTCCGAGCAAATGCCTCCACTACCTTGGAAGACTTTCTCTTCATTTCGTTCATTGCGAGAAGTGTGGAGTAAAACCAGAATTGAAGGGGATAGAAACAGGAAACAAGGGTACTAGAACGGAAAGTTAAGAAACCTGTGTCTCCCCCGCAACCTCAACGTTTTGTTTTTCAAATTTCTCACCATCGTCCTTAAATCTGTCGTAGCGTACACATACCTGTAAAATGCTAAATAAGGTTGATCTTCCAAGTGCATCAAAACCGTTTTTCTGGCAGTAGTGATGGTATAATTCGACAAGCCTTGAAACAGTTACCGTCCTCAACGCGATTAGAATTTCTATTCTCATCGTTAAATAGCTTAAGTGTTTTTGTCCCATACGCCACATCTTGCGGGAAGTTTGGCCAACTGATGAAATCTAGAAAACAGTCTACTTTGTTTATGTCCAGTCTTGTGCGTGTTATATATATTCGTGATACTGGTTTTCCCAACCCTATCTCAGCGGAGAATCAACAGTTTTTGTGCAGTCATTGGCAAATACGGACAGGATTTGCCTTTTCGTGAACCAGCTGTTGGCCTCTTCCTATAATTTAACAAGTTTGAGATCTCGCCATACTCAGTATTCTTCCGATTTTTGTAATTTTCATTCGCATCTTCTTTCTTTATAATCTCTGAAAGTAATTCCGTGGCTTGTCATGGAGCGAGGCTTTAAAGAGCCAGTTCAACTACTTTTTTCCCTTCTACCTGTAGTATCTTCGTGTGCTTGGTGCAGTTTCTTTCCAAGGAATGCTCAACTGTCGAATCACGAGCATCACCATACCACGTGCACTGGGAGTTGAGCGGATAAAGTCGTTCAACGTTCTCAATTCAATACAAGAAATAGCACACCATTCTTGTGACATGTCCTCCTCTGGCAATGAGTCGATGAAATCAAGGCATGCGTCGTGTTCTCTCATTCAACCTTAGAAACGAGAATGGAATGCAGATTCTTGGTATGAGTTTCATGCCGGTATGACTTTCGTACCGGTATGAAGTCATACCGCGTCTACATGAAGGGACTGCGAAAGGACACTTCATACTGATAGACATCGCGTATTGCCAAAAACAAGTATTATTACGCATAAAAAACCTGTTCCAGTCTTCCAAGAGAGTGATCATGATGATTGTATACCGAAACGAGTGGTCATAACGTACCAGTATGAGAATCTCAATCCCCTACAGCTACCGAATAAACTCATACCGGTATGACTCGTACCGGAATGAGATTTTGTGCTGGTATCATGTAAACGAATACAGAGACACATAAATGAATCGGGATTAACTCATGTGGAAGTCATAACAGTATAATGTAAACAGCCCCTAACACTGACTATTACAGTCAAACCGAATGTTCTTTTGAGGGAAACTTTGCAAACTTCCGCCGCAACATTGGTATTTATAGTTTGCTTCGAGCAAGTTGGAAGTTGTGCGAGCAAGTTCCTATTTCAAACTTGCGGTCAGTTGCCGGATTTCTGAATTGAAAGTACTTGGTTTGGTTACCCTGCAGTATTCCACAAACTCGACGATGTGAGAAGTAGAAACTGTTCGTTCCTTCCAGCCAGGTTTACCGGGAAAATACGTCTCGTGTTGTCAAAATCTGTTTACAATATGGCCGTGTCTAAATGCCCGGCAGCCGGGCACGGTCTCAAATAGACTAAATGCCCGGCAGCCACTTAGTCTATTTGAGACCGTGCCCGGCTGCCGGGCATTTAGACACGACGTTACAATATTGGATACAGTTTGCCTCGATAATCCAACAATGAGTGCGATTTGTTCTTGTTTTACACCAGACGACCATTATTCTCTCTCTTTTCTCGACCGAGGTGGTATTATTGCGATGTACGTGAGTCATAATTGAAGAATGACGTGTTTTCACAAAATTCGCAATTTGTAACTGACAACAAGTTTGAAATAGGAACTCGCTCGCGAAAGTTGCAACTTGCTCGCGTAACTTCCAACTTGCTCGAAGAAAACTGTCAATCAAAATACCAATGTTGCGGCGGAAGTTTGCAAAGTTGCCCTCAAAAGAACATCCGGTTTGACTGTAAATTTGTTTCATATAAATGTATTCTCGATTATGATTGGTCCTCCCCGTTTCTATTTCTTACGTTATTGGCGTGAGGTCACGTGTGTGCCCAATTACAACTATACAATTACAACCTTTTGTAATGGGATAGCTGCAATTGGACGTTGCGCGTGCGTCAATCAGGTCCACTTATTTGGGTTCTGTTTTGCTGTTTCGACTGGTTTGAAACTGCTAGAAAATATCCCTGACGTTTTAAGCAGAATATAGTCCACATAGGTTTTTTAATGCGGCTCAAACTTTGTTATTGATTCGATTAATTAGCAATTGGAAATTCAGGGGTTATCGTGCTCGTAATTTCAAATTTTCCTCGCGCGATTTGAAATAAATTGTCCAATTACTTCCTGAATTGTACTCAATCCAGTCTAATTACTATAACTTACTATTAAATATTTCGTTTCTATTAAATATTTCGTTTTTGATTTGCACATGGCGTCGTAAATATTCAAAAATCTAAACTATACATCCTACAAAGCTGTTTATAACATGGCGTGTGGATGCCAATGTTACAATGCTTCACAAAAACTTTCAGGTTTTAAGTAACGATGTTTTCCTTCCGATTTGTAAAGGTTTTAAGTATGTCATGTAATTCGTCACGCTATTTCAGATAAACCGTGAAAAAATTGAATCAGTTGAAAGTTATTTTTGCATTATAGATGCTTATAAGCCGATCGATTTAATGCAACTTGTAGTGAATCAAATCTTTTTGTGATGAAATTTTTGGTGTAATTAAGAATTTGATGTGTTTTTACTACTCGTTCGCTTATAATTCTTGAGCGAAATGATCTTGCGCTTCAAAATTTAGCCCTGATGTATAGCTTTAAACTCTCTACAATTCCATAAACATTTTGGAATCGAAATATGTTTTAATGCTTCTGAATTTTGACACGAGTCCTTTGGTAACAGGCCCGTAGCAAGCCATAAATTAGTGGGGGTGGGGGGGGCGAGCGATTGGTGCAGGGATCCCAACCAGACACCTCCCCTTACCTCCCACCGCCGCTTCATAATTAGAGTAGCCACTTAAATTGTTTGGACGGACCTCGAGACCAAGGACAACTTTCCTACGATATCATTTTTTTTTCTCTCTTTTAATAGTTTTTATTGATTCAGAAACAAGTATTACAAATAATACAAATGTTATTATTAATTAATTAATATTGATATTAACAATTATTAATACTACCAATTACTAATCATTAACATTTAAACTAATATAAATTTAACATTAAAAGAAAACAGAAAAAAAAAGAAAAGAATAGGCTAAATACATTGGTGTCATTACTACAATCTATCATTTAAGCACATTAATAAGCTTCTCCCACTTTTGAAAGTGAAAAGAAAGTTTATTTTTCTCCCTGGCAATATGGAGCTCAACATTTAAAACACGTCTTATCCTACCAATAAAACCTCTAAGTGTAGGTAAGCTATTATGACATTTCCTGTGGTAGATATAATGTTTACCCAATAACAAAATATGATTAATTAAAATGTAGTCTTCTTCAATATCAAATTTTCCAAAAATCACATCTGACTCGTCAATCATCCCAACATGGACATCGTTATCTCTTAGCCAGGACAGGACGTGTTTCCAAAAATAAGAGGATATCTTACAGGAGAAAAATAAATGCTCGACGGATTCCGTTGCTTCTTGACAGAAAGTGTACCTTGGCGATTCAACTACACCAATTAAATTAAGTTATTCGTTCGTAAATATTATACAATTTGTATTGAAATTCCCCGATATTGGTGTCTAAAGTGCATTGAAAGGCCAATGTATAGACCTTTTCCCAGTCAATCTCTATATTCGAATAACTGTTGGTTAATTTCTGTTTAGCCGTGGACGCCATTTGTTTTTGCTGCAAAAAGATTTGATAGATCTGTTTGGGAGAGATATCAAGAATTGGTACCACATTACCGCTTGCCATCTTAATAGTTGGGATACTTGGAATGGGATCTGCTACTTTTACATCAGTAGAATCTTTAATAAGTGAACGCCACTCCGCAGGAATCGAGTTGATAATACCCATAAGAAAGAAACTTTGTTCGGGGTTAATAAGTGAAGAAGTATCATACGAGAAGGAGTTATTCACGGTAATTAAATCTCCTATCTTCACAAAACCTAGATTAACTATATCTCTTCTGTACATCGATTTTTTATCACAACAAAGAAATTTGTTATTCCAGATAATTTCGTTAATGATTTCTCCATAACAACTTGTAGTTTTCCCATTTAACTCTAACCACGCGTCGAAACATTCTTTGTAATATACAGGAAGATTGATTTTCAATTTAGAAGTTTGAAAGTTGCAGTGTCATGCAAAGCGTCCGCCAATTGGTAACAGAATTTTATCTAGGATTGTTTTCCAAGGACTTGAATAGTCTTCGAATAGTTTCCTTAAACATGTTACTCGTTTTGCGCTAATCATAGATTGAATGTCTAACATTTTGAGTCCTCCCATTTCTATCTCAGATATAAGTACAAGACGCTTCACTTCATCTTTCCCATTCCAAATAAAATTGTAAAAGATTGAGTTTGCCTCTTTAATTAATTCTTTTGGAATAGGTATAACAGATGTTCTAAACATAAGCTTTGGGACAGCAAAGGTTTTAACTATCTGTATTCTCCCTAAAAGGTAGAGGCCTCTCCATTTCCATATGTTGATTGCTTTTTGAATAATTGATTTTTGACGAAAGTTAAGGTTGTTTCTTTGTCTTTCGTCATAACCAAAATATATCCCCAAAATTTTAATAACTTCACAAATACTGTGTTTTGGGAAGTCTTTCTCTTCCAGGAAAATATCTCCTAGAGGTACAATTTCTGTTTTTTCATCATTTACCCTTAAGCCAGAACACTCGCCAAAGGATTCAGGAATGCGAAACAAGTTTGTATAAGATGTTTTGTCTTTTATGATACAAGTCATGTCATCTGCAAATAGAGATAATTTTATTACCTCTTCTCCAATTTTTAGTCCCTGTACACTGCTATCCTCTCTTATTTTTATAACTAGAGTCTCAAGCGCTAATATGAAAAGATAAGGAGAGAGTGGATCCCCCTGTCTGACTCCCCTACCTAACAAAAAAGGACCAGTCGTAAAGCCATTATTCATTACACAGCTGGATGCATTTTTATATAGAACACGAATCCACTGAATAAAAGATGGCCAAAGTTAAATTTGTGTAAAGTTCTAATTAGAAAATGGAAATCTAGTGTATAAAAGGCTTTTTCAAAGTCAATTGCGATCAGAATTCCCGACCAGCTGTTTCGTTTGGTGTAATCTACAATATCGTCAATCGTTCTAATTGCATCGAATATGGACCTACCTTTAACGAATGCATTCTGATTAGAATGTATTAAATTTGGCAAGACCTTTTCCAGGCGTTTTGCTAAAACTTTGGAAATAATTTTCGCATCGACATTGATTAACGATATAGGCCGCCAATCTTTAATTGCTCTTTTGTCCTTTCCTTTTTTCTCAATTAATGTGATTATAGCCTGCTTTTGTGAATTTGAAAGTTCTCGGAACTCATAAGAGTAGTTAACACAATCAACGTAAGGTCTCCCAATCAAGGGCCAAAAGGCCACGTAGAATTCTATTGTCAGTCCGTCGTTCCCGGGAGTTTTATTCTTTTGAAAGGATGTAAAATATTAAAACATTCATTGTATTCTATCTTTCCTTCACATACGTTCCGCAATTCTTCAGTCAAAGTTGGTACTTCCTTTAAGTCATCTAGAAATGACGGTGAAAAACTATTATTATCTTTGTAAAGATTGGAGTAAAAGAATTCTAATTCACTCATAATTGTTTTGGGGTTAACTACTATTGTTCCATCGCTTTTTAGAATCTTACGTAAACAACTTTTTTCCTTATATGATTTTTCCAAATTCAAAAAATATTATTTTTTTCATCTTTTTCATACCAAATTGCACGGGAACGTACAATAGCACCTTGAGTAATATAATCATAGAGTTGGTCGTATTCCGCCTGTAAACATTCCAAGTCTTCAACATTTTGTCTCGATGGGTCTTGATCGCATTTATTGGCGCAGTTCTGTAATTTTTCGTCCAATTCATTAACCTTAGCTCTCCTATTCCGAGCTTTAGTTTTACTATAATTTATAGTAAGCTGTCGAATTTTGTATTTTAACAGATCCCATAAGACACGCTTATCAACAACTTCCCTAAATTCTTCCAACCAACTTTTAATATTTATTTCAAGAAGATCGCGATAATAAAAATTATCATTCACTAAAGAACAATTAAACTTCCAAAAACTTGGGCTGCGTTCACTGTCATCTATACCATTAATCGACAATGTAATAGCAGAGTGATCTGATTTAATAGATAGTATTACGTCTGCTGAAACGATATCAACTTGCAAGCCATCATTTACCAACCAATAGTCTAAACGTCTCTGAATAATTGGGGTCTTCTGTCGCCAAGTAAAGCGTTTCTCTGTTGGATTTCTGACGCGCCATATATCTATCAAATCCTGCTCTAAACAAATCTCTTCTAGTATTTTGATCGATTTTTTCGTTTTCTTGATACCTCCACTTCCATCAAGGTCCTGATCAGAGATCACATTAAAGTCTCCTCCGACAACAAGAGAAAAATCCGATAGTGAAAGCGAACTTTTAAGCTCCTCGGAAATTTTGTTGAAAAAATCACACTGCTCGTTAGACTTATTTGGTGCATAGATATTTAAAAGTACAAATGGAGAATCTTGAATCAAAGCCTCAAGGAGAACATAACGACCTTGTGAATCAACTTTTACAGATTGCAATTTGAAGTCTAGCCGATCTTTAACAAGAATAAGAACGCCCCTACTATGATTAGTTCCATGGGAAAAGAACATTTCACCTTTCCGTTGTTTTTTCCATACATTTTCCACTTCTGGGGTACTATATGTTTCCTGAAGTAAACATATATCAGCGGAAGATTTGAACAGCCAATTAAAAATACACTTCCTTCTATCGAAAGAACGAACTCCGCGAGCATTTAATGACAAAAGTTTAAAGTTTATATTTTGTCGCTCCATATCCGAAGAGATAAATTGTCAACTTCAAGTGAGAAAAGCTAATGTTAACGGTTTTTATAAACAATAGCCATTCAATTACCCTAGCCCAGTATATGCAAATAGCTAAACACACCAACAAAATAAGAAAATAACAAACAAAAAATGAAACACCAACACTTACATACATTAAACTAAATAAATATGTATCTCTTACAAGGCCGTGCGACAAAATTACGATAAATTACGGCCTTTGGGATTTGGGAAAGCAACAAAGAGAAATATAATTTGAATAAGGAGTTTAAATAAACTCTTCTCTTCCTTCTCCCGAAAAGGAAAGCATCATTAATGCGGATTTTTTAAATGTTTTAAAATTGACCTCCCAAGCGATGCTACAAGTGACGCATTTTTGATAAGCGCGGGATAGAAACTAAAACTGTTAAATATATTGCTATCGCGACGCAGCCTTGTATGTTCGATAACATCGTGTCATCAAATAATGTAAACTGTCAGTTACATCGGAACAAATTCTTCATTAATATAAAGTTTATCCGGCTCGCGCCAGCTAAAATAACCCGTCTTCCCTTCGTCCCTTGCCTTCTTTAACTTAGGCCATTGTGCTTTTTTTCTGTCACGGATTTCTTTGGGTAAATCTACTAACACCTTGATATCCAGAACGCCGCTCATTTCCCTCGCTTTTTTAAAAATAAATTCTCTATCTTGAAACCGCAGGAAGCGGGCAATAATAGGTCTTACCTCGCTGGATTTCTTTCCTATTCTATGGATTCTTTGGAACTCAATTCGCCTCACATCTTCAATGCCGAGCTCCTTCTCTAGGTGTTGATATATCACTTCTTTCGTGTCTTCCTCGTCTGCCATCGATTCTGCAACTCCAAGGAAGCGAAGATTTTCGCGTCGGTTGTAGAGCTCTAGGTACATGATTTGGTCCTCTAGGCATTTAATTCTTTTCAAGTTCTTTTTTTCTTTACTTTTCAATTCCTCAACTTCACTACTCCTTTATCCATCGTAGTGACTTTTTCTTTAAGCTGCTTGGCGTCTTCTTGAACTTTTTCGATTGAGTTCTCGATATTGTTAACCGTTGTTTTTAACTGGCTAACTGTTTTCATTGATGTTTCTAGTTTAGTTTCTAGGCCTTCATGTTTAGATAGAATCAGCTTCAATTGCTTGGTGATGTCTTCCATAATAATGCTCGTCACTCCAAGAGCTTGGACTTCTTCACAACTGTCCGTAATGGCGTCTTCTTGTACATCGTCAGCAATAATGTCTTCGTTGCAAATTCTCTTCCCTTCTGGCGATTTCGTTGCGTTGCTAGAGTCGCTAGTTCGAATTTTCCTTTTAGAACCGTAAAGGAGGTCTCCCATGTATAAAAAACCCGCGATAAAGCAACGTTGTTCAGGAGCGACAAGAAACACGTCCTCACATAACGAAAGCTCGACCCAATCTGTTTGGACGGTCCTCGAGACCAAGGACAACTTTCCTACAATATCATTGGTAGTAAATTTGCCAAAGACCTATTCTCTGTTATCTTTGCCTCTCACAAACTGGTTTGCATCTTCCATGAGGCTGATAGTGTCTGTCCTGTCCTTGTGCACATAAAGTAGCATCAAATGGTTAAGTCTGGAATCACCGGTTGTTGATCGTAAATAGGTTTTGACTCGCTTCAAAGCAGTAAATGATCTTTGACTGACGGCATTTGTTGCCGGCACCACCAGAAGCAACCTTCCCAGCGTGCAAACTTCACTTAAAAGTAATTTGCGGCAACCATCGAAATGAGACGCGTCAAAACCCATAGACTCTGCAGTTGTGGGTGAGAGTAGTAGCTGCCATTCTAACTTGAAAGGATCCAAATCTTCACCATACGTGTTGACCACTTGAGTAAACTCGTCATCCTATGCTTCACCAGCAAACGACTTCAAAAGGAACTCCTAGACGTTCTGGTAGGTCTTCAAATCCGCTTGGTCAAAGCGTGAAGAGATGCATTGAGTTTTATTATCTATCGCAGCAAAATAGATTTGTTTCTAATGATCTTTGGGGGTTTGGTGAAAGTAATGTGTATTCTGCTCTCCAATCTCCACTGGAGCATTGCGCTTCCTGGGTAGCTTCGGGTCTTCAATGTCCTGAACTTCAGTGGCTTTGCACTGCAAAATTCGAGCCCAAAACAGATCAAATGAAGTATCACTTCTATCTTTCGATAACTTTTTCATCGCATCCTGGGAAAGTTTGTTCCCTCGAGCTGCTGAAGTGGATGAATCCTGCAAAGCGCGACTCAGATTGTCAGTTTGTTTCAAAAGTCGCTCCCCTAAAGAACAGCCAAAGTAAAAACTAAAAATTGTCATCATACTTTGAACACCTCGAATTCTTGCTTTAATTTCCGTATCTTTTGATACAGTTAGCGACCAGTTCCAAAGTTCCATGAGTTCGGAATGATTATTAATCACCGAGGCTAAAGCTTCCCCACGTACAGTCCATCTTGTTGGGCAAAATGCATGCACTATTCGTGATTCGTTAATTCTTTGTTTCGGCTGTGATTTTGTCTAACTTTGTATTTCGTTGTGGTAACTTTTTAACCAGTTTTCCAATTTCTCGGACCGTGTCAAGTGAATCACTGATACATTTCACTGATTTGATGGCGTCAGCGACAGCGAGGTTTAAGGCATGCCCATAACAGTGTGTGTACAAGCATTTACCGTTGATAGTTTTGATTTTCGTAGCAACACTAGTTTTCGTACCTGCCATTGCACTGACCACGGGCGTGTTGCATGTTTAGATTCATTCGCAGTAAAGCATCCTTCAGTATTGCCACTATTTGATCTGCAGTTGTCCTTTCCAATGGGTACATTCCGATAAAAACTTCGTGTATCCGAAAACATTCGTCAACCCAGCGTATGCAAATCACCAACTGTTCCTTGTTTGATACATCTGCTGTTTCGTCAGCCATAATTGTAAATGAGTAGAAGGAATATGATGACTCTGGGCCAGCTCTTGAAAATCTTTCAAAACCAAACCCCCTGAAAATCTAGGGGGTCCATGAAAATCGTGTTATCCCTTCCGTTAAATTTACCGCTAAAGTCCTAGAGCCCTCTACCGCTCAAATATCTAACAGAAGCACCCAACATTTCCCAAGGTCACAACACAAAATAACACCAAAAAGTGTTATTTTCAGTTATCGTTAATTATTAACGGCAACCCCAAGGTCAAATATCAAAAAAAGTGTTATTTTATTATATTTTATTATATCCCAAGGTCAACTAATTTAAAACCACTAGTCACCGCTAAAACCCTACGGTTGAAAAGTGTTTTTTTGTTTCCCTTGAAATCTCGTGCTATCTTGTTAGCTATTCAGCTCACTAGTTCTTGGATTGTTTTCACACCCCCTAGAGATTTCTAAGGCTTTCTCATGAGGGGGTTTGGTTTTGAAATATTTTCAAACACCAACCCAGAGTCATCATATTTCTTTTACTACCTACTGTTGATTCTATGAACCAAAATACAGAATTACGCGTAATTCGGGGGAAAACATCTAAACTAAAATACAGAATTACCCGTAATTCGCGGTTAAAACATCTGAACCAAAATACAGAATTACCCGTAATTCGCGGTTAAAAAACATCTGAACCAAAATACAGAATTAAGCGTAATTCGGGGAAAATGGACAATGAGAATTATGTGTAAGCCAATGAAAATAGAGAAAGCAAATTACGCGTAATTCGGGGGAAACCCTATGAACCAAAATACCGAATTACGCGTAATTCGCGGTAGTAGTCTATCCCAGATGACTAGACCAATTTATTCATATATGCAGCAGCCCGGAGTTAATGAGGTTGGCTCTGTACAAACCGGTTTTCGGTCAGGGGATAATGAGATGCGAGACGTATAGGTACAGGAGGGGTTTAATGAGATGCAGTCCGTATAGGTGGAGTCATTAAGGATGCATGAATTGGAAGAGAAGTACACTGAGATTTTATTGAATATTAATAGTGTTTAAGAGAGAAGTGTATGGTGTGATATGCTGTGACGTGTCCACCCAGCCATCCGGGTGGTGGTTTCAATTTAAAGGCAAAAGAACAAAGGACGGGCGTCATGGTCAAACCGGTTCATACCAGTTTGTTTAGATGTATATTATTCAAAATGGCCGCTCTCTAGAAAAAAGGGGTCAAACCAGTTTCGTTCACCCTTATTTTCAAAATGGCACCCAGAACGATGTTTCCACAAAATGAATACGACACAATATTTGATGCTGTCAAAATTATTTTATTTAATAAACAAAAACAATGGTTACAATCAGTTCTGCTGCTTTGTTACAAACAGTGTGATGTCTATGTTTAGTTTACAAGCCATCTGCAATGAATTGTCCAAGATCTCTTTAACATTTTGATTTATCTATTCTGCTAAATTGTCTCTGAAGTGTAGGTCGTCTGATCTTGTCTTGATTTTTAATCACCACGTCCGCTTCCGTTTAAAGCATTGTTTGGTTTTAAGTGAACTCGAAATGTGACGTCCTTGCAATGCGCTGGCTTGAACACTAAATAAACGTAAACGGTTCTTTTAAAGAAAGAGTTAAACAAAATTCAATTTGTAAGTGCATTTACTTTGCTAATGGTTTGATCTAAAGACGGTTATTGTAAACAAAATATTAACTCAAGCATGGCTTAAAAGGAAGCGCGAGTTACACGCTTAAGTCAAGCACCACGAAAGAGGCCAAATGATCGAGTTTAGCGAGCAGCATTCCTTAGCGGGGTTTTTCTTTGACCAAGCGATTTGACGCTACTCAAATTGAGTGAATTTCAGGTCAAAACAAATAGAGACTTTGAATTTAACTTGCAATCTAACAGAAATACCTTACGCTTAAGTCAAACAATGAGCGAAGCTAATCGAGTTGAGCGCGCTGCCTTACTTAGCGGTTTTTTTTTCTTTGACCAAGCGCGATAAAAAATTTACTTTCGAGTCAAAACAAATGATAATTTTGAATTTAACTCACAACCCAACTGCATTACAGATACAATGTAGGAAATACTTTACTCTTTAGTTAAACAAGAAGGGATACTAATAGAGAAGCGTAGCGCACTGCAATACGTAGCGCGGGTTTCTTTGACCAGTAAATAGTCTTAAACATCATTAAAACAAAACTCCAAAACTCAACTGGACAAGGAGGCAGCGCTGCTTTAACCGATTGTTTTAGTTGCTCGATACTTCGATTAATATAACATTAACGGACATTTCTTTCAAGCAGTAGGGTTTTCCGATTTAGCGGAAACGGAAAAACTTTTTCCGCTTTGCTAGCTAATTGACCCATGATTGAAAATGCGTTGTTGGGTCAATTTGCACAATGCATTTTCAGTTATTCATTGTCTATTTTCTGTTGAGATATTGGACGATAGAAAAGACTTTCTAAAGCAAATACAATAGGGTTTTCGCCGATTTAGCGGAAATAACGCGGAAACAGAAGGATTTTTTCCGGTTATATAAGTGATACAATTAACCATTATATTATTACAATGAAATTCAATTCGTTCTATAGGTGTCGGCACATTCACTAAAGCGTGATGCTTGAAGTTATTTTTGGCGGTGAATTTGCCTGTAAGTCCGGCGTAGCTTTTTCTCGACAGCTAGAGTTACCTTTTTGTAAACAAAGCCAAACACACGAGGATTGATCGGGCACTGCTAAATGTACTGGTATTCTTAATTTCAAAAATGTTCCGTTTTTGTTTTGCTTGATAGTTTGCATAGCTCTATGTTGACTTCATTGCGTTGAATTTTTGCGTACGTGCTGAAACCACGTTGGTTCATCGCAGAACATTTGTATTCGTCATTCTCTGTCGCTAAACAGCAAAAATCATACACCACTTACTAAGCGAGTTGTCTTTAGAATAGCTATGTTTGGCAGGTTCCCCTTTTCATCTTCAGAATTTTTGGCTCTCAAAACGTTCGACAACAAGAAGCGATGTTGACTCCTTCAGTCAGAGCTCGTATGAGAAAAAAGCTGTTTTTTTTTTCGTATGCTAATTTATTTCTTACGCAACTCTTTAAAGTGCAGGTTTGGGTGGTAATGCCTAATGTTTTTAATTTCTTTTGTTTTTAGCACGAACTGCAGGTGCTATGCTTCAAACTTCCTGGCAATTTGCACACGGTGCACATTTGTATACGAACACACAATGCTACTTCCTAGCGTTCCTACGTGTACTCTGAATTCCATTGTGCCATTCTAACAAAGGAGACATGAATCACATCCCGGTAAGGCTGAGCCTGCACGTAAAAGATTATTATGGAATTTTTCATTGTTTCTGAAGTGGGCGATTGCAAAACCGCGTACTTATAGACAAGTATCCCTCTTTAAAATACAGATTACCACCTTTCAGTGTCGAAGAAACGCGCATGGACCACTTAGCAAGTCGTTAGGAACGGTCGCCCCGCATTTTTAATGAATTTCTTTTATCTCATGCGACTGTCTTTTCGACTCCGACGGAGTTGATTTAACCTTCATAACCATGATTATCTTACCCCGTGAGAACATTGTCAAGTAGCAGACCACAGTTAGAGAAAACCTTAGTATCGCTCTCTCGAGAAAACAAGGCATCAGTTCCTCAACCCAAAACTTATCCAGATTAAAATTGTTTTTTTCCACAGTCAAAAAACTTTCGAAATGCCGACCGAGTATAGGACAGAAGTCGGCATCCCTGCAAAGCTCTGACTGCAACAACTTCTCGATCAGTATCTTCAGAGGTATTGAGGCAACATGTTGAGATACTTAAGCCGCGAAACCGGGAACGGAAACAATACTACAAACTCATGATACAATTTAAAATTGCCTACAGCCTAACATGTCGAAAATGAAGTCAACATACAGCTGTGCAAAAGAATTTATACCCGAGACTATATTAACTGTCAAGCAAAACAAAAACGGTACGTTTTCGAAATTCAGAAGACGTACCAGTACGTTTAGCAATGCTCGGTTAATCCTCGTGTGCTTGGCCTTGTTTACAAAAAGGTAAACTAAGGCACTCTAGCTGTCGAGTAAAAGCTACGGAGCAACTCAGAGCAACTCAGAGCAACACAGAGCAACACAGATCGACAAGGAGCTTCTGTTATCGACCATATATCAGCGTGAGTTGCTCTGAGTTGCTCCGAGTTGCTCTGAGTTGCTCCGAGTTGCTCTAAATTGCTCTGAGTTGCTCCGAGTTGCTCTGAGGTGCTCTGAGTTGCTCTGAGTTGCTCTGAGTTAATACTCTGAGTTGCTCCGAGTTGTTCTGAGTTGCTCTGAGTTGCTCCGAGTTGCTCTGAGTTGCTTTTGACTTCTTCTTCCGCTGCACTTGGCCTCGTTTCCATGTTTTGCTCCAAGAAATGTATCCATTTTTGTACTCGTACTCGTACTCGTTAAACCCATTTTTCCCTTCACTTTTCGGTTTGACGCTCAGTTAGTTTAAAAAAGGTTTATGCGGCATTTTTCTTTCTAGATAAGCGTATTTTCGCGTTTGAAAAGCAAACCATGCTTTAAAATATCAGTTGCTGAAAACAATTTCACCGTATTTTTATTTTCATGTGATCAGTTTCTTCAATAAATATTACAGTACGTTCAAGTTTCAATTACGCTACGCTCGTGGTTGAGTAAGTGTTAACAAAAGGTAATAGGCCATTTCCGAGTTACGTTATGCCTCGTTGTCAAAGCGAGGCTAGGTGCACAAGCTTTCATATGAAAATGAGTTTTTATTCAAATGCAAACAAAACTCATTTACATATGAAAGGTTGTGCACCTAGCCTCGCTTTGACAACGAGGCATAACGTAACTCGGAAATGGCCTATTACATTTATTGTTTCTTAAGAGTGTTTCTTCAAAAGCTATAAGACATTTATATTCAAGAACACAGTTGAATTCTATACTTTGCAACGCGCTAAATTAGAATAGCTTCGCTCGCTGCTTGACTTTAAGCGTAAACCTCTATTCGTTCTGACTTGAATGTTAAAGTCCTTAACGCTCACCATAATTCGAAGTACTAAAACAATTGCTAAACAACTCAGCGGAAGTTTAATTGTGTTTTCAACTAACATTAGCAAAGTAGATTCGTTGATATTTTCGGTTTGACGTTCAGTAAGTTTAAAGAAAAGTTTTTACGGCATTTTGCTTTCTAGATAAGAGTATTTTCGCGTTTGAAAAGCAAACATTACTTTAAAATGTCAGTTGCTGAAAACAATTTCACTGTATTTTTCTTTTCATGTGATAAGTTTCTTCAGTTAATATTACAGCACGTTCAAGTTTGAATTACGCAACGTCCGTGGTTGAGTGAGTGTTAACAAAAGGTAATTACATTTATTGTTTCTTAAGAGTGTTTCTTCAAAAGCTATAAGTCATTTATATTCAAGAACACACTTGAATGCAAATGCTTGAAAGAAATGTCCGTTAGAGCAACTAAAACAATCGGTTAAAGCAGCGTTGCCGCCTTGTCCAGTTGAGTTTTGGAGTTTTGTTTTGATGATGTTTAAAGTGCATCTAAACCCTAATTTTTTGTTTCTTTAATCAACTCCATGTACGTTGAAAAGTCGAACAGTGAAATATTTCTTGTTTTTAACGTCGCGTTTGTGAGTTATAGAGATTTGAATTTACTAAATGCTAATTAGATGACGTCAAATGCAGACTCGTTTATTATACAACTACTTGTTTCCACCTCCAAGTAATATTTTTTTTACAAATCGATTGACTATAAACAGTTTTTATTAGTTTTTTTCAAATTAATTATCTTTAAGATGTGAACTGCGTATTGTAAATTGAAGTAGAAATAACGGTAAAGTCTGCATTTGACGTCATCTAATTAGCATTTTGTAAATTCAAATCTCTATAACTCACAAACGCGACGTTAAAAACAAGAAATATTTCACTGTTCGACTTTTCAACGTACATGGAGTTGATTAAAGAAACAAAAAATTAGGGTTTAGGTGCACTTTAAGACTATTTACTGGTCAAAGAAACCCGCGCTACATATTGCAGTGCGCTACGCTTCTCTATTAGTATCCCTTCTTGTTTAACTAAAGAGTAAAGTATTTCCTACATTGTATCTGTAATGCAGTTAGGTTGCGAGTTAAATTCAAAATTATCATTCGTTTTGACTCGAAAGTAATTTTTTTATCGCGCTTGGTCAAAGAAAAAAAACCGCTAAGTAAGGCAGCGCGCTCAACTCGATTAGCTTCGCTCATTGTTTGACTTAAGCGTAAGGTATTTCTGTTAGATTGCAAGTTAAATTCAAAGTCTCTATTTGTTTTGACCTGAAATTCACTCAATTGGAGCAGCGTCAAATCTCTTGGTCAAAGAAAAACCGCGCTAAGGAATGCTGCGCGCTAAACTCGATTATTTGGCCTCTTTCGTGCTGCTTGACTTAAGCATGTAACTCGCGCTTCCTTTTAAGCCATGCTTGAGTTAATATTTTGTTTACAATAACCTTCTTTAGATCAAACCATTAGCAAAGTAAATGCACTTACAAATTGAATTTTGTTTAACTCCTTCTTTAAAAGAACCGTTTACGTTTATTTAGTGTTCAAGCCAAGCGCATTGCAAGGACGTCACATTTCGAGTTCACTTAAAACCAAACAATGCTTTAAACGGAAGCGGACGTGGTGATTAAAAATCAAGACAAGATCAGACGACCTACACTTCAGAGACAATTTAGCAGAATAGATAAATCAAAATGTTAAAGAGATCTTGGACAATTCATTGCAGATGGCTTGTAAACTAAACATAAACATCACACTGTTTGTAACAAAGCAGCAGAACTAATTGTAACCATTGTTTTTGTTTATTTAATAAAATAATTTTGACAACATCAGATATTGTGTCGTATTCATTTTGTGGAAACATCGTTCTGGGTGCCATTTTGAAAATAAGGGTGAACAAAACCGGTTTGACTCGTTTTTCTAGAGAGCGGCCATTTTGAATAACATACATCTAGACAAACTGGTATGAACCGGTTTGACCATGACGCCCGTCCTTTGTTCTTTTGCCTTTAAATTGAAACCACCACCCGGATGGCTGGGTGGACACGTCACAGCATATCACACCATACACTTCTCTCTTAAACACTATTAATATTCAATAAAATCTCAGTGTACTTCTCTTCCAATTCATGCATCCTTAATGACTCCACCTATACGGACTGCATCTCATTAAACCCCTCCTGTACCTATACGTCTCGCATCTCATTATCCCCTGACCGAAAACCGGTTTGTACAGAGCCAACCTCATTAACTCCAGGCTGCTGCATATATGAATAAATTGGTCTAGTCATCTGCGATAGACTACTCGCGGTGAAAATATCTATCCATTTGATAGATATTTTAGGAAAGCTTCTAGGCATCACTCAGTGGAACCTTTGAGATAAGTTCTGAAATGCATCACATATTTTTATCAAAATTTGGTAAATTCTGATAAAACTAAATTCTGATAAAAATTTTGATAAAGCCGATTTTTAGCCAAGCTTTTTCTTTCCCGAGGGAAATAAATAAAAAATATTTTATTTTTCCATTTAAAATGGAACATATGAAAGTAAAGGAACTAAGACAAATTGCTAGAGAAAGAAATATTCCTGGTCGCTCTCGCGCTAGAACAAAAGCCGATTTAATACGTTTAATTAATGCATCTTCTTCCAATATTTTAGACGCGCCAACGCCTCCTATAGAAACACCAGTTCTTACGCCAACCCCATATCAACCGCCTCCTCCGCAGTAGAAGTGTATAGAGAGTACTGGCTCACTCCTGTTTCACGCTGGTTTGAAGCGTTTCTCATTTGTTTTCTCACTCCTGTTTCTCGCTGGTTTGAAGCGGTTCTTATTGCTGCCAATTGGGGATGGAGAAACACGTTCAAATTGGTGAGAAAGGTTTCTGACCAGGGGGCAATGAGAAACGCTTCAAACCAGCGTGAAACAGGAGTGAGCCAGTACTCTCTATACACTTCTACTAAATTCAGCAGAACTTTTTCCCTTCTTCCGGAACAGGGTGGAAATTCTCTCCCAAAAAATCCCGGCGGCGGCAAAATTCTCTCCTGGAAAGAAAATGTCTGATTCCGAAGAAGAAGAAGTCGATGTCACTCCTGAACTTGTTCGAGAAACATACACAACATGCCATTCTTCCAAAAATCCCAGGCTGAAACATTTCAAAAATATTATCCGCAAAAATCAGGGAAAAAATCAAATTCCACTCAAAGATCTCGAATTTTATCAAGAACAAATTCTCTCCCAAATTCCCCGTGACGAAATCACAAGAAAAAAAGTCAGGGATTTCGTCAAAGCTTCCAAGTGGAAAAAAGTCTATGGCAACGATCATGCAATTTTTAATCACATAACAGATCACGACGGGAATGATTATGAGCATCTTGAACCATTCCTCATCGACGACTTTAAATATTTTTCACTGGCATATAATGACCTTCATCTCAGCAGAAAAAAGTTTCTCAATTGCCATCAAGTTCTTTTCGCCCTGTTGAAGAAGAACGGTTTCAGCCCCAATGAAGATGATTTCAAACTGCTCAAACTCCCATCCAGACGGGAGGAACAAGAAAAAATAATCCAAACAATCTTCAAAAAATTAAATTGGAAAGAAAATGGATCTTGAAAAAGCATTTTCCAATGAAGCCGAGCGAAGCGAAGCGACCGGAGGGAGCCTCAGTGCGAGTGACCATGAAGATTGTTCCACATGCTCAGAGGAAGAAACAAGAAGCGCGGATGAGACTCCGACAACATCGGATGATGAATTTATTGTCTCTGATTCGGAGATGGAGGAAGCTGAGCGAAGCGACGAAATCGAAGACTCAATTGAACTCCTCTTTGAGTCATTTGTCAATCTCCAGGAGGAACACAAAATTTTCAGAAATGAACTCCAAAAGCAAAGTTGCCTCCTGTGGGAAATCCACCGGGAATTGAAAGAAAGCCAAGCGAAGCAAAACGGGCCAAGCGAAGCGAAACGAAAGCGATGCTAAGCGGTGTTTTGAAACAACAGACTTTGTGAATATTAATGTGAAACATTCATATTCTGATATTGCCCAGCTGCCCGGTTATTGACATATGGCGGCCAATCAAAATCGGCATTTTTCCTCACAATAAAGATTCCCACGCGTGGGAAATTATCTTTGTTCCATTGTGTAGATGTTATTTTAAATCCAAATGCTAACTCTTTGATGGTTGCCATAAAAGGTGATGAGACAATAAATATTCCCACGCGTGGGAAACTGAACCAATATCGGCGTGTCCTGGAACCGAGTGATAAACAAGAGTGGAAGGCACATTATTTCGCCAGTTTTTCGGGGAATCAATTTTTTGGCTAACGTGTTAGCCAGTTTTTAGGGGAAGAAATGAAAATTTTGCCTAACGCGTTAGACTTTGAGATAAGTTCTGTAATGCATCACATCTTCACATGTTTCTTTATATTTTTTGATTGTGAGAAGATTCTCGCATGTTCTTTTGATTTCTTCCAAATAAGATGCCACTGGTTGTCTTTGGAGAATTGAGTTGAAATAATTCATCGTTGCTGTTTCAATTTTTTTCGTTTTTTCATAATTCTCAGAAAGTTGGTCTTCATCCAAGCGATGAATCCCATAAAACGCGCTAAAACCGATATTAATTAGAAAATTGTGTTCATTCTCATCAAATCTGTGTTCGACATTCATTATTTTAGAAGAAAACATTAAATAATTTTTTAATTTCAATGATTGACTTTTTTAGCCAAGCTTTTCCACATCGCTCAATGGAACCCAAGAATTAAATTTATCGGGGTAACTTTTCCATTTTATAAGCGCGAGTTTTCGCTTATTATCACGGCGAATAACCTTTTCAATTCGAAACACATCTTGCGTTGTTCTTTGAAGTTCCGCCTCGTAAAATGATCCGGTGATTGATTCTCCCAACAGATCAACTAATTTATACGTTACAGGGTTTGTGTTCTTTATTTCGTCAATCACAAATATCTCCTCTGTCCAGTTCGGCGTGAAACCTTTGTCAAATGTCTTTCGTTTAAACTTAGAAATTCGGACTCTGTCACCAACCCTGAATTTTGCCGGGTTGTGTTTAGCATAAATTAAATCTCCGTATAAATTAGCGAAAACCTTTTTCTCATTTTCCTGTTTACTCGCCTCTGCGGGGGTCATTCGAATGCTCGAATGAAAACGGTGGTTATATTCATCCGCTAATTTGCCCAGTTTGTCCCAGTATATTGTATTATTGTTAGCAGAAAACATTTTAAAGAGTTTCTCCTTGAAAGATCTGTTCCAGCGCTCAACAACAGATGATTTCTCTTCATTTTCTGTTGTATACAATTTTACCCCATTCTTATCAAGCAGATTTTTCATTGTTGCGTTGAAAAATTCACTCCCCTTATCCGACCAAAGCATCTTCGGTTTTCTCTCCCTGAATATGGAACGGAAAGCATCAGCCACTGTTTGACCTCGCTTGTCTTTCAGGGGACGAATCCAACCGAATTTTGAGAAAACATCGATCACCATCAGGAGATATCTGATCCCTTTATTCCACCTCGAAAATTTCCCCATCTCGAC
The DNA here is from genome assembly GCA_022457155.1 of Cladopsammia gracilis. Lineage (NCBI taxonomy): Eukaryota > Metazoa > Cnidaria > Anthozoa > Scleractinia > Dendrophylliidae > Cladopsammia > Cladopsammia gracilis. The sequence continues at coordinate 236,325 of JAJGOT010000618.1, forward strand.
CAGATCAGCCGCCCAGATGTTGTCAATCCCATATGAAATAACTCTCCTCTTTGGAAAGCGCCGCCTGATTGGCCGGTGTAATTCGTTTGCTAGATTTTGAGTCCACTGGCCTTCACTCAAAATCTTTTCCCGTTTTTTGGAGCGCCGAGCCCAAGTTTCTGTTTTGCATCAATCACGTTTCGCGCCAAAGCATGCCCCCACTGTCTTTCTTTCCAGGGAATGGCATCCAAAGCGGCAACCATTTTCCTGTCGGCTTTGTTTTTGCATTTACGTGGATTCTTTTCCTTCGCGCAGACTGAATAGTCCACATCGTGTTGCATAGCAACTGCGTCTGTTTTTCCCGTGGGCTGCTGCATAATTTCGAGAATCTTTCCCTTTTCATCAAATCTGACTTGCTTATCCAATGGGTTCCAGGGCCCGGTGAAGTTATGTCCAGGCAAAGTGAAACCTTTCTTTGGTCTTGGCAGCTTCCCAATCAGGGAATGAACATCCAACCCGCCGCCATCCAAATCTGCTCGATCTGTCTTATATTTTCTGTTTGGTCGGATCGCCGTGGACAGCTCATTCATCATATCAGCAGAGGTTTTGGCAAGAAATGGTTTCATCTTATCCAGGGTAAAATCCAATGCTTTTTTCTGAGCTTTTTTGTTTCGCAATAATTCACTGGCTCCATAACGACCCATTTCAACTGTTTTTTTCCCGAGCCAGGGAAGAGCATGAGCCACGCCAGTCAGCGCAAGTTCACCAATGCCCCCACCTTGTGAGGGCAGACTCAGTTTCCCGAACTTTTCACAAATCTTGTCTTTTTGATTCCGCAGGAAGCGCAATGGCAAAACCACATTTTTCTGCCATTTTTTGCAGTCATGTATCCAGACGGTTCCACGCATCCCGTCCTGCGTTTCCCCTTCACGCAATATGATTCCATTTTCAATCGAAATATTCTTTTATGAATTTCTCATTCTTTCCTGGGTCACTCAATGAAAAAACCTTCAACGTGCCATAGAAGGATTTTCGTCGAATCTCATTCAAGAAATATAAGCAATAATATCCACATCGGACAGATTCCAAAGCTTGAATTGGATGGCCATAGTTGTAAATTATTTCTTTCCCAATTTTATCTGCATATTTTACCAATTCAATTGGAGGTGATATTGAGAATGAATCAAAGTAATAGACAATATGGTTCTTGATGCATGTGGCAACCCAGTGCGTTCCGTTCCCAATAGAATCATCTAGATTAATTATGCAGGAACCAGTTTTATGTAAATGCTCTTTTGAATCTCTTGAAAAGATTCCTTTGAAATTGGGAATTTTAAGAAACCTCACCCACTCAAGAATATCAAAGTTTGAAATCGGAATATCTTTCCAAGCTGGTCTCAAAGGATGGCCCCTACTAGCGGTATGTTTTGAAAGGGACTGTTTGGCCCCAGCAGAATTCCGCTTCCTCGCTTCGCTCTTTTCCCAGATTTTTTTTGTCCGCGACCGCGTTGTTCCCATGTTCCAAAAAATGGCGGCGGTTGATAGGGATAAAGCCCCGGTTTTGGAGCCACTTGCAGCCCGGCAGCAGCTTTCCTCGGAACTTGCAATCCTGAGCCGAATAATTTCGATGCCAGCTCAATAGCCATCGGGATTCCTATCGCGGCTAGTGTTCCAAGAAGCCCGCCATTAATTTGTCGCTGTGTGGGTTTGAAATTTATTCCACTGCCCCGCTTAAGTCCTCTTTTAACAGAATCTAATTGGCTTTTAGTTAACTCTTTGACTCTCCCAAGTTGCGGAAGAAAGTTGAATGGCACGGCAATACCTTTTCCGAATATTTTATCAATCCCCAAGCTCCCCAAAGCACTCATAGCTCCAGTCGCAAGATGCGGGGCAACTTTTGAAACCCCTTTTGTTGCAAATGGAAGCAGCTTCGATCCCAGGGAAATCAACGAAGTCCAAAGGCTCCCACCCACAACTTTTCTGATTTGTGTTTTAGAGATGGACAATTCAACTCCCCGCCCTAAACTGATAGCTTTTTGAACTTTGTTTATTTGAGTCTTTGTTAACAACAGTTCATCTGGCCCTTTCAATTCATTTCGCGAAAGTCTCAATGTTATGGAAGAGTTATTTTCCACAGCTTTTGCGAGCTTTGTTTTTTGCCCATCTGATAATTTCACACCATATGGAATATACGACGTCATTTCAATATTTTCAATATCGAAATAAGTTTTCAGGCTTTGATCAGAAGTTTGTTTGATGCAGTATACAGTTCAATTTCTTTTTCATGCAACACCAAGGCGTTCAATGTGTACTGTGTTGGGTTGGCACCATTCAACTCATATCGGAAAGTCAGAGACACAACCCCATCTTTCACATCATCTTCTTGGTTTCGGAGATCGAAGTAAAGCATTCCATAAAGATTCTTGAAATTTGCTCGGGTAATCAATGGCCCGCTTAAAACGTCATTATAAGCGGAATTGAATGACATCAAAGCTCGATAAAGCCTAGATTCCTCATCCGTTGTCAGTTCCAATTGAGGGTAATAAATTGAGTTGTTCAACTCCAGTTGAGCTCGACTGAAGTGCCGGTTGTTTGCTCCAATGCTGAATGTCGTGAATTTGAAGATATCATGTGTCTGGCTATTGTAAGATGCCGTCGGAACAACCCAAATCAACACATGTCGCGGTCTTCGAAGCCCCGTGGAAATGCGAAAGTAGCTATTCACAGCTGCTGTTTGCGCTATTTCATGGTGTTCTTTCAAATATGTCCACTTTTTCGGTTTCAGATAACCTTCAAGATATTGTTTCAAGCCTCTTCCATTGAAAATGATTTTGGGGCACCACAATCTGAGTTTAGTGAGAATTACTTTTGAATCTGGCGCAGCGCCTTTTTTGAAAATCAGATTGTTGTCATTTTCAAGTTCCAACACGAGTGTTGTCTTTATATTTGGGTGAAGGTTATTTTTGAAAGCAGCGAAATAACTGTATAAATTCAGGGGAATTGATATTTTGTTGATATTTGCCGCATCCGTCAGGATCTTTCGTCTGGCAAAACCCTCATTATACAGCGCCTGAGCTGGCCGTGCTTCTGTTGTTCCCGTTGATGTATCGGGATAGAAGAAATGATCTTGCCCAACCGAATCGGCATAGGTTTTCGTGTATTTCAAGAGCGTCAATGCATTTGCACTTTCATTTGCTCTTGTGTTGTTATAAATTGATTGCCCGTTACATTGAACTTCGATTTTTTTGATGAATGTCAAACCATTAGTTGTCGTGCAATCTTGGTTGCCATTATTTGGCCCCGCGGTTATTCCAGTTGCACTGTCAGCCGTTGTAACAAGCTTAAAGTCAACCTCCAGATATGCATTATACCAATCAATTGGGTTTGCTTCTGAGGAATTATCCACGTTGAAGCGATAATTATTTTTTTCCTGCCTGTTGTCATTTGCAATGTTGTCATTGAGTGGTGTTGCTAGATCATAATATGTATATTCGTATCTTTTTACGAATTCCGGGTTTCGAAAATTCACTGCCATTTTATTAGATAGTTTTTTCTTTTCAGAGGAGGCCCTTATAAACATCTTTCACATATTGGTATTTGTCAGTGTCTTCTTGGAAGCGGACTTTCTTCAGTATTTCCCCAATTTCTTTTCCTTTTGTTTCCGGGGCCGCTGGTTTCGCGTGGGCTTCGTTTTCGCTCGGTTTCTTTGTTGTGAATTTATCATAAATTTTTTCACCAATGAGTTGTCCAGTCTTTTCTCCAACTTTCTCTGCTCCTTTTTCAACTAATTTTTCTGCTGCCTTTGAAGCTAATATTGAAGCTGTTTTGCCGGTTAATTTAGCTGCGAGTTTCGAGAAAACGTCAGAAAAACCACCTCCATATCTTATTTCACCTGTATCAGGGTCTCTTTCTCTTCTTTCATCCATTTTTAATTACCACAGTCAAAGAAATATCAATATCATTCAAATCAACTTCTCGGTCTTCATCATCAGTAATGTAGAAGGTGACCTCAGAAATATGCGGGGAGTTTATTTTATTCCACAAGTAATTTATTGGTTGAATTTCGAATGGCAATGATCTGGTTTTAGTGTTGGTTGAGAACGTGTAAAGCGCATTTGACCTTTTCCCGGAGACAATTGAATCGCTCAAAAGACTGCATCTGAGATAGAGATTGTCAACACTGTTTGATATATTTGGAAAATTCGTTCCATAAGCACTAGCTGTCAGTTTAGCCGCATCAAATCCCACCAAGATGTGAAAGTTTCCACTGTTTGCAAAATCAATTTGAAAGTTATCTTGAAGTTGAATGAAAACTTTGAAAGTGGTCAAATCAAACAACATATTTATACCATAAGCATCCCCTGTGGAGGTCGCTTCGCTCCTTTTTCCAATGCTTTTGTGAATGAATTCGTTGATGTCTTCATAGTCATAAATTCCCGCAGGAAAGGTTATTGTTTCCCATGTCTTGCCCTTGTCTTTGGAAATCACCAACTTGTTGTTGCTGTATTTAGGCCTGATATTATGCCAGCTTGCCGTCATGGAAAGATGATCCAAAGCCAGCCAGTGCGGTTTATTGTCTTCCAGCTGCAACTCTGGAGAAAACCTCGTTGTGAAATTCCCTGGTTTATTTTGTGGGTTTTGTTTTCTTGCATCAATTGATTTAAAGACAAGTACTCGATTTACATCCATTATTTTAAATATTTCTGGTAAAGTTTTTCATGCATTGTTCTATCGATTGCTCCAATTCTCAAGAGTTCATCATTTATTTGGGACAGATCATTCCTCAAGACAGGAGAATTGTTGCCAGCAGCCATTGAGCCAATCAAAATTTTCATCCGATCTGCCAGCTCTTCTGGCTTTTGATAGAAGACAACGCTGGATCCCACCATCCTTGATTTACCTGAGGATTTGTGAGGTGGCATATTTGACAGTGTGTTCAAATCGTTGAAAATCCTCACGGCATTCAACGAATAGTTCTTTTTCGGGTTGAATCTTTTTGTTAGCAAATCAATGAGTGATTTGTCTGCATCAGCCTGATAGATCAAATTACCACCTCTGAAGGCATTCAGTTTCATTTCATTGAAAAGTTTGGGGACATCGACGAGGAGCCCGCCATTGTGATCATTTTAAATCTTGAAGGCATTTCTGCGAGGTTGTTTGTATTTCCTGAGCCCAGTTCCTTTTTGTGGTGTTACCAGTACTTCTTCTTTCCCTTTGAGTATCAGATTCAGTTTATCTCTATATTTGGTGAAGCTGTTGGCTTCAGCTTCTAATGTTTCCAACCTATCCTGCTCTTGAGGAGTTAAACCTGTTTTCTTTTCTTTCTGTCTCAATGAATATAATTTGCTGCCTATCTTATTTTTCCTAATATTGGTATAAGCTTTTTTAGCCTCTTCAATCTGGTCGCTTGGTAACCATAAAAGGGAGTCTAACTTCGTTAAATTATATTTGTTAAAGACATCTTTTTCTTCCTCCGAAATACCTTTATAGACATCAAAATCCACACGCCATGGCGATTTTGTTGAGCTGGGCTTTTCCTCTTCAGCACCTTCAAGCGGCAATTCTTTATTCAGCGTGAAGATGTCTTGGATGCCTTCAGTCAACGCAAGTTGATTTTGCCTGAGTTGCTCAATCACTACATCTTGTTTTGCATCTGTCTTCTTTTGTTGCTCCAGCAGGGGTTCTCTGAGAGTCTTGAAATAATCACTCATGACAACATCCCGCCCTTTTTCTCGGTCTTTCATTTCATTTTTCACTTCTGTGACGGCTTTCGCGATTTGATACCCTTCAAATTCTCTACCGACAAACTTTCGTATGTTGTTAAGATCCATTTTAAGTGACAAAACAACATTTATCTTTGGAGTTAAATGTTATCTCAACACTTAAAATGAAGATTCCAAATTATGATCGAAACGCGAGCGGAGCGAAGCCAGCGAACCGAAAGTACTGTGATTTCCTTGATGAAGATTTCCGAATGCTCATTGCGGGTCAAACCCGTTGCGGAAAAACAAACACTTTGATGCACATGTTGCGAAAACCTCTCGTCTTCTATGATAAAATTTATTTCTACTCTCCCAATCAACATCAAGACAAAATCGTTGATCTACAAAAGTTGATGGAAGGTGTCAGCCAAAAAGTCGGATATCCAGTTCTCGAAATTCTGGGGCCAGATGACATCATGAATACCTCAGATTATCCCAGCAACAATCGGAAAGTCGTCGTGTTTGATGACCTCATGAACTCATCCGATCGAATTCAAAAACAAATCGCCAATCATTGGACAGATGGCAGGCATCACGGAATCAGTCCAATTTATCTTTCCCAGTCCTATTATGATGTCCCACAAAAGATTCGTTTGAATTGTTCACACATGCTGCTTTATCCACCAGCAACAAAAACTCACCTCGATCTCATTGCCAAGGAGAATTCGATTGACCCCCATCTTTTCAACAGATTGAACCCATTCGAATTTATTTTCCTTGACAAAGAAAAGAAAAGTGTTGCCAAAAACTTTGATGAAACCTTTTAAAATGGGCATATTCAACAATGTAGGACGATACACAGGTGTTGACATGAGGGAATACATAAAAAATTTCAACCAACAAGTTCAACAAGGTGGTTTGAAATTAGACACCAACAATAATTATGATATCCAACAAAAACGACTGGCTAATGTTGCCGAAGGAGTTGACAATGACGATGCAATCACAAAGCTACAAGTTGACACGCTTGCGGCGCAATTGCGGGCAGATTCTCTCCAGGTGGATGGTTCCTCGCATATGACTGGGGATCTTGATCTCAGGGGACAAAAACTCATCAACCCCGGGGAAATAGAAATGAATCGCAAATTGATCGTCAATCTGGACACTGATGAAAACCAGAATTTGTCAGCGGTGAATATGATCATATTGAAGAAATTCCACCCCAATGCTCCTGAACCAACTCACGAAGTCACGAAGGACCTGGATTTGAAAGGACTTTTCAACGTGAAAAACTCAAAACAGCAGACATGGCATGATTTGGGAGCGCATTATAACAATCTGGTTTCTTATAATGACGTCAAGAATGTCTTCGTATCCCGCAAAGAGGCGTTTCCAATGGAGACGGCTTTGGATATGGGAAATCACACCATTTTTAACGTGAAAGATCCCGAAGTTGCCGACCAAGGCGCAAATATGCGATATGTGGATGCCCAATCCGCGAAAAATCTTTCGTTGGAAGGTGGAACAATGACCGGAAACCTGGATATGAACTCGCAACAAATCAACAATATTGCAACGCCAACTCTGGAGCGACAACCCACGCCAAAATCTTATGTGGATAATGCGATAGGGGATGTGGTATCCCACGCGAACGAATTAGAAGAGAAACTTAAAGAATATGTCAATGAATCGCATATCACGTCAACCTCGCATCCAAAGGACGCATTCCGCTATCTGATGGAAAATGTGGATGAATCCAGCTCTGAACATGATATGGAAGTAACTGGCATAACTGATTTTTCAAATTCGCCGCATCATTTCAACAAGAAGGCCTATGACTTGCAAATAACTAAAGATCATGTCAATGAATACTCTGGGAGACTTGGATTCAATATGTACAAACTCCCAGAGGGAGAATGCACGATTTGCATTGAATTCTTCCCCGCGTCAATGGATGGTGTAAGCGTTGACGTTGTGAGCGCCAGTCTGAATATCAATCAGCAATCAACTAAGAAGTTTTCGGGGTATTCCAGATCCATTATCCACATGCATAAATGGAGGATTTCCCCACCTGAATTTATTTTCCTGGATCTGAAATGGCAGGGAACTGCCGAGTCAGCTGAAAAAGGAAACGCAAAGCTGATCATATATGGAGTTGCTGGCTCGCAGTCGGATGTTGAAAGCAGCGTCTTCGATTCCCCTTTCGTTTTTGAGGGCGGGAAGATAGTTATGGAGACTGACTTGGATTTGAATGGCCACAAATTGCTCAATTCAAATTTGAAGAATAATTTCATGTTGATTGGAAGATTTAGAAAATCATCTGGAGACGCCATAAATATACTTTTTGATAATTTTTTCAATGATATAGTCATCCCCATCCGATGCAAATTAATTAAAGCATATGCTCAAATTTTATCGAAAACATCTTCTTTTCCACAACTAAGTTTATATCTCCCAGATAAAGAATCACAAAGTGGAACGAGGGTTAGCAGAGATAATAGAATTCAATTATTTGTCTTTTACAATGTTGTTTATAAAGAAGGAGAGTTATTTTCAGCAAGAATAGATGATCGATCATTAAATATTGGCCAGGCCCAAATCACATTTCTTTTTGAAATTATCTAGAAAATGAGAGCGAGAGAAGCGACCGAAGGGAGCCACGGAGTGGCGAGCCGAGCGAAGGCGAAACCCACGCGAAAACAAAGCATCTTCAATTTCAATCACATCAACCCCGCAATTCGGGAAGAAGAACTGGAAGAGATCAAAAAACTTTTTCGATTTTATCACAAAAGATTCTGGTGCCTCAAACGAGCGCATGGCCGATTCAAGAAAATGAATCTGCTCATGAATTTGACCTCTTCCGGTTTGGTTGCAATCGGGACGATTGCTGGGGCAGCAACTTTGAACCCAATCGTTTTGGGAGTGATTTCCGGATTGGGGTTGGTCGTCAAAACCGCCAATGAAATGAAGAACCTGAAAAGCAAAATTGAGATGGCGAAGTTCGCGTTCACCACCTATGAAAAAACATTGAGTGATTTGCGCTTCGCTTTGCGGGGAGGAAAATTCGACAGGGATGAATTTTTGTTTTCAATGGAAGCGATTGATGGGATTGTGATTGATTTGGGGTTGGATTTGGAAAAGTTTGAGAAGGAATGGGAAGGAAGATTTGAGTGATTTTTTCATTTCTGGGAAATGAAAAATCTGAAACTTGCGCGGATCACGGCTTACTCCCCCCAGATGAAAATCAAGCGAACCCATTCTTCCTCTTCATACCCACTCGTGGTTGCTTCAAAGTTCCATCTCCTGTTCATGATTGTTTTGTCAAACTCAGCTTGGTCGGGGAAATAAAGATAGTTTCGACTGGAAAAATACTTGGCAATGTCAGCATAATCTTTCACCTGAATATCAACGCCTGAGTCAGGGTGGAATAACAGCATCATGGTCTCTTCAAATTCCACGTCGACATCTTTGTCCAAAAACCATCCCGGATACTTGCATCTCATGTTAAACCAATTAACATCACGACGTTGATATTGTTCTATCTTCTCCCGCGCGAGGTCATTATACATCTGGATGCGAGCTCGTTCCAGTTGGTCCGGTTCCTCCTGTCGCTTCGTCCGCGGAGCCGGAACAGGCGGCACTTTCTCCTTCTTCCGCGGCGCCGGAACAGGCGGGGTTTTCTCCTCCTGCCGCTTCACCCGCGGAGCCGGAACAGGCAGCACTTTTTCCTTCTTCCGCGGAGCCGGAACAGGCGGGGTTTTCTCCGCCCAAACTGCCAGTTTTTGATCATCTTCCGCCATATGCTCTTCCCGCTCAATGACCCGCGTTTCATTCAGATATTTTTCCATCGCGTCTTTGGGTTTTCCGGGGAATCGCGGTGGCACTCTGGGGGAAACTTTGAGTTCATTCATCTTTTCAGAGGCCTCATCTGCGTCTTCCATCCGCCCCTCACTCCATGCTTGAGCCCACGACCCCGCCAGCTTCGCCAGTTCTTGTTTATAAACGGCATGCGGCGGTCTTTTTTCCCCAGGGATCTCAACCGTGAATTTCGTCCCGTCGGATTTTCTGGTGAATGAATCTCCCCCACTTCGGAGGGCATTGGAAATGGTTTTGGGGTCAATCTTCAATTCCCTCGATGCCGCGGCAATGGAAGGAAATTCTTGAGGCCCGCCAATGTCGGAAATGACGCGGATTGCAGGAATCGGCCTGGGGCAAGTCGGGATGGTTGAACCCGCAACCTGGGAAATTGTCACGTCTTTTCCATCTTTGTTTTTCACGATGCCAGTTGTGCCATTCTTGAAAACGCGGTCGACAGCGGCAGGAGAAAGTCCAAGCGCATCAGCCATCTGCTTTTTGGAGACAAATTCTCTTCCCGCAGCGGCAAATTCCATTCGCCTCCTGACCGAAACCTGCATCCCTTTGAACATGAACAAATTTTTACCTTTCTTGAGCTGTTTATTGAGATATTGTCTGGAGAGGCCAAGTCTTTGCGCCATTGCCGCTTCGGATTTGGCTGGCTCTCCGATGATTGCTCCACATGAAACTAACACCCACATTTTAGTGGGTGACATTTTTTGTCAACTTTTTTGGGAAATGATTTGGGGGAAAAACTGGGGAAAAAACTGGGGAAAAACTGGAGGAAAAACTGGAGGAAAAATCTGATTGCTGGCAGATTTTTTCACTTTTGCCCTGAAATCTGGGAGAAAAATCTGGGGGAAATCTGGAAAAAATCCGCTGAACTCTGGAGGAAAAACTCTGTGGAATCTGGGAGAAAATCCAAGAACGAAATGCCAATGGGTCGAATTCAGAATTCTGTCAGCCTCCGGAAAAATCCTTGGTTTATATGCGAGTTGACATGCAGTTTTAAATGTCAACACGGAGTGTCACTATAGGGACATGTGCATGTCATTATTTAGGGGGTTACATCTTTGTCACTCAATGGTGGGGCTAAGCATTTATGTCAGGCCTCGAAAAACCCTGGGAAAATATTTTTTTGTTTTGAAAAATAAAGTTCGAAAAAATATTTTCCCAGAGTTTTTCGAAGGCTGACAAAATTCTGAATCCGATCCATTGGATGACAACGCCGTCAATCCCCAAAATAGATGACATGCACATGTCCCTATAGGGACACTACGGAGCGACATAAAAAAATGCATGTCAACTCGCATATAAAACAAGGATTTTTTCGAAGGCTGACAAAATTCTGAATCCGATCCATTGGAGAAAAAACTCTGGGAGAATTTTTCCGCTGAACTCGGGAGGAAAAACTCTGGGGAATCTGGGAGAAAATCTTTTTCCGGAGTTGGAAAAAGATTTTGAAATTAAACTTCATCATCGTCCTCATTCCTGTCTTCGAACTCATCGAATTCCGAGGCCGCCTGCACCATTTCCTCCACCAAAACTTCATCCACAATGCATGTGATCGCTTTCACATTTCCGCAGAAAAGATGCTTGATGGAAAAGACGACTTGCCCACGGAGAGGCATGCCAAGGAGCTCTTTTTGCTTTCGGATGGGTTTTTTCTTCCCATCATCGCACAACTCCCAAAATCGACACGAGAAATCCGTTTTTGGGAGTTTGGAGGGATAAATCTTTGCATAAATCTTTTCCTGCTCGGATTTATCGATTTTCACGAGAGTGAAATCTCCCTCGTGGAATTTGGCGAAAGACGGAGAAATCTCTTTGATTGCCTGCCTCTTTTTCATCGCAGCAGAATTGAGATATTTTTCCAGATCTCTGAAGAATGACACTTCGTCTTCCGGAAGAGTGATTCCCAGAGAAAACGATTCACCTTGATGAGCGAAAATCTTGAATTTGGTTTGGAGTTTCACTTTGAGCCATTTGCCATCGTGGAGGCATGGGAGGAGACAGAAAGAAATTTTGCCAGAAGATTTTTTCACGGGGTTGTCGAGAGAGATGTCGGAGATAGATATTTTCGCGGGATTCATTTTCTTGGGTGAGACAAAAAATGAATTAAATCCCAAAAAATCCATTTTTCCATGAACTTGCGGTCCTCTTCCGATCGGACTGGGAGAAAACCAGTGGCCATGTCAACCGCTTTTTGAAAGTTTCTTTCTGCTTCACACGCTTTTTCCCAAACGATTTCCTCTTTGGTTTTTTCTGCCTCTTTCTGAGGAGTGGATTTGTTTTCACCTGACATTTTCTCTCCAATGGAGAAAAAATTCAAAACGTGGCTTGAAAATCTTCAACGCATGTGTCCATAGCAGCATTAATGTCGGTGTAAACTTTGGGCATTCCTTTTCTTGCTCGAGAACACATAAATTTTTCATCCGCAGCCTTCACTCTCATGAGATTCAGGAATTTCTCCAGTCTGGGAGAAACCCAAGTGACTTCGTGCGATTTTTCCCCTGAATCCAGAAAATGAGTTTTTTTCTTGCAGAGCTGATTGAAAAAAACTGTGCGCGATAACCCAAATCGTTCCCGAATTTCCTCTGCGGTAAAAAACTCTTCCCCATCAATCTGGATGAATGGTGTGTCTTCTTCCTCCTGAATCCAGAACACTTTTTGGCCGGCTCTTCTGGTATATTTGGTGTTGCCCGATTTGAGAACTCGCAAAATCGTTTTGGAGGGGAGGCCAGTTTTTTCGCTGGCTTCTTTGAATGTGAAAAAAGTTTGCTTTTCTTTTCCATCTTCCTGAATTGAAAATTTCATTTTAAATGGGGAAAAAAGATTTTTTTCTCCATTAAAATGAATTCGCGAGAATTGAAAAATTGGGCTCGTGAAGAAGGAATTGCTGGGTTCTCCCGAATGTCCAAAGCCGAATTGATGGAACTTTGGGAAGAATCGCAACCTGCAAGGCCGAGAAAGAAAGGATATCCCAGCGTCCCAAAGATTTTCAAAGCCCCGAAAACCCTCCTAGATTCAAGAAATAAAAAAATTTCAGCGCCTATTTTAATTCCGGAAAGAAGAGATTTTCCTTCCAGAGCCATGCCCAGAGCGATTGAACAAAATGTGGAAACTGTTGTAGATTGGTTCAATTGGTTGGAAAGTGTGGATGATGTTGATGTTCGGAGGAGATCGAATCCCGCGGTTGAAAGATTGAAGAAGCAGATTGCTGAATTGCGGAAGGAAGAATTTGTTGTGGAAGAAAGAGAATCCGCTTTGAAAGGTTTTGCGAGATCATTTGGCATTCCCGGCAGACCAGGTTTTTCTCCCGGAGAATTCTTGAGGACTGTGAGCCGGAAAGTCATTGATTTGTTTGAGAAGAACAAAAGAACCAAAACAAAGATGATTCTTTCCTGCCGAATGAGTCGCACGGATCTGGCAACTGGAGAAGTGACTGAGAAAATGGCTGATTTCCATTCCCAAATGGAAATGAATTTGGAAGGAACCGACCGGAAAGATCTCTTCTATCGCATGGTTGAAAGAATTCTTGAAAACCTTGCGAATTTTCAAAGGAGAGGATCGAACTGGAGATTCGAGGAAGTGACAGATCTGACAATTCTCTTCACCAAGCACCGACCATTGGGTGGAGGTTCTCACATTCCACTTCCTTCCACATTGAAGAACAAGAAAGCCGTGGTGAACTTGAAAAATGCGGATGAAATGTGTTTCAAATGGTGTGCGACAAGAGCTTGTTTCCCAGTGGAGAAAAATGCAGAAAGAATTTCAGGGGAATTGAGAAAACACGCAGAAACCATGGATTGGAGCGGTTTGTCTTTTCCAACTCCCCTGAGTGATATTGGAAAATTCGAACGGAGAAATCCAGGATTGGCTGTGCATGTTTTTGGGTTTGAAGATGGTTGTGTTTTCCCCCTGAGAATTTCTGAAGCGAAAGGAAAAATGATTGACCTCCTGTGGTTGAAGCAAGACGAGCAAACTCACTTCTGCTGGATCCGCAGTCTCAGCCGCCTTTTGTCGAATCAAGTGTCAAAACACAATGGCACACTTGTTTTCTGCAGGAGATGCTTGAACCACTTTCCCAATGAAGAAAAATTGGAGAAACATGCGGAATCTTGTTCCCAATTTAAAGCTGTGAGAATTATTATGCCGGAAGAGGAAAGCACGGTGAAATTCAAAAACTGGCACAGGAAAATGATTTTCCCCTTTGTCATCTATGTCGATTTTGAAGCGAGGCAACTCCCCGTGGCATCTGCAGGGCCAAATCCAATGGAAAGTTTCACAGAGAAATTCCAGAAGCACATTCCCTGTTCTTTCGCTTTCCATCTTGTTTCCCCGTTTGTGAAGCGAGATCCAGTTTTGTTTCGAGCAGAAAATGATTCCGTGGATGTTGGGGAAAGATTCGTGGAAGATTTGGTGCAGTTCGTGAAAGAAATTCAAGAAGAAATGAAATTCCCGAAGCGGATGAAATTTGGGAAAAAAGAGAGAAAGTTGTTTGATGCCGCAACTGTTTGTTGGATCTGTGAAAAAGAATTTGGATTGGGGGAAAAGAGAGTCAGGGATCACTGCCACTTTTCCGGAAAATTCCGAGGAGCAGCTCATGAGAGTTGCAATCTGAATTTCAGAAAACCCAAATTCACCCCTGTGTTTTTCCACAACCTGACTGGCTATGACGCCCATCTTTTCGTGAAAAATCTGGGAAAAATTGAAGGAGATATCACTTGCATCCCCAACAACGAAGAAAAATACATCTCCTTCTCCAAAAAGATTCTGCTGGGAACAAGATTGAATGATGAAGGGAAAGTTGTGAAAATTTGGCACGAAATTCGATTTCTGGATTCAGCCCGATTCATGGCAGCTCCCTTGGGAAACTTGGTGAAGAATTTGACGGATGAAGACTTCCTGGAAACTCGGAAGGTCTTTGGCGAAAAATGGGAGTTGATGAAACGGAAAGGAGTTTTTCCCTATAAATGGCTGGATTCCACAGAAAAATTTCAGGAGAAACTGCCTGAGAAATCCACCTTCTTCTCCAAACTGAACGATGAGGGCATTTCCGATGAAGACTTTCAATTCGCTGAAAAAGTTTGGAAAGAAATGGAGATGAACAACATAGGAGATTTCCACGATGCATATCTGAAATCAGATGTGACTTTGTTGGCGGATGTTTTCCAAGAATTCAGAAAAGTTTGTCGGAAACATTATGACGTCGATCCTGCTTGGTTTTACACTTCTCCCGGTTTGGCCTGGGATGCAGCTTTGAAGGAAAGCGGAGTTGAATTGGAACTGTTGACTGACCCAGATATGTTGCTGTTCTTCGAGAGAGGAATTCGTGGAGGTGTTTCAACAATTATGCACAGAAGAGCCAGGGCCAACAACAAATTCATGGGTGATGATTTCAATCCTGAGAAACCTTCAACCTTCATTCCCTATTGGGATGCAAACTCCCTCTATGCTTGGGCAATGACAAATCCTCTCCCTGTGGGTGAGTTTGAGTGGATGAACGAAGAAGAGTTGAGAAACTGGGAAAATGAAAGCTGCGTGCTGGAAGTGGATGTGGAAATCCCAGATGAATTGCATGAGATTTTTAATGATTTGCCGCCTCTCCCAGAGAGAAAGATGATTGGAAAAGTGGAAAAACTCATTCCCAACCTTGAGAATAAGGAAAAAATGGTTGTGCATCAGAAAATCTTGAAGCAAGCTCTGGATCTTGGATGCCGCCTGACGAAGATTTGGAGGGGAGTGAAATTCAGGGAAGAAAGATGGTTAGCATCTTTCATTCAAAAGAACATTGCGTTGAGGCAAGAATCCCGAAACGCTTTCGAGAAAGATTTCTTCAAACTGATGAACAACGCTGTCTTCGGGAAAACAATGGAAAACATTCGAAACAGAATAGTCTTTCATTTGGTGTCGTCAGAAAAGAAACTAGTGAAACTCTCTTCCCGACCCAGCTTTGAGCATTTCACAATCTTTGATGAAAATTTGGTTGGAGTCCATATGCGGCGAACTAAGATGGTCTTCAACAAACCTGTTTTTGTGGGGCAAGCAATTTTGGACATTTCAAAAACTTTGATCTATGACTTTCACTATAACTATGTGAAAAAGAAATGGGAAAAAGCGCAGTTGTGTTTCACTGACACTGACTCCCTGCTCTATGAGATTGAAACAGAAAATTTGTTTGCAGACATCGCCGGAGATGTTGATGCAAAATTTGACACTTCTGAATTTTCTGAAACGCATCCGTGCGTTGTTGATGGAACTTTGGAGAGAAAAAACAAGAAAGTTTTGGGACTGATGAAAGATGAAGCTTGTGGTGGAATCATTGAAGAATTTGTGGGATTGAAACCAAAATTATATTCCATCAAGATGCATGGAGGCGGGGGAACGAAGAAATGCAAAGGAGTGAAAAAGAAAGTTGTGAAAAAGCGAATCTCCCATGAAGACTTTGTTGCCTGTCTGGAAAGTCAAAAACCGGCAATGCGGCAAATGGAATGCATCCGCAGTTTGAAGCATGAACTCTTTTCCCAAACTGTGAACAAGACTGCGTTGAGTGCAAATGATGACAAACGATTTGTGTGTGAAGATGGAATTGCCACATTGGCGTGGGGGCATTGGCGGTTGAGAGGGGAAAAAACTTCTGCTGAATTTAGTAGAAGTGTATAGAGAGTACTGGCTCACTCCTGTTTCACGCTGGTTTGAAGCGTTTCTCATTTGTTTTCTCACTCCTGTTTCTCGCTGGTTTGAAGCGGTTCTCATTGCTGCCAATTGGGGATGGAGAAACACGTTCAAATTGGTGAGAAAGGTTTCTGACCAGGGGGCAATGAGAAACGCTTCAAACCAGCGTGAAACAGGAGTGAGCCAGTACTCTCTATACACTTCTACTCTCCGCCGCGGCCTCCAATATTGGGAACAATTCAAAATACTTTCCTTTCATGGTGGAATTGGTTAAAAGCCGCACCTCAAACTATAGCGAGGAAACCTTCAAATATGATAAGTGATTTTCAACGCAAAGTTACCAGTTTATATCAGCCGCAAATTAATATCCAAGAAGGCAATTCAGCGTTGGAAAAGTTTGCTCGCCAGTTTATATTTGAAGGTGTGAAAGGACTGTCTCCAAGAGATTATTTATTTATTATAATTTAGAAGCAACAGATTTAAATACCCTATTAAATCAAATGATAGATACCATCCTTGAGACACTCGAAACATTTCAAATGATGGGCTCCAATTGGCAGTTTGATTATGTAAATCATTTAGAATTGCATCTGGTTGAATATAAACCTCTTGGAGGAAGCGCTTATATTCCCCTTCCTCCATTCCTTGCTAACAAAAAGGCTATCACTAACATGCGGAATATTGGCCAGCAATGTTTCAAGTGGGCAATAACAAGGGCTCTCAATCCATGCGAAACCCTGAAAGAATCACATCTCTGCTAAGAGCTCAGGCGGAAGAACTCAACTGGTCTGGAATTGTTTTTCCAACATCCTTGAAGGAAATAGATCATTTCGAAAGATTAAATCTCTACATTGCTGTTAATGTTCTCGGCTATGAATCAGTGGTTCACCCCTTTAGAATTTCCAAGCACAAACGCAGACGTCATGTGACTTTGCTTCTGTTTGAGAAAGACGGGGTTCAACATTATGCCGTTGTCAACAGCCTGAGTCGTCTTCTCTCAGCTCAAGTTAATCATCATGCTAATCGCAAACACTTTTGCCTTCATTGTCTCAATCATTTCTATGATGAAATATCCCTAGCTAAGCATGAAGAATTTTGTCGCAGCAATGAAGCGATCAAAATAGAAATGCCTAAAAAGGGCGAGATATTGACATTTAAACATCATAATAGATCTATCAGAGTCCCTTTCATCATTTATGCAGATTTTGAGCGTGTAATGAACCTATAAGTGGTTGTTCCCCAAGGAATAATCTCAGTTTCACAAATCAATTTCAAAAGCATAAGCCATGAGGCTTTTGTTTTAAGGTTGTATCATTTAATGGTGCAAATATACCTCCCACTCTTTACCGGGCAAAGACAGAGGATGATGATGTTTCAGAAATCTTCATGAAGAAGTTAATGAAAACAATCGTGGATATTCACAAGGCATTTGATCGCCGAAAGAAGATGATCTTCACCAAGGAAGATAAGAAATAGCATGATGCAGCCACAGTTTGCTGGATATGCAAAGAAGAATTTGAATTTGAACCCGACAAGGTGAGGGATCATTGTCATTTCACAGGCAAATGTAGAGGCGCCGCTCATAATAGTTGCAATTTGCAATTCCGAAAACCTAAATTCACTCCTATCATTTTCCATAACCTTGCGGGTTATGATGCTCATCTCTTTGTGAAAAACCTTGGCAGAACACCCGGGGATATTAAATGCATCCCAAACAATGAGGAACATTATATATCATTCTCAAGGACGATTAAGGTTGGTGAATATATCAACAAAGAGGGCAAGCAGGTTGATATTCTTCATGAATTGAGATTCACCGATTCCTTCAAGTTCATGGCTTCTTCTCTGGGGAGTCTGGCAGCTAATTTAAAGAAGTCAGGCATGGACAAACTGAAATAAACAACGAATGAATTTGGAGATAAAGCTGAGCTTCTTTCCAGAAAAGGAGTCTATCCATATGATTATATGGATTCGATAAATAAATTCAAGGAAACACAACTGCCACCAAAGGAGGCATTCTATTCTCAAATTAATGAATCGGGAATATCCGATGAAGACTATCAACATGCCTAATATGTTTGGGATGAAATGGGGATAAACAACTTAGGAGAATATCACGATTTATATTTGAAAACAGATGTAATGCTGCTTGTAGATGTCTTCGAAGAATTCCGCAATGTCTGCATGGAGAATTATCAGTTGGATCCAGCGTGGTATTATACTGCCCCTGGTTTATCATTTGATGCCGGTCTCAAGAAGTCAGGAGCACGGCTTGAATTGTTGAATGATCCAGATATGCTCCTGTTCTTCGAAAAGGGAATCCGTGGCGGTATTTCAATGATATCCAACCGCCACGGTAAAGCGAACAATCCATATATGGGAGATAAATATAATCCAACTCAGCCATCTAAATACATTCTCTATCTCGATGCCAACTCCCTATATTCCTGGGCGATGACTCAACCACTTCCAACGGGAAACTTTCGCTGGATGAAAGGCTTCAGAAGATGGGATCGAATACCCTGTGTTCTTGAAGTTGATTTGGAATATCCCAAAGAGCTTCATGATGCACATAATGACTATCCCTTTGCCACTGAGAGAGTGATCTGCGGGAACCATGTTGAAAAGCTGATCCCTAATCTGCGAGATAAGAAACATTATATTATCCATCATAGAGCACTGAAACAAGCCCTGAAACATGACCTGAAACTCACTAAGATCCACAGGGGAATATCATTCACTGAAGAACCTTGGTTGAAATCATATATTCAACTCAACATCCAGCTCCGTCAAGCTGGGAAGAATGATTTCGAGAAAGACTTCTTCAAGCTCATGAATAACGCAATATTCGGTAAAACAATGGAAAATGTCCGCAAGAGAGTTGATATTAGACTTGTCAATGAAAGAAAGATTGCGGAAAAGCTTGCGGCTAAACCCACTTATCAACATCACACAATCTTTGATGAGAATCTCATCGCCGTGCATATGAAGCGGAAGAAAATGACATTCAACAAACCAATTCCCTGTGGAATGTCAATCCTTGAAATATCTAAGGAACTGATGTTCAGGTTTCACTATGAATATATGAAGCCCAAATATGGGAAGAAAGCCAAGCTGTTGTTCACAGATACTGATTCTTTGTGTTATGAAATTGAAACGGCAGACGTCTTCCAGGATTTGAAGCCAGATGTGAAGGAGATGTTTGACACATCCAATTATCCCCCGGATTATCCCTCAGGAATGCCAATCATGAATAAGAAAGTGAACGGTCTCATGAAAGATGAAGCTGGGGGAAAGATAATTGAAGAGTTTGTTGGATTGCGGGCAAAGTTATATTCTTAAAAGATGCTCGACTCAGGTGGCACCAAAAAATGCAAGGGAGTGAAGAAACAAACAATCAAGAAACATATCTCCCATGAGGACTATAAGGATTGTCTTTTCAGCAGGAGACCAGCCATGAGAACCATGAATCTCATCCGCAGCCATCAACATGAGATGTTCTCAGAAACAGTCAACAAAACAGCCTTATCTGCGGATGACGACAAGCGTTTCATTCTACCAGATAAGATTAGCACTCTTGCCTGGGGACATTGGAGAATTAGGAGGCTTGAGACTTAAAGGCAAGACTTAATTAAGCTATTAAATCATAAATCTAATAGCTTCAAACATCTTTCTGGAGAACCTTAACATCCCAAATTTCTTCTTCATCCTCTACGTTATAAATAGGGAATGATGTAAATCGATTTGCCTCTATATCTAGCCAGCGGTCCCATTGCATTTCTTCTGTATAATTAGCAAATCTTTTAACAACGTCGCCTAGATTAGCCATTAAAGCTATCTCTCCAGTTTCCTGATTTGTCAATATGACTTTTGTGAAAAGATCCCGGTCAGGAGTCTCACCAGGTTTCAACTCATGGTAACCCAATTTAAACTCCTCTATTTCTTTTGGAGTTAGATTCGGTGCCGATGGTTTTGGTTTTGGTTTTGGTTTTGGTTTCCGAGGGTAAACATATTGACCACTCCTGAGTTTTTGTTGGCATTGTTTTAATTTTTCTTCAGCGAATCTCAGGGCTTCTTCAACAGCAAGTGAAACTTTATCGCGTATTTCAATCCTGAAATGTTTTCCGTCACTTTTACGCCTGAATTTGAGTTTCCCCGTTTGTAAAGTATGGGGAATAGTCTTTTTGTCGACCTTCAAAGCGCGAGAAGCGGCAGATACTGATGGAAATACTTGCTCGAAATTATCCTCATCTGAAGTTATTTTGATCGAAATCGCCATTTTTAATATGGGTAAAAATAACGTTATTTTTTTCATTTTACGGGTAAAAAGGGGGATTCTGTCAGGATAAGACAAAATAAACCTTTTTCCTATAGCTGAGGACCTGAGATTAGGGGATACCTTATTTTAAAATATTTTTATTCCAATATCATTCCACCATAGGTCTTTTTACCCGTAAAATACTGGGGGATATCAATCTCTAACCCCCATTAAAAAGGGGGATTATGCCAGAATATGACAAATTAAACCTTTTTCCTATAGCAAAGGGTGAGATTATGGGGATAACTTATTTTCCAAAAATACTTTTATTCCCATATCATTCCACCATAGGTCTTTTTACCCGTAAAACGGGGGTCAGAGATCGATATCCCAATTTATACGGGTAAAAAGGGAATTATGTCAGGATATGACAAATTAAACTATTCTGACTATAGCGGACTGATAAGATTATGGAGGCATTTGTTATTTTAAAATACTTTCCTTTGAGGATATCATTCCACCATAGGTCTTTTTACCCGTAAAAATAGGGTTAGAGGTTGATATTATGCTAGTATTCCTGGTATTAACCGCAGTATTTTACGGGTAAAAAAGGGGGATTCTGTCAGGATATGTCGAATAAACTTTTTTCCTATAGCAGACTGAGCTGAGATTATAAGGGTCAACTTATTTTAAAATACTTTCCTTTGAGGATATCATCCAGCTATAGGTCTTTTTACCCGTAAAAAAGGGGAAAATAACTCTTTTTCACAAAAATACCTTATTTTTTATTTTCACAATTAAAATGTTAACCAAGTTTAATTATGATATCCAGAAGATCCAGCTCTCAGAACCAGAAATGAAGAAATCAGGACAGTTCTCATTCACTGTCCCCCCAATTCTTTATGAAGGCAAGCCATTCGATGTATTTCTCGAAGGCAAAATGAAAATATGGCAACACAGCAGTGGCTTTGCCGCTGAAGACCAGATAAAGAAATCAAATTATTCCCTGGGTTTCACTCTCGAGGAAACGTCACAACAGATGTTTGAAGAAATAGAAGCCGAGATCCAGGAACTCACCAAGGCCAAACAATCAGCATTCAAGAAAGTGAATCCCAAACTCCGAGTTCAACCAGATTCTCTGCAGATTGTGAAAGATGATCAGAGTTCCCAGAAGAAAATCTATGCTAAACTCTAACTCGACAAAGATGGCCGAATCAATTGCCCATTCTCCAAGGAGATCGGGCTGAAACGCAAAACCAAATTCAATCCGCATGACTTCATAGGTGTCCCTCTAAAGGGGATGTTGGTTTATCGTTTGAGACAAGTATTTCTAGGAAATATCTCCTCTATCTCCATCGTCGCTAAAGAAGTGATGGTCCAAGAAGTCATCTCTCCCCAGAGTTATTTCGATGAATTCGACGAAGCTGAAGATGGTGATGAAAATGGTGAAAATACACCGACATCTCTCATAGTTGACGACACAAATGATCTTTCCTGCTGCGCTAATTAAATCACCAGATTTGCAATAAATTATTAAAGGATGCACCTTTAATAATTTAATCGAACTGCTTAGGCGGTTCGGTATCTTCCCAATCTTCATCCGATGATTCACAAGTTGGGCACTCATCCGAGGAAGAATCATCCCAAGAACTGGGTGCCCAATCTGGATCTGCTTCAACATCATCTTCAGGTTCCCAATCTGAATCCAATTCATTTTGCAGGTTTTCATCTTGAGAATCGTACCATGTTTCTGAACCACTCATTTTAAAGTCTTTTCATAATCTTTTTCATATTTTTCTAAATTCAAACACAAATCTGCAACGATGCCAACCTATATGACAAGTCATTTTATATCTTTTTTTATAGTTTTGGCATAATCTTTTTCATATTTTTCGTAATTCAGACCCAAATCGGCCACAATACCATCGATTATTATCATTTCATCAAGGAATTTTTGCTGGTCAAATCTACATCCTCTCAAGTAAGATCTCAAATCAATCAATACTTTATCATGTTGTGAAGGCAAATTTTGCCATGGTTATTTTGTTCTTATAATTTTTAATTTCACTGCTTGTTTTCAAAATCGAATCAGCCCCGCTTATTACACCTAAAATGATAGGATTGAGGGTGATTCCTCCAGCTATCGTTCCAGTAGCAACAAGCATGGTTGAAGCTAAATTGTTTGCCAAGGATGCTTGTTTGAGTCTTTTGGCCATTTTTTTATAGCACCAAAAACGTTCGTGGTAATATTTGTAAAACTCTTTTATCTCATCAACGTTTTCCTGTGTGAGTGTTGGGTCAATGTGATTGAAATTAAATAAGTCCTGGTCGCTGGGGCGGTCAGAGTTCCGCCTTATGTCTGCTTGCAGTTTGTCTTCTTTCATTTTAGTGGGAAAATCAAAAAGTTTCAAACACGAGACTAAGAAAGGCACCAGCATCTGGTTTGATCTTAAGTCCCCTTTGGGGAAAAAGATTGAATGAAGTCATCTCTGGGATTTCAACCCCGTCTCCAAGGTCGTATTTAAAACTTTGTCCACGCTGCCCATTCCAAGTTGTCACTTGCTTCTGCCCTTTCACTGTCATTGACAAAGAAAGATCCAATCTTGGTGTTCGGCTCAAATCTTGATAGAAGATACCAGCTTCAATCAGCTTTGTTTTAACAGGGAAGAAAAGAAAAGTAGACCCCACAAATAAAAATAAAAGGTATCGACTGAAGAGCTATAGACACCAGTTTCAACGACTCTGCTTCCATACAATTTGTGTCCATTCATATCCAAATTAGTTTGCATGACCATCTTTTGATTTTCAAAAACGAAAGCTAAATCATAAACATCAGTAGGAACATCGTCATGAGAATCCTTGTTACCATATACGATCAATTTTGCGGGTCCTTCATTCGGATCACGTGCTGTTCCTTGCCATTTCAAATCCAAATATATATACTCAGGTGGAGAGATCTGCCCATTTATGCATGTGGACGATGGATCTAGAATAACCAGACCCGCTTGGAGTAGACAACTGTGTTGTTGTTGTTTGTTGATTAATATTCAGGCTTGTGCTCACGACGTTAACGCTAACAGAGTTCATGGCAGCTGGGAAGAATTCAATGCAAATAGTGTATTCTCCCTCTGACAATTGGAACATATTGAAACCAAGTCTCCCAGAGAAAAGATTGCTGTCGTCTTTGGATATTGTCAAATCATATGCCTTCATATTGAAAAGATGCGGTAAATCTGGAAAATCATTGATTCCAGTTACTGTGATATCATGCTCAGAGCTGGATTCATTCACATCTTCCATCAGATACCGGAACTCATCTTTCGGGCGAGAGTTTGACGCGATATGCGAGTCATCAACGTATTTTTGAGCTTCTCTTCTATTTCTATCGTGTGGACTACCACATTGCTTATCTTAAGATCAAGATTTTTATCACCACTATCAACATAAACTTTTGGTGTGGGTTGATGTTCAAGAGTTGGCGCTGCAATATTGTTGATTTGTTGTGAATTCATATCCAGGTTTCCAGTCATTGTTCCACCTGCCAAAGAAAGTTTTTTAGTGGATTGGTCGTCCACATATCTTTTTGTTGCGCCTTGATCGGCAACTGTTGGATCTTTCACATTGAAAATGGGGTGATTTCCCATATCCAAACTAGTCTCCATTGCAAACGACTCTTTGCGGCTGAGAAAGATATTCTTGACATCATCATAAGAAACAAGATTGTTATTCTTGGCTTTCACATGACGTCATAAAAATTAAAAAATACTAAAGAAAACGTCCTACAAAGCTGTTTCCAACATGGTATGTGGATACAAGTGTTATAATCTTTCACAAAAAGTTTCAGGTTTTAACGATGTTTTGCTTCCGATTTACAAAGGTTTTAAATGTGTCACGCAATGCGTCACGCTATTTCAGATAAGCCGCGAAAATAAACAAAATTGAATCAGCTGAAAGTTATTGTTTGCATTATAAGTGCTTATAAGCCGAGTTAATTGAGCTTATAGCAAATACAATATTTTTGGATATGATTTTTGGTGTAATTAAGACTTTGAATTTTTGGCCGCCATCTTTGTGCCCCTCTCAGGGGCACAAAGATGGCCGCTCCATACATTTCTTACTAAAAATATCTAATACTCGTTCGCCTATAACGCTTGAACGAAATGCTTTTGCGCTTCAAAATTTGGCCAAGATGTGTATTTTTGAACTCTTTACAATTCCATAAACATTTTGGATTCGAAATCTATTTTTTAAAGCTTCTGAATTTTGATATGACGTAAGTGAAAGCCAAGAATAATGTGCTCCCAAATCATGATAAGTCTGGTGTTTCGAGATTTTCACATTGAAAAGTCCTTTCAAATCAATATCCTTCGTGACTTCATGCGTTGGTGCAGGTGCATTTGGGTGGAATTTTTTTCAGAGTGATCAAATTCACCGCTGACAAATCATTGTTTTCATCCGTGTCCAGATTTGTGATCAGTTTGCGATTCATTTTTATTTCCCCGGGGTTAATGAGGTTTTGCCCTCGAAGGTCAAGATCTCCTGTCATATGCGAGGAACCATCAACCTGAAGTGAATCTGCCTTCAGTTGAATCAATTTGTTTTCAAAGCTTGTTTCAAGCGTGTCAACTTGATGCTTTGTGATTGCATCGTTATTCGCTGTTCCTTCAGCGACATTGACCAATTTTTTGTTTTGAATATCATAATCCCCTGAAGATGTCAGCTTGAAACCAACGCCTGGCAACCCATCTTTTCCATCTTGACCACCTCGAGTGTTGGCTGTTTTATCGGTTAACATTCCATTTGAATAACTCATTTTAAATTCTTTCATCAAAATTTTTATCAATATAAAGAAAAGAATATGGGTCTTTGGTTGCAGTCAAATAATCTTCTTTGCTGACATTATTATCCCGGCATAACGCGGCAATTTCTTTGTTGCTGGGGAATTCGAAGATGCAAAAATGCGAGCAATTCAAACGGATATCTTTAGGTGTTTTATAATAACTTTGCGAAAGATAAATAACAGAGCAATTCTTATGTCTGCCCCGGATAAAATAATCAATCAATGGCTTTTGATTCTTTTCGCATACAAAATCATCGAAAACAACCAGTTTTTGATTCTCATCTGACAATTCAGACACGGGAATGATATCATCTCGGGATGCTTCCACGACGTCATACCCAGCTTCTTTGCTGATTGGACGAAATGTTTTCAGCAGATGCTGATATTTGGATTGTTCAAGATTTTTCGCATAGATATAGACCTTGTCATAATACAAAAGCCGAAAAATCATATCCAGAAGAACATTTGTTTTCCCCGACCCAGAAGGACCACAGATAAGCATTCTGAAATTTCAATTTGGCATGAAAGGATGCAGTTGTCTGTAATTGGTTATGTGATCAATGAAATCATAATTTGGAATCTTCATTTTATTATGTAGAACATTATGTAGTACATCATGTAGTACATCTTGTTGTACATCATGTTCTACATCCCAAATTATATATGATTGATATAAAATGAGTTTACTAAAGTGGAAAGAACTTGCAAAAAGCAAATCCGCGTTAGGGAAAAAAATCAATACGTTCATGATCTTATCACCCAGAAAAAGGTGGGTGAAGAGACAAGTCAAACTGGGTATGAAAAAATATTTAAACCCGTGACATCGAAATTAGACGATGTTATAGCATCGAATTTGAGGCCGCAGGTCTTTGGAGTTCGGAAAAAGAAAAGGGTTAGGGAAAAACCAGGCATTGATTATCTTCCGGAAGTCGACCCATTTGAAGAGATGGATGTTGAAGGTTTGTTTGACCCTGGTGAGGTGGCTGTTGCTCCACAAGCAGAGAAACAAATCAAACCGCCGGGGCGGCTCGCAATCGGTCCGCAAAGCAGTCAACCTGGTGCGTCAACTAGTTCACTCCCACTATATGGTGATGATCAACCACCTGGTTATTCACAGTTATATCCTGAATATGCAGATTTATTCCCTGGATATGCTTTGGAAACAGAAGATGAAGAAGATGAAGGGGATGAAGAAGAAGAAGAAGAAGAAGAAGATGAAGAAGATGAAGAGACGGGTAAAAAAATTTATTATAGAGCGAATAACATACTTCGTCAACTAGGTTTACCAAATTATAAAGAAATGGACGAAACATTAGATGAGCCAAGTTTATCTAACATACAGAAAAAAAGAATTATGGATAAAAACATAAAACAGGCAAGTCATCTAAAAAATCAAATGAAAGGTCGCAAGTCAGGTATCCCAAAAAAGTTCAATCGAGGTGAAATAGATGAAGAGGCAAAGCAAATATTACATAAAAACATAGATCATCAATTTAATGTTTTAAATGACTACAAAGATTATTACATTAAAAAGAATCGAGCATTGCAAGAATTTAAAGGCTCGGGAAAAAAAAGGACCAAAAAAGGCGGAGCCATTACATTTGTCACCGACCCAAAAGAACTTCTGCAGAAACTTGAAGTCATTATTGGCAACATCCGTGCTGGGAATACAAACATCAACATTAGAAATACTGGAGTTGCAATTCTTGATATTCTTGTGAAAGAAGCATTGATAAATAGATCACAGCATGAGAAGATCTTCAGAAACTATTTCAAACCTTAAAATGGAAACCGAAAGAGAGATTGTTTTATCATCCTACGCTGTTAAGAACGCCCGCAACAAACCGGAAAATTTCACAACCAAATTCAATCAGCCAATTATTTTGGGGCCAAATGAACAATATGTTGTTGGGCTTAACAGAATTATCAATATGAGTTTTACGTGGTATAACATCAATGCTGGGTACAATAATCAGCTGATCAGGTTCAGCTCTGACGGCGGCTAAACATTTTCCGATATCACCTTCCCAGCTGGAGTTTGGACATATACCGAGATTAATGATTTTATTCAAAAAGCAACGGTGGTGAAAGAAGCGGGAAAAGAGGATGAGGATGTTTTTCCAATCAATCTGGCTTTTAATACCACAACCTTCAGAGTAACAATCACACTGGCAGAAAATTATCAACTGGATTTGACTTAAAGTAATTTCTATGAGCTTGTGGGTTTTGATAAAAAGATTCTGAAGGATAAAGTGAATGTTGGCCCCAGAGTGCCAAATTTGAGTCAAGATACTGATATGTCGAACGTTCATTGTGATTTGACAAATGATTCGCTTGTTGATGGTCAAGAGAGTGATATCATATATTCCTTTTCAACATCTGTTCTGCAGGCATCATATAGTTTTACTCTTGAACATATGAGAGTAACATATAGCCCTGTGAATAAAAACACAATAAGCAGTATTCGAATTTATATCACTGATGGAAAAAGAAGATTGGTCAACCTGAATGGGACTGATACAGCTTTCTCATTAATATTGAAAAAGGTAATAAAATGAAAAGTTATGAATTCTCGCGTTATCATCATCCCAAATTAAGGCGGTTGGTTTTCCGGCATAAAGGATCCGGTGCCATTGTGGATAATATTTTTAAACCAATGAAAGCGGCGCGGACGCAGTTTTCAAGAAGTTCGCGAAACCCGTTGCGAAAAAAAGCATTGGAAGCAGGAATTTCTCACGCTGGAGATAAAATAGGCAAAAAAATGGTAGAAAAATCTGGTGATTTGATAATGAAAAAACTGGGAAATATGAGAAAAAGTGGAAAACAACCAACACGGCCACAGTCATTGTTAATCCCGGCAACACAATCACGGTCAGCCCTTGCTTCAAATAATGGAGAGAGTACTGATGCCATATTGAACAGATTAATCTCGGGGTAAGGCATTCGAGGCTTTCGAAAAAGAAAATAAAAATCAAATAATATAATAAAAAAATGGCTTTTAGATCGAGTGAATATTTACAAAGAAATGAATTAGTACGCTTCCAGCTGGATGATGTTATCCGGGCTCCAGGTAATAACCAACACCAAACGAAAAATGGTTATAAATTTACAATTAATGATAGATCTGCATTTTACGATTGGTACAATGCTTATTTTGAAGTACAATTTCAACTCCAGAAATTAGCAGATGGAACGAGATATAACGCTGAAAGAATTACCGTAATCAACGGTGCTCATTCCTTGATTAAACATATGATGATTAAATCTGCAGGAAAGATTGTTTATGATACTGATAATCTGCATAAAGTCTGTTTCACTATAAATCTGTTAGAATACTCCGATGACTTCAGCAGATCAGTAGCCAAAAACAGTTTATGGTATTTAGATACTGAGCGTCGAATAGCTGATGCTACTCAGAATGTGGGATTTGAAGCTCGGCGAGTGATTACTCGAGATCTTCAAAACACTAATACGATTATTCCCTTGAATCGTTTTTCCTTTTTCGAAGAGTTGGAAGATAAGATGCTTGTACCCATGCAGCTGCAATTTGAGATTATCCTTAATGATGATGGGGAATTAATTCATATGGCTTAATGGAGTTGATGCTTGAAGAGTTGTTGTGAATAGGTTTTTGCTTTGGGTTCCCAGATTGACATCCAAAGATTCTCGTTATGACAAATTTGTCAGTTCATTCTTGAAAGAAACACAATGGAAATATTTAAGGGAGATCTATCAACAATCAGCTCCCACGCAGTCATCAGGGTTCTTCCAGATATCTGCAAGTATTGACAATGTTAAGCATATTTTCATTTATTTGAAAAGAACAGCCCCACCCAATGATGACCCTGCAGAAGATAGCCCTTATCTTATGGACACTTTCAAGCTGAATGCGGCAAATAATAATTCATCCTTGTCGACTTGCCGATTAGAGTATGGATATGGTGTTTTCTACCCGGAAACAGAGTATGACAGTGAAAGCAAAGTAAGAATATTCCAGGATGTCATGGCTTATGCAATGAGGAAAAATGACTATAACACTGGAACACAATTGAATTTAGCCAATTTCAATTCTCTTTATGGATTGATTTATTTCGATCTGACTTATCAAACTGAAAAACCGACAAGAGATCCCAAGCAGTTGATATAGATGAAACGCAGATGCAACTGCAAACTTTAACGTACATGCAATAGTTCTCTATGAAGAAGAAGTGAAAATAGATAAAATTGGAAATGAATTGGTTATTGTGTAAACGCATAGTCGCGTAAGCGCGTAGTCACTTAAAATAAAAAATGATATGTTATTAAAATGACAACATATCATCCATACAAAGTAAATTTATCTAAAGGGCAAAAATACAAGCTTGAAAGAGCATATAAAACAAACAGCCTTATCACACTTAGATTAAATTCAAATCAAACAAGAGGAAATGATGAATTACTGCTTACAGCCAATCAAATTAAAAGAATCATCAACGCGACATCCCTTGGAAATGGAGTTGAGATTAAAATATCTAAAACACAAATAAGAAAAGTGATGAGGCAAGGTGGAAGTTTATTTTCTGCTGTTATTCCATTAGTGAAAACATTAGGGCCCACCCTGGCTAAAACACTTGGATTATCAGCGCTTGCTGGTTTAGCGAGTGAAAGAGCAAGTCAAGTCGTTTAAAAGATAAGTGGAAAGGGGCAAGTGGGTGGTTTCCTTATCCCCCAAGATAAAATTAAAAAATTGATTGACTATAAACATTTGCTGACAAATAAACAGAAACAAGAGATTTTGAATGGCCTTCAATCAGGAGGTAGATTAGTGATAAATCCAACACCAAAACAATCAGGTGGAGCATTGGGTACTATATTAGCAAGTATTGGTATTCCTCTGGCTCTTGAAGCGGTTAAAAACATATTTGGAAAAGGGGCACCTAGAGGGGGAGGGGCACCACGTGTAGGCCGGCCAAAAGGAAAGGGCGCGCCAGGATTAGGGACCCCTTGGGAGCCGTCACCCCCATTTATTGGCAACTGGAGACGAAATACTGTTGGGATGGGCCGCGGAAATAAAAAAAATCAAAGAAAGGAGCGAAGCGACCGCGTCAGCAAGAAGACGGACTTCTGTTAGGACCAAAAAGCCCATTCAACAGCATTCCAGTTCTCGGGGTAATATTGTGAAGCCCAAATTCGCGAACAAACCGCTGAGTAATATTGATCTGTTGAACTGGATAAAATATCTTAGAATTTCAAATTTCAAAGGGATATATGCAAGGAATGAATTTATGCCCAGAAAACATAGTCCATGCATCATAAATTTTGATTCGCTTAAAAATGCAGGAACCCATTGGGTTTGTTGCGCTCCTTCACATGACGGGAAATTCGTGTGGTATTTCGATAGTTTTGGAATGGGTTACCCCCAAGAATTTACAAGTGAT
The DNA here is from genome assembly GCA_022457155.1 of Cladopsammia gracilis. NCBI lineage: Eukaryota > Metazoa > Cnidaria > Anthozoa > Scleractinia > Dendrophylliidae > Cladopsammia > Cladopsammia gracilis. The sequence goes on from JAJGOT010000618.1 coordinate 267,054, forward strand.
GGGAAACAAATACTTTACAACACAACTCAGTATCAAAACATAAACAGTGTCCTTTGCGGATATTATTGCCTTTATTTCCTTCATCAATGGGCAATGAAGAAAGATTATTATGATATTTTGAAGCCTTTGAGTTTAACTGATACCATGTTCAATGAAAAATTCGTAAAAGAATATTTCGATTAAAAAATGAAATCATATTGTGTGAAGGAGAAACGAGAAACTGGCTGTGTGCCGCCCGTTGGATATATGACTGCAAAAAATGGAAAACCGATGTGGTTTTACCATTGCGCATCATGTGGGATAAAGAAAACAAGATTGGTTAAGGCGGGAAACTGACGCGGCCTCCGCGCGGCGGGGGCATTGGTGAATTAGCATTAACAGGTGTCGCTCACGCGCTGCCTTGGATTGGGAAAAAGACAGTTGAAATGGGTCGTTATGGTGCAAGTGAATTGTTGAGAAATAAAAACACACAGAAAAAAGCATTGGATTCCGCGCTGGATAAAGCAAAAGCATTTCTTGCCAAGACAGCTTCAGATATGATGGATCAACTGAGTACGGCGATTAGACCAAACAGAAAATATAACACAGATCGGAAAGATCTCGATGGAGCTGGGGCTGACGTTCATAAATTAATTGGGAAACTGCCAAGACCAAAGAAAGGTTTCACTCTCCCAGGTCATAATTATACAGGACCCTATAACCCACTAGATAAACAAGTTAGATTCGATGAAAACACGGGAGAAATACTAGAAATTTATCAGCAGCCAACGGGAAAAACCGATGCAGTTGCTATGCAGCATGATGTGGATTATTCAGTCTGCGCAAAGAAAGCAGACCCGCGTCAGTGTAAAAATAAAGCCGACAGAAAAATGGTTGCTGCGTTGGATGCGATTCCGTGGAATGAAAGACAGTGGGGTCATGCTTTAGCTAGAAATGTAATCAATACAAAAGAGAATCTTTGTCTCGGAGCACCAAAAACGGCAGAAGATTTTGAGTAAAGGCCGGTGGTCTCAAAATTTGGCAAACGAGATACACCAGCCGATAAGACGGCGCTTTCCAAAGCGAAGAGTCATTGCCTATGGAGTTGACAACATCTGGGCAGCAGCTTTAGTCGAGATGGGGAAATATTTGAAGTGGAATCGAGGAATCAAATATCTCCTGATGGTGATCGATGTCTTCTCAAAATATGGTTGGATTCGGCCTTTGAAAGATAAAAAAGGACAGTCGGTTACCGATGCTTTTAAAGATATATTTAACGCGAAGCGAAAACCGAAAATGTTATGGACTGATAAGGGAAGTGAGTTTTTCAACAGAACAATGAAAGATCTGCTTGATAAGAATGGGATAACTTTATATACAACGGAAAATGAAGAAAAATCATCTGTTGCCGAACGTTGGAACAAGACGATGAAGGAAAAACTCTTAAAGATGTTTAGCGCTAACAATAATACAGTATACTTTGACTTAATAGATCAATATAATCATAGTTTTCATTCGAGCATTCGGATGAGTCCCACAGAGGCAAGCAAACAGAAAAATGAGAAAAAGGTTTTCGCTAGTTTAAACGGAGACCTGATTTATACTAAAATTCAAGGTCGGCGACTTCGGATTTACACCGAACTGGACAGAAGAGATATTTGTGATTGACGAAATATTGAACAGAAACCCCGTGACATACAGGTTAGTTGATCTGTAAGGAGAGAAAATAACTGGATCATTTTACGAACCTGAATTGCAACCGACGACTCAGGATGTTTTCCGCATTGAAAAGGTTATTCGCCGCGATTACAAGCGAAAAAAAGCGTTCGTTAAATGGAAAGGCTATTCGGATAAATTTAATAGTTGGATTCCGCTGAGTGATGTGGAAAAACTATCTTAGCCTTAGAGTATATCGACAGTAGGTAGTAGAAGGAATATGATGACTCTGGGTTGGTGCTTGAAAATCTTTCAAAACCAAACCCCCTCATGAGAAAGCCTTAGAAATCTCTAGGGGGTGTGAAAACAATAATCCAAGAACTAGTGAGCTGAATAGCTAACAAGACAGCGCAAGATTTCAAGGGAAACAAAATAACACTTTTCAACCGTAGGGTTTTAGCGGTGACTAGTGGTTTTAAATTAGTTGACCTTGGGATATAATAAAATATAATAAAATAGCACTTTTTTTGATATTTGACCTTGGGGTTGCCGTTAATATTTAGCGGTAACTGAAAATAACACTTTTTGGTGTTATTTTGTGTTGTGTGACCTTGGGAAATGTTGGGTACTTCCGTTAGATATTTGAGCGGTAGAGAGCTCTAGGACTTTAGCGGTAAATTTAACGGAAGGGATAACACGATTTTCATGGACCCCCTAGATTTTCAGGGGGGGGGATGGTTTTGAAAGATTTTCAAGAGCTGGCCCAGAGTCATCATATTCCTTTTACTTAAATGATGTCGCATTCTGAATGTTTTCTGCTATTCCCCGCAACATACCTACAGCCAGTGCTTCGAGCATCTCATTTTGAATAACTGGAGACGTGTTTTTTTGTCATCTTTTTGCCGCAGCCACTCTAGAATTTCTGGATTTTCTTGAGAACGCAACTTCAGCAACTGATAAAAATTGAAATTTTCTTCCGTTATTGTTTCAGCATTCCAATCTCCCCTTAATGGCAAGGCCTGTCGAACTAAATACCGTATATTGGAAAGGATTGTCAGCAAAATCTTGCTATTCCTGCACTTCTCTAATGCATGCTTATCAGATAGCAACTCCCCGATATCACCAAGTGCTGTTGCAGGTGCAGTAACACATCTTTCCACTGCTTCCAAATGTGAATGTGACATTTCGTGCTTTTGAAATCTTCTCTTCCACCAGTTGCATTTTTCCAGTTGCTAAAGCCATCCAATGTAAATGTTGGATCAGCGTTTGCGGAGGTTAGCATCAGTGTTGTTTTAAAGTGCTTTAATGTCGCAGTTCCTTTATGTTTCAAAGAAGGCAACGAGAAAAACAAACGCAATAAACAACACAATATTTGGCGTAAAGGGGAACACCGCTCCGCGATCGGCGTGACAGAACGACTTCCATTGCGTGACCATAAGCCTTTCTTATCTCCCCAGCGCGAATTCCAGCGCTGGATCGAACAAGTTTTTAGGCAGGTAAAAAAGCTTACGCGACCAAAAGCCTAACTCTAAACGGTACTACGAGCTGAACCTCCGGCCAGCATCGTGCTAGAGTGTAGGAGTTGTAACTTGCTCAAGCCTAACTGATGTCCTAGCACTACAAGCCGACATCGCCGGCACGTGCTGGATCAGACAAAAACTGCAGGCAGATAAAAGAGCGTAAACTAGCGCAACTCAAACGCGCGAAAACAAAGCTTGGGGAAGTCGCTGCGAGACTTGACCGCCACTGATACGTGCGGAGCAGGTATCCCCCCAAGCAAACCAATCCTTTTTTTTTTGGTGTAATCAAGGCAAGGAAACACTTGCCATTCTCGGCGCAGCAGACAGCAAAACATTTTGAGGTGTTCTAATATAAAGTTGATAGCAGTCGGACGACCATCTTCCTAAAACCTTAATTAACCAATCTGGCAAGCCAGCAGCAGCTGCTGTTGAGGCAGCTTCGATGCGGAAACTGTGGCCCTTGAGTGATTCGTAAGGCAGACCCGCGCGACGGGCTGCATCCCGAAGGAGGTTAACAACCGCAGACCTGGTAAGAAAGCGGCCAGATTGAAAATAAAGTAAAGGTCCCTGGGGGTGCGCAGCTAGAAAACAGGAACGCATTGCTGTAACCGCACAGACCGGTGAGGGTGAGCATGCAATAACAAGCTTGTGACCCTCCCGAAAAACGTCGGTCTTCGAAGACTTAAGAAGAATTGACATCTGCTGCGGGCAAGCCAGAGAGGGATGAAATGACACACTGTCGGCTGTTAGGTCAAATTGAGGGCGAAATTGAAATGCTCCTGGATAGGTAAACTTATTACAGCGGAGGAAACCAAAGAAAGCTAATGTAAAGGCTGCCCAGATCATGGAAAAATCCCGCCCCCCTAACCAGGAGATTAATATTGGCCGAATCGCCAATAGCACAGCCGTGGTGACGGGTTGACGGAGGATTTGGGCTTGACCCTGGAAACGGAGGATACCTCGAAGAATTTTTTTCAAAAGTAGTTTTCCCAGGAAGGGGTCACCATGCCCACACGAAATGTGTAAATTACGTACTGCGGCTAAAGAAAGTTTGATAGTACTATGCTTAACTTTTCTCGCCAGGTAGGAGGCGAAGTAAATAAGAGTACCCTCGGAGGCTGGGAGAATATCCCCCTCACTAGAGATAATCCTGTTCATGAGGCAAAACTGGATGAAGCGTTTTTCCCCTGAGCTATAGGTGCGGTTGGTGGTCCATGCCAGGCCCCAGTTAGCATAAGTCAGAACTTCGCCCCTTAGAGGGTCATGAGTGAAGGCGGGATGGTGCAAGGGATTCTTTCGGCCAGTGGAGCTGCCGCCCAGAAACGTGCGTCCTGAAATCGGGAGAGTGCATCAGCAATTTCATTAGAGACCCTGGGGACTTGGCGAGCCCTAACAAAGAAGTTATGCTTCATAGATATAAGGACAAGGAACCTTAGAAGGTCCATAATCCGTGGGGCCTTCGAATGACCCGAGTTTATGATGGCCACTACGGATTCGTTATCGCACCAAAACTGAATGCGCTTCCCAGAAAAATGTGGATACCAGATAGCGCACGCCACTACGATCGGGAAAAGTTCCTGCCATTCAATGCTGATGCCCTGGGCTTTGCTGAGCTGCATGTGGGGGAGCCACCTACCATGGAACCATTTACCCCCAAAAAAGCCCCCAAATCCGACTTTGCCGGAGGCGTCGGTATACAATTTCATATCTGGGGAAGGGGTAGCGGTGTTATCTAAAAAGAAAGAGCGCCCGTTCCACTCGGAGAGGAAAACCTTCCACATGGTAAGATCCTTGAAGAACTCCTTATTTAGGCGGATATGGTGAAAACGGCTGGGGACCCCCTGGTTAGGTTTATTATGCGCTGGAGAAATGTTCTCCCGGGGACGACTGCCTTGCAGGCGAATTGGAGGGTACCAGTTAGAGACTGTAGCTCAATTAACCGTACGGAGCGCCGCTTAGTGAAAGAGTTTAGTAATTCCCGGGTGCGTTTAAGTTTGTCCTCTGGGAGCCGGGCTTTCATATGTATGCTGTCGAGCTCGATACCCATGAATTCTAACACTTGAGAGGGGCCCAGGGTCTTAGACGCGACCACGGGGGCATGGACTGACATGAAAAAGCGGAGTAGGGTACTGAAGCTGGTCAGGCATTGAAACCGGGATGGTTCGGCAATGAAAAAATCGTCCAGAATGTGGAGAACATGCTGTAGGCCGTAGTTGTTTTTGAGAATCCACTCTAGAGCGTCCGACAGTTGATTAAACAGGAATGGTGCACTACGAAGCCAAAAAGGGAGGTACAGATTAACAAAGTACTGGCTTTGCCAATAAATGCCGAGCAGGTGCCAATCATTGGGATGGACAGGAATCAAGCGAAAAGCTGATTTAAGGTCGGTTTTTGCCATGAAAGAACCCGGGCCCAGGGACTTAAGTATGCGTATAGCATCGTCCACCCTAACATATTGAATGGCGTAAGGGTCCTTGGGGATATGGTCATTAATACTATCGCCCTCCGGGTATGAAAGGTGATAAATAGTACGCCATTTCGAGGAATGTTTCTTGGGCACCACACCTACAGGGTGACATTGGAGGTTAGGGAGGGGTGGGTCATGAAAAGGCCCCGCTACCCGCCCCAAGTTAATTTCCTTAGCAATATTTGAAGAAACCACCTCGGGATGCTGAGTTGCAGATATAATTTACGAGAAACCCGGGATTTCTGGGGACCAGTATAGCCGACCTGTGTGCCATAGCGCAAAGCATTAATTAAATTATGCACAAAGTTACGATTAGGATGACAGGAAAGTTCCCTTTCTAAGATATCAACATCAATAGGGGTGGATACAGGTGGATGACGGTTCCTTGCCAGTAGCTGCACTTAATCGTTTGCTACGGACTCTGGCGCTGGTGGTCTGATGTGGGTTGTTAGTCTGTCCTCTCCTGAGAGTAGACCTTGGGCAGTTGGCGATGGAGTGGCCGGAGGAACGGCAGCGTCGGCAGATGTGAGGGAACGGGCAGGAACTGGAGGTGCACCCAGACGAACGGTTGAAGCGAAAGCAGACGGGACCATTCTTGGGTTGCTGGTGGGACTCTTCGCTAGGGCAGTCACTCTGGGAATGGTACAGGCTAGAGCAGACAAGACAATGTGGCTTAGCTAGACCCGAAAAAGTAACAGTCCAAAGTTCAAGGTCAACCTGGTCCCAACTGAGACTAAGGTCATAGGCAGCCCTGCGGCGGAATTGTTCATCGTAGGTGAGCCATGACAGACCCTTAAATTTGGTCGCTGCGCTACTGATGATTTGCTGGTACTTGAGTAGCTCCAGCGATCGCCGAGGGTAGGACGCGACAAGGACCAACATATAAGCCGTATATGCATCTAACCATTTCTGGAAAGTGTCAATCAACGGCTTACGTTTGTGCACCATGGTAAGAGGAGATGAGGAGCCTGTGGCCGAGTCAGCTAAACGAAATTGAATCTCGGGCACTTGGGGGTGAGTTAAAGAATCTAGTAGCAACAAAGTGAAGTCAATGTACTCACCCCTCAAGATTTTGTCTTCCAGGTTTTTGTCCAGTGGTCGCTGAAGGCCTAATGGTGTAGCGACGCCAGATCTTCGCGGAGGAAAACTTGTCGTGGGCGGCGACGCTTGACTCAGGTAGTGTGCGGACTGGAAATGATTGCTCTGTTAAGCCTGATGCAGAGACGCCGTAACCGTGTTCTGGATTGCAGCCAGTTGCTCGGCGGTGAAAGGCTCGGCCTGTGGAGTGCCAGAGGGAGCTATGACGTCGTCGAGGCCATCTTCTGAAACATCGGACAAGGAATTTCGTTGTTGTCCGCGTGGATGTCGCCGACATTGTCTGGACCATCGTTATTGACGATGTATTTGGCAGCGAGAGCTGGTAATTCAGCGGCTGGAGTGACTCGACGATCCGTGCGTCTCCTCACCTTACGTCTTTGGACTCGGCCAACTGGTGGATTTGTCGCACGAGGTCGTTGAAGAGCGGCTTTTAGGCGTTTGACAAGGGCTGATTTGTTCCCGTTAACAGGCAGGGTTAATGCCTGAAGGCGAAGGCGAAGAACCTCGGAGGTCAACGATGCGAGATTTTCCGCACGACCTGGACGAACGTTCGGTGTGTTGCGAGTGCCATGTGGACGAGCCATTTGAAATTAAAATTTAAAACACTGAAGGAAGACCTTTCAGACCGCACTACAGCTAATGAGTGAGACTTTGGACTCGAACTAGAGCTTTTATAGCCAGACATATGTCTTGACCTCGGCCAATGGAGAATTGAATACCATAGTAAGTAATGAATTCATGTAGCGCTCAAATAGACATGAATGGAAGTATTTATAGTACTAGCCATACAGAACGGATGATATAAATGTACTAGACAGTGATACAACAGGGCTAGGTGAATGACCATTGTACTCCATTGTACATTGGCGACAAGAAAGGCTTGTACATTGCGAACAACTGCTTAACACGAGTTATGTATCAACAATAACAACCCAACGGGGGCCTAGAGCGTCACGCTCCATTAACTGCGCTTTACAGTCTAACAGTAAAGCTTTATTTAAGCAGATATGACAAAACGCCGCATCTCTTCCTTCATCTCTTTCCAACCACGCAGGTTGAAATGACCTCTTCTTTGGATCATTACCGAAGGTCTTGGTGGGGAATTTAATTTTTTTTGGTTGGTTTGGCAGTTGAGACACTGTTATAGGTGCTTCATCTGGAACACAGTCACTAGGTTGACTTCTTTCGACAGTCACAGGTTTGTTTATGGCAGTGGGATACTGCATTATCTGGTTGCTTTTTGGCTCTTTCCGCTTGGTGCTTCTATCTTCAGTTTCACTAGTACTTGTTTTTGTCGTAACCCACGATAAAATAGAGTTTTGTTTGCACACAGATTGCTTTGCTTTCTTTTTGGTAGGTTCTTGAGAAAAAAAATTATCACGTCTTTCAAGAACACAAACACTCAAGCACGATTTCAGCATTCACTCTTCATCCGTTGACTTTAAACAGACTGAACGGACGTCTCAAAAAACATAACAATTTCAGACGTTGATGTGATTGGTGAATTTCGATCCGTTTTGTTTGTTTCGGGTTTTCCTAGAAGAACATTGGTTACAGTAAATAGTTGTTTGGATTTCGAATACATGAAAACTATATCTAACAGCAAGGAGTTTAACTGAATTAAAATGTCCAGAATTTCTGGGGGTCCCGGGCCCCCCAGGCCCCTCCCCCTGCTACGGGCCTGGGTAATGACTTAATTGCAAGTGTAAACCAAGAATAACCTCATTTTCAATTCGATAGGATGTTTCCACGTACTATACTTAGCTATTTTTAAAAAAGTTTACTTTTCCGACATGTTTTGATTTCTCTTTTCATTCTTTCCTCGGAATGCAGCGTCCGGCACCTACTACATACTCCTTTGATGAAATATAAACGAGAATTAGTATTTCGCCATTTGAAGAACACAATCATGTCAAGAAAACTAGCAAAGGCATGACTTATCATTGTAGTCGTCTGAGTCGTCGTAGTCGTCGCCTGATCCAACAGGGATAAGCGCACCCTAGTAATCTTTGATTTGTTTGGATAAATTAAAGGAAATTCCTCGTTCGGGCTTGGCCCTGTTTGTGTCATGAAGCGGATGGCAACACTTATTGGCAGGTCGACTCGAGTTCCAAAGTGTTCCTAACACATCCCTGTGTTGGGGACAGATTGTAAGTGCAGAGATTCCAACCCCGTGTGATGGAAAATAGGGAGTAATCATTAGCGCCAGAGGTGCTATCCTGAGCGCCGAAGGCACGAGCTTCTTCTTCTCTCAAGTGCCATTGAATCCTGCATTTTGACATCATTCCGTCGTGATTATCCGAGAAGAAAGTGTAATATGTGTGTTTTACAGATTGCAAAAAATCCTAAAGATTAGTAATTTTCCCCTAGTTTTCAGAATTTTATAATAAATCGGGAGAATTTGGTAAAAATCGGGAGAGCGGGAGGCAAGACATCAAATCGGGAGGGTTGGAATCTCTGTGACTCTCCTTCTTCTTCTCCAAATAAACCAGCTCTTAAAAGTATTAGGTGGCATTCATTCTTGATGTCTTCTCGACTTGTTTTCAATCGCCGAAGATGACTGGAGATATCTTTAGAACAAGTTCGCAGTGGCACGTATTCTCTGTCAAAGCGATAGTGCTTGGAATTACTACAGGATATCGACGAATACTCCGAAAACGAGCAAGATGGACCCTCAGCCATTATTAACACGGAATGAAACCAGAATATTACTAACTTGTCGGCGATAAAGGCGAAAATAAAAATTCTAAATACTTTGAATTGTGTTTTTACAGCTGTACTGAACTTTGGCGCCAAAACGGGGGCGCTAAAACAACGTACATGCTTTCTGGGGAGGTCGCATACCACTTTCGTTGGTTCGTGGGCTCAAAAAACCAAATGTCGATAAACAGATGGAACAAGTGATCTCGTGTTGTTTCGAATCGGATCATATAAATTCAAGGCGTACAGCATACCGATTTTGGTTATTCTTACAAGCATGGGGAAAAGGATAACATCTATTTTCAAGAACCTGTAGTATCGTGCTGCGTGGAGAGGACTACTCGATTACACTTCTAGATACAGCTAATATACGCCTAGCACGATATCACGTTGACAATCTTCTACGTTGAATTATCAGAGAATGCTTTACTTTGTTGGCATCACAGGCACAACAATTTACTTCTTTCGTGTTTTATCAGCCTACAAGGTATGTTTTGAAATGTTGCGTTTCGTAAAAGATACATATTTGGGCTGTCAATTAATGATGTCAGTCCGTTTTGTTTTGTGCCTTGATTCCTTAATCGGTGATTGTTTGTCAAATGTTTGAGCCTGAAGTTCACATATTTTAATAAAACCCACACTTTTGAAAGGCTACACCAAAACTTCAACCTTCCTTCTTGAATTGGGTGATATTAGATTTATGTTAAGGTGTGCGAGGTGTTTTTTTAACTTTTTGAAAAGTCAACATTTTTGCAGGATTTCGGTAAACGTGAAGTGTCCGTTTGACAATGCACTGTTTAGTTAACTTAGGAAAGCTGTATCTCGGTGGAAAGTTTAGTCATTCAGCTTTCATGCTGGCTAGTTATATTTGAGTTACGATGTGTACTGTCCGAGATCACAGCATTTAAATGTAACGAAATTTCGTGCCTTGAGAAGTAGTGGGTGGGGGATGGCTCAAATACCGTTTTCAGGATCCTAAAAAATTCGCAAAAAGGCCCGAATTACCGGGCCCCAGGGCTCATTGCATTTCGCCCTGGGGGCCCGGTAATTCGGGCATTTTTGCGAATTTTTTAGGGTCTGAAACGGTATTTGAGCCCTGTTCCCACCCACTACTCTACATTTTCCTCCCTAAAATATACTAAAATACTCTAAAATAGGGGGGCAAAAATGCGTTTTTTAAGGACCCCCCCTTTCCTCTTGCCAGGGCAAACTAGGCATAACCAAGAACCCTGTATAAACGTGACCATGTCTTTCGGCAACGAAGCAATGACTGCTGTTGCATTTTTTAAAATGCAAGGTATTGAGTTGAAAGAAGGTGATGCCTTGTATGCGAAGAACAAAGGGACGTTCGAATACAACCCTTGCAGACATTGCGGCTTAAACTTCACAAAAGGCCATTCGCTTGTTGAGCATCAAAAATACGCTTGTAAGTAGCTGCGAACAGAACCCCGGCCGAAAGAGCTTTGTCTCGGTTGCAATCGAAGATTGTCTAAGGCAACGCTTTACAAACACTCCAGAGATGGTTGTCCGCCTTCGAAACGGCATGTTCCCCCACGTTTTGTTCCTAACGTTTGTAATTATCCAAGCGTTCTAATAGTTCATAGCGATGGATACGAATGTATTGTACCTGAGAAAGATCTTGATTATTTTTTAGAAACTTTTGACATAGTTTCTGTTAGCAAGACATTTTAACACCTCTTGTGCGAACGGGCGCCGTTATCACCAATTAAATAAACACTTACCCCCCGTATATCAATGATGACGACAACACAATTGTTCTTGAACTTTCTCAAATCGAGGAACACTGGTTTGAAACAAAAGAGCACCGACTGGGTGAGCTACCGACAAAACACTATTGGCGCGTCAGAAATTGCAGCCTTGACCGGAGTTTGAAACACCAAAGAGCTTGCTCTTAAAGAAAATACAGCCAGCCGACATGCACAACAATACGGCCTGTACCTGGGGCAATCTGTTCGAGCCGCTCACACGTAAGTACTTTGAGCAGAAGCATTCTGTTAGAGTTTTTGCTCACAGTATATCTATAAATCTAGCAACAGATCATCCACTATATCGAAAGGTCACATGCAGTCCTGATGGCTATTATCTAGACAAAGAAAACACTTTAATTCTTTTGGAGTTCAAGTGTCCTTTCAAGCGGAAAATAGCTATGTCTCGAGTTCCTCGTTATTATGCAACCCAGATACAAACGGGCCTTGCTTTCAGTGGGGCTATGGTCAATAAAGGTCTTTTTGTTGATTCTAAATCTTACTTCAGAATGTGCTCTATACAACAGATAGAGCCAAGTTTGAATCATAATAATCTTCTAAACGGTGGAAATATATACAAGACGAAATGTCACACAGCTCTCGCATGGGGCATCTGTTATTTGTTTTCAAAACAAAAGCTAACACGCAATCAAAACAAACTGATCGACATCGGCGCTCTTAAGCAAACTCAGTCGTTTGAGCAAATAATGTCTTCAATAGCCGAGAAAGACCTATGGTGCTCTTACGGCGCGGTCAGAATGTCGTTCAGCAAACAGTACGAAGACGAGGAGTTTTTGCGGTACCAAAGAATGCAAAAGGCTCTCCCTGCTCCAGACGAGGGCCCGAACACGGTTGCATTGTTTGCATGGAAGTTGCGGGACGCAACAGAACTCCAAATTGTCAAGCACGAGGGGTTCTTGAACAGTATTCAACCGAAGGTCGAGCGCTTTCACAAGAACTTGGCAAGTCTTCGCAAAAAAATAGCCGAGCACTCTGAAGTTCCTCGATCAACAGCCAAGTGGAGCACTGCAAAATCGGTACGTGACGAAGAGCAAGTGGTTAATGAAACCAGACCTGATGAAACTTTTGAAGACAACATCGGCGATGACAGTTCCATGTTGGAAGCCTTTCTGAATGAGAAAGCGGCAACACTTACTCCAGATCTCGGAAAGCATTGTCCCATAAATGTCCGTTTTAAATTATCATATTGTTTGACATCTGTTCTCTTATGTACTTTACAAGCACTCGTTGCGAGGCTTCAAGCGGTATTGTAATGTTTAGGATTTTGTATATCACAAACGTATAAGAGATTCTCGGAAGCCGAGCTTGTATAAATTTGAAGATGCGTTTCGTCTCATTGATTTGATCTAGAGTCAATTCCACAGGGAGAAATTCGAGCTTCTTGATAAGTCGGTTACAAGCATACCCAAACGCATAACTTCGCCCCGACTGACTTTTCCCTGGCTTGTGAAAAATGTTTTGATCCGTATATGCCGGAGCATCATCATCTAGCACTTCCACACGACCGCAGTTTTTGCAATAAAGTTCACAAGAATCGATTGATCGCAAAAATGAGCCACCACAAGTATAACAAGACAGGAATCTTCGGTCCAACGTTCACGCTGCATGTTGTTATAATGTTCTTGTAGATATTGTTTACCCATCTCTGCCTGCCCTATATCTTCGTAGATATGATAAAGTTTTTCCGGCAGGCACAAGCGGTGTATTTCTTTTCTGTAATCGCTGATGCCGTATAGCGAGCGAAGGATGGCAAATTTGTGTTCTTTGTCAAGTTTATTGAGCCGTGCGGTGAAGTCAGTCATGTTTATACATTACAAATTGTTTTTTCAATTGGGGGGTTCCCCGTGACTTCCTTTTATGTGGCTGTCACTAAAATCCAAAGAAGTCATTACGTCACGCCACAGCTGTGGCGGTCTCAAAAACGAAGCAAAACTTACTTTAAAGTATAAATGTATGACGTCACGCCACAGCTGTGGCGGTCTCAAAAACGAAGCAAAACTTACTTTAAAGTATAAATGTATGACGTCACGCCACAGCTGTGCGGTCTCAAAAACGAAGCAAAAGTTACTTTAAAGTATAAATGTATGACGTCACGCCACAGCTGTGCCGGCGTACCTAAATAATTCAGTGCTTCACAATGTTCACGTTTATTTCTACCGAACGATGTGACGTCACGGCACAGTTGTCACGCACAATGTCACGTCATGTGTCACGCTTTGTCACACAATTGCGTTCTTTTGTTAGATAAAGCGAGAACCCGAGTTTACTCTTTCAAATCCGACTTGGACACGGCAGCAAGACGATTGAAACTCTTCTTTGATTTCTTTGCGAAGCTCGCCTCTGAGTTTTTCAAGATCTGGAGTTTGAGTTTGTTTGTCTTGCGAGGGCTTTGTTTTGCCAGAACGGATTTCGTTCTTTAGTTCGTGATATCTCTCAACTTCACGGAGGATGATTTTGAACTCTGAATCGCTGATACTCTTGTCAGTTAGAGCTTTCGAAACCAGCTCACAGACAGAGTTTCGTTTTGCAAGGGCGAGTGTGTATATTTTCTCATGTTTCCTGATCTTTTTCTCGAGCCTCTTGCTAAGTATAGTGAGGCCGGCCGCTGAAAAACCTGTCATAGCTGCCACGCCAGCAATAGCAGGGCTGGCTATGAGCCCGGCTCCGGTCAGAGCTGTGGCGATTGTTGCTGAAGGCAAGCCTGTAGAAATGAAACCAAAGCTTACTGCGGTTCCGTGAACAATGGTGTGTGTTCGCTTGTATTTCTTAGCAACTTGCCTGTAATGATTAGCCTCCGACTCAAGCTCCTTTTGCAAGTCAGAGATTTTCTTGAGTCTGAAGTCTTCACCGTTGGATAAGACTGGGTAAAGTGATTGAGTCTCGCTGTATTCAGGAGCTGATGGCAACACGTTAGCCGAGCTCACGGTTTGTATATATTATATTTTAATTTATCTCAATTTCAAATTCAAGAGGCCTGTTATTGAAGTCAAAAAGGTTATTGTTCTCATCCCTCACAGACAGAGTTATGCTGTTTACATAATCGCCAGACGAGACGTCACGCAAGATGTTCTGCTGTGTTGATTCATAGAAAACTTTCTCATATGGCTTTCCGCGAAGATCAAATCGAGCCAAAACAGTCGAAGGCTTACCGTTGAACAGGTTCTGTTCTTTATCAACCAGATCGCAGTGGATAAAGTAAGTGCTTGGTGATGTTAATCCTTTGACGAATGTTACTAGAAACAATACAGCTCTTATGCCAAGTAAATTTGCCAGATTGTCACTAAACTTTACTTCCATTGTGAATGACCATCGAGCCGACTGGTGTATTTATAGTAGTTGATAATTGTATTTTTATTCTATGCGTGGCTAAGTCGTTAAATTCTTTCGCTAGGCTATCAATGGTGTAATGCCCTTGAGGTAATGTCACAGTTGGAGTTGTTCCATTGGAGTCATTTATTGTTGTTGAAATAATTGCATTTTCTTTCAAATTATGCCACGAGTTGTAAAATGAACACGAGACAAGCCGAATGTAATTCGGTTTCTGAAGCGGGTGATCGAAGTAGATGGTGTGAGGGTTCGAAGGAGCGACGATTGTTAACACAACCATTGTGTATATATATAAATATATTTATATAATCATGTTCGGCAGACGCCCTGGTGGTTTTAATCCTGGTTCAAATCTCGGTCTAGACATTGGCAGCCACGATTACGGGCCCCACCCCCGTTTTATAGTCCCCCTAATATCTATCAACATCCTAGAACAACACAACCCACAGTAAATCCGCAACTGGCTTGGATGAGTTCTCCGGAGGCTGCAAAACTCTCTACAGCTACCAAGGCTAAGGCTATCTCAGACTTCAAAAGGCGTTTCCCGCACGCTGATATGTCAAGATTTACAACAGAAGTTTCTTTCGACGAAAAGCACAAAGCCTCAGCAGTAGTGCTTTTCCCAGAGGGGCAAGGCTCCTGGGCTATGCCCTCAGACATACCGCACAAGAATTGGACACAAGCCCTGAAAGACGCGCTTGGCTTAGAGTATATTGGCGGTTTCTCCTATCAGTTGACGTTAAACCGAAACGCAAAAAAACCAATCCCTGCTGTTGAATTCTCCACCTCAATCGACAAAGACATGATGATTGGCTCTGTCTTAAACGACGAAGAGCAAAAGATCTATGTCACACCAACTGATTATTTCACAACGAAATACAGAAACATTTTCAGAGACACAGATTAGGTTCACAACCGCGAAATATGGGAGAAAGTGGCTCGGCAGCCCGCAAATGAGTTTCTGGCCACAACAACTGAACTTCGCCCTGTGGTGTGCAACAACCGGCTGCGGGATCTCGCGTGACCTTCTGTTTGATAAGAACTCTACTCTCTCCCTAACCCCGCAGCTCCGATCATTTTACAGGTTTCACGTCTATTTCACAACAAGACGAATACTCTACAAGCTGGGTGGGGAACAGAGCGTGAGTGCTTTGCCAGACGACCCTACATTCAACCAGAAAGACAACAAGTTCAACATCGACGCATACAAGAGTATTTGTCAAGAGTTCGGTGTAGACCCCAATTCTGACTTCCGTTTCACATACGGGAAGAATCACGGTCTTGGCAATGTGTACATTTGGGTGGCCCCCTTTCTACTGATTACGACTATCCTGATCCCGATCTAGCCCTGTTTGATGATGAGCGCATTACAAACAGAAAAGACCCAAACTATCGAGCAAACGGCATATACTTCGTTCGTAACGACCAAGGCGCTGTTAGTCAGTTCGAGCATTTTGTACCGAATTATGCACAAGGACTAAAACAGCCAGGGCTCGCTCGTATGAATCAGTCAATCGAGGCCTTTGTGTACTGCATTCTTGGTGCACAAGCAAACACTCGCAGCAGCATTCTTGGGAATGGAGGCCGGGCATTCGAAACGCAGAGTATTCCTCACGCTTAGAGGACGCCATAAGACTGAACGACATATCTAAGAGCGTACAGCATTATCAGCAGGCCATCCAAGCAACGAAAGTGTGGCTAAACTTTGTAGTTGCTGTCATGAGAAATTAGCATATAGCCAATGCGCATGTGCGCATGTAGTTTTACGGACCTCGTGCTTTTGTGTTGTTGCTCCGGTTTCATGTTGTAGTTTCGCTAAATGCAGAAACGAATTCAAGATTAAAGTTTGTTTGTTTATTACCATGACATGGTGGCAGCGGTAAAAACGACAGCTAAACGATGTTGAAGCTTGATCCACCGGAAAAGCTCGACTTTTCAAAGCCGCAAGAGTGGCCAAACTGGAAGCAGCGTTTCGATCGCTTTAGATGTGCGACGAAGCTAAACAAAGAAGACGAGGAACTTCAAATCAATGCTCTGATCTATACAATGGGCAAGGAGGCAGAACACATATTTAACGCATTTACGTTCGCAGAAGGTGATGAGAAGAAATACGACGTGGTGTTAGGAAAATTCGAGGAACATTTCGTGCCAAAGCGAAATATTATCCACGAGCGAGCATGTTTTCATCGACGAGTGCAGAAGGATGGAGAAACTGTTGAAGCCTTTATTCGAAACCTCTACGAACTAGCGGAACATTGTGAATTTGGTCTACAGAGGGACGAACAAATTCGAGACAGGATAGTGATTGGAATTTTGGACAAATCACTCTTGCAAAAGCTGCAGATGAAATCCGATCTGAACCTTGACACGGCTATACAAATGGCGCGTCAATCAGAGCAGGTAAAAGTTCAAGTCGCAGGCCAAGTAGACAACAAACACCTTGGTGAAGTAAATCGAAAGAATTGGAGGCCGAACGCAAATAGAAGACAAGGTCCTACTCAGCGTGGCAGGAATTTTAGGCGACCTGGAGATCCTTCGATTCAGCTATGTTCTAGATGCAACCGTGCTCATAAGCCTGACGAGACATGCCCGGCGACGGGAGCCAAATGTTCTAAATGCAAGAAAAAGGGACATTTTGCTGTAGTTTGCCGTTCGAAGGTGGGAGAGGTAACACATACTCCCCAAGAAACTAGCCAGCATTTCTTTCTTGGAGCTATTAAATCGGGTGACAGTGGCGAAGAACCATGGAGCGTCATGTTACACATCAACAAGAAGCCTGTGCAGTTCAAAATTGACACTGGAGCTGATATCTCCGTGATGTCAGAGTCAACATATCAAGCTCTTCCACAGTGCCCTGACCTTAAACCTTAGACTGCGATCTTATCCAGCCCAGGGGGAAAGCTTAACTGTAAAGGCCAGTTTACTGCTAACATCGCTTTAAATAAGAACACCTACAGTGAAGATATTTACGTAATTGAAGGTCCATGTGTAAACAATCTTCTTAGTCGACAAGCAGCATGTCGGATGAGTTTAGTCCAACGCGTCAATGAAACCACCGCGGATGTTTACGGAGACATTGGTCTCATGGACTGTGATGTAGCAAAAATTGAGTTATCAGATGATGCACAGCCTTATTGTATTAATGCAGCGAGGAAAATTCCCTTTCCACTTCTTCCCAAAGTAAAAGAGGAACTTACACGCATGCTTGAAGCTGGAATTATTGAAGAAGTCACAGAACCGACGGATTGGTGTGCTCCTATGGTTCCAGTTGTGAAACCCAATGGCAAAATCAGAATTTGCGTTGACCTGCGGAAACTAAATGAAGCTGTGAAGCGAGAGAGATACATTCTCCTACCTTGGAAGATGTAGCCCCAAAATTAGCTGGAGCAAAAGTATTCTCTAAGTTAGATGCATCAAGTGGTTATTGGCAGATACCCTTGCACCCTGACAGCACAAGGCTCACAACGTTCATAACTCCAATGGGTCGCTTCTGTTTCCGCCGCCTGCCATTTGGGATAACCTCAGCACCTGAAATATTTCAGCATCGAATGACAAGTCTACTTAAAGACCAAGAAGGCACAGCAGCTATTCAAGATGATATCATAGTCTATGGGAGAAGTGTAGCAGAACATGACAAGAGACTGCAGGAAGTATTCGAGACCATTGCCAAGTCAGGTCTGAAGCTCAATGAAAAGAAAGGTGAAATCCGCAAGCCCAAAATCTGCTACTTTGGAAGTGTTATCAGTGAGCAAGGAGTCAGCCCAGATCCAGATAAAGTAAGAGCAATTCAGGAACTTCCACCACCACAGAATGTATCCCAGTTGCGACAAGTGCTGGGCATGATCAATTACCTTGACAACAACAATACTTTATTTTACTCATTATTTTTTTACAACTAGATTTTAAAATATCTACACACATTTTGAACTAAGTACTAATAATTTAAATAGTTAATATAATTTTGAGTCTGGGAGCTAAATTAACCGGTAAGTTTTCTAGTTAGCCCCCAGCCACAGTTTGTTAAACATTTACAGCAGGTGAAAGAATTAAAAGAAGTGAAAATATTTACAGTGAAATAATTTAACAATATGATGTGAGAAAAACATAACAGAGGAGACAAATTATTTGTGTTGTTCGGACAATAGATAACGTTTTAAATTTCTCGAGAAGAGGAATACATTTAGATCCTTTAGGTCAGATGGGAGATCTTTCCAGAGGTCAACTGCTACAAAAGAGATTCTTTGTTTGCCTATATTTGTTCTTACTCCTGATTTATAGAGGTTTTGATTGGCTGCATACCTAGTATTATAGTTATGTACAGTGTTGGCATATTTAAAAATGTTTTGAAAAATGTTTGGTAATAATCCTTTGTGCCATAGGTGCGTAAATTTAAGTGCATGCAAGACGTAAACATTATGTACTGTGAGAATATCTAATAAATTTAGTAATGGTTTAGCGCTTTCCGTTTCTTTGCCATAAGATGTTGCAAAGAATATTAATCTAATTACGTGATTTTGTTTAATTTGAACTTTTTGAAGATGTGATTTGTAGGCGCTACCCCACGCTAAGATGGCATAAGATATATATGGATATATTAGGTTATAATAAATTTGTTTAAGTTGATTAATAGAAAGGTAGTGTCTTAGTTTGGATATAATTCCTGTATTTCGTGATATTCGTGAGCAAATATAAGAGATATGATTTTTCCAAGATACAGAGTCATCAATCATGACTCCTAAATATTTAATACAATGTTTTCGTTCCAAAGAATGACACGAACCATCCTTGCTCCTGATTTGTATGTCAATAGCCATATCTTTTTTCCTTGCAGATTTAGCAATCATGAAATTTGTTTTTGCCATATTTATAGATAATTTATTAATATCACACCATTCCTTAATTTTTGTTAGTTCTGAATTCATTATATTTTCAAGAGTTTTCAAGTTATTCGCAGAAGCAAATACATTTGTATCATCTGCAAAAATTTTGAAGTTCAGGTTTTCGGAGCAATTTGGTAAATCGTTTATATAAATTAAAAATAATAGAGGGCCTAATGTGCTTCCCTGTGGGATTCCGCAGATCATTGTTTGTTTTGGGGATTCAACATCTCCCAATGTAACATATTGCTTTCTGTTTGAAAGATAACTACTAAACCATTTTAAGGGAAGCCCTCTAATTCCATAGGTTTCTAACTTTTTAAGTAATATATCGTGATTTACAGTGTCGAACGCTTTGGAAAAGTCACGAAAAACACCACAGGTGTACAAATTGTTGTCTATTGCTTTTCTAAGACTATCCGTAATTTCTGTTATGGCATGAGTAGTTGAGTGACCTTTTCGAAACCCAAATTGAAATTTATAAAGAATGTCAAGTTTTTCAATGTAGTTTATAAGTTGTTTGTATATAAGTTTTTCAAATATCTGGGTAAATGCTGACAAAGTTGAGATCGGACGATAATTTGCGGGATCAGTTGTTTCCCCTCCTTTGTCAACAGGTGTTACCTTGGAAATTTTTAAGATGTCCGGTACAATGCCCTGGAGCAAGGATTGGTTAAAAATTATTGTTAATGTTTCACTAATATAGTCACCAGCGAGTTTAATGAACTTTTGCGGGATTCCGATTGATGATTTGTTGAGTTTAAGTCCCATGATTGCATCGCGAACTTCCTGAATATAAATACCACGGAACATAAAACTGTTTTGAAAGGCTCCTTTAATGTACTTATTGGGATCAGCATTAGTTTGCGGAAGTTTTTCTGCAAGATCGCGGCCAACGTTTATAAAGTGTGTATTAAGTTGATGTGCAATACTAGCTTTATCGTCGTAGCATTTACTTTTATATAATAATTTTGTTATTGTTGTTTGGTTGTTGTTCTTTTTCCCATTTATAATCATACCAATAAAATTTCCATGTTGCTTTTAAATTGGCCCTATTTAAGTCAAATTGATTTCTAAAATAACTCTTTTTTGCTGCCTCTTTAATTTTGCTTAACTTATTACTATAAGTTTTATATAATTTAACTTTGTTTAAGTCTTTACTAAGAAAATGTGTTTTAAAAAGGTTTTGTTTATGTTTTATACTAGTAAGAATGGCATTGGATATCCATGGTTTATTTCATTGTTTCGCTTGTTTGTTCGATAATCTACGTAACGGTGCATGCTTATCAGAAATTGATCGGAGCAGCTCAATGACATAATTCATGCTTTCACTGACATCGTTACAAATAAGACCATTGAAATCGGCATCTTCCAAATCTCTTTTTAACGAGACATTGTCAAAATTAGAAAAATCTCGAGAATATTTTGTTTTGTTTAGTACAGGAAGTCTGTTTGCTACAGTACAGAATACAGGTAAATGATCGGAAATGTCAGCTAAACAAATCCCTGCTTTAATAACTTTTTGTGGTACATTAGTATATATGTGGTCAATTGAAGTCGAGGTATGATCAGTTATACGTGTGGCTTTGGTAATTAGTGGCATAAAACCCGAATCCAGCAGCATATCAAGATAATCTGATGTTTGATTATCTGAGTTGTAATTTAAGAAATTGATGTTTATGTCGCCTAAAATGAAAACCTCTTTTCCCTTATCATTAAGACTGGTTAATTGCTTTTTAATAGATTCAAGAAATTGGGCACGATCATTGAATGGGTGTCGATAAATGCACCCAATAAATATATTCTTTTGTTTTTTACGTTCAATTTCAATCCAACACGATTCAATGCCATCGTCAGATAGTTCCAAGTCACGTCTTCTAATAAAGTCCAATTGTTTTATGAGGTAAAGGCCAACACCTCCAGCAGAAGTTTTAGAATTAGTATTCAAAAATACATATCCTGGTATGCTAATATTATATATAATGTTTTCTTTTAGTTTCGATTCTGAAATGGCAATAACATCCGGCGGAACTTTCACTGTGGAAATTACATCTTCTAGCATAGATAGATTTTTTGATAGGCTGCGCATGTTACAATGCATCAATGAAAATCCTCGTTGCTTATTTGCCGCATTAAAAATATTCCCAGATTGTTTAATAGTATAATATTTTGATTCAATATAATTCTCATTTGGATTGTCCTGCGAGTCCGATTCTCTTTCTGGGCTTTTAATAATGTCTTGGTAAAGATCTTTGGATTCAAGTATGGTATGTGTTGACACATGGACCCATCCCCCAGTTATTCTAAGGAACTCCTGGTCGTCTAAATCATTAAATGGTAGTTCACAAAGGAATGTTTTGATTTGATTCATTCAGAAGAAATGTTTCCGTATAAGTGAGGTAAACAAATATAAAGTTACAATTATGGTTAGTATTAAGTAAATAGTTACACCTACTGGTTCTGGAGCTCTTCCAAATACCTTCCTAATATTGAAGCCTATGAATGTAGGCCCGATTATGAACACAAGTGTCATTGTTTAATTGGTGTTCATTTTCAAACTTGGTAAGGTCTTCCTCAGTGTCGAATGCATATGTTGGCTTAGTTTCAGACTCTTTGATGAGGATCCTGCCATTATAAGTCCAAATGAATTTCCATTTTAACCGTTTCTTCACCTTGTTTACTTTCCCAAAAAGTTTCTTCTTGGTAGGTGTAAGTGATTCCGAAATTTATACCGCATCAACATTCGAAGTTAGGTTAAGGTCTGGGAGGTCTTTTACCTTCTTGTTGACTAGTTTCCTCCGGTTTGAGTAATACTCATTCCTCACACTACGTCGAGTAAATTTGACGATGATTTTTGGTGGAGCGTCAGTTTTGTAAGATGGAATGGGATGAGCAATTGAGATGTCTTGTTCTTCAACTGGTACATCAATTGCCTTTCCAATCGACTTGACAATGGCTTCCGAGGAGCACTCGTTTGTTACTTTGATGCCCGAAATCTCTAAACAATCTCTTATCAAATATTGAGCCAGTTCATCGGCCTGAAGGTTTGCATCATCAGCTTGTTTTACTGTTTGCTTGAGCTCTTCTTTAATCTTTGATATGTCAGCGCTATGATGATTGAGTTTTTCGTTTGTCGAGCGAATTTGCTTCAAGATTTCATCGTACTTGGCAGACAAGAAATTTACGGATGTGTTTAAATCATTAAATGTTTTTGCTAGTTTTTCTAATTTAACATTGATTGGGTTTAGTTCACCCTTCAGTAAGTCTTTCACCTGATCAATTGTAGCCATATTGGCTCTTTAGCGTCGAAACTTTTGGACCGTACGAAAAACGTGGCCGTCCGCCATAACGACATATGCTAATGGCAGGTTCCTTCCAAATTTATCAACAGTGATAATTTCAATGAGTGAGTTGCTGAAATTAGATACTGCCTGGACTTGGTCCCATAGGCAACAACAAGCCTTTGAGAAAGTTAAGGCCATGGTGACCACTACACCAGTATTAGCCTTCTATGATGTCAACAAACCTACTGTAGTCAGCGCAGATGCCAGCAGCTACGGCCTAGGTGGTGTCCTTCTTCAGAAACACGGTGATCAACTACGCCCTGTAGCATTTGCCTCACGCACGATGACAGATGCTGAAAGAAGATATGCACAAATTGAAAAGGAATGCTTGGCATCAGTGTGGGCCTGTGAAAAGTTCTCGCGCTATCTTTGTGGTCTGGAGTCGTTCAGGTTGTTGACGGATCACAAGCCACTCGTACCCCTGTTCAACCGCCAAGACCTGGATAAAGTACCTTTACGATGCCAACGTCTTCTCATGCGTATGATGAGATTCAAACCTAAGGCAGAACACGTGCCAGGAAAGGAACTCGTTGTTGCTGATACCCTCTCCAGAAACCCGCTTGTAAATGTCGCGGAGGCATCAGACTCAGAAGATGATGTCAAAGCTTACGTTGATGCAGCTGAGATGTCACAACCAGCATCACTTGAGAAACTGGAGCAGATCAAGCAAGCTACACTGTCTGACCCACAGCTCAGTCTTGTACTGAATTACACAATTAATGGATGGCCAAAGTATGCAAAGGATGTTCCAGAACAGGTTCGTCAGTACTACACAGTTCGTGGTGACTTGTCTGTAGTAAATGGCAAAATCATCTATTGCAACCGAATTGTTGTACCTCCAGCTCTACGTTCAGAAGTCTTGGACCGTATCCATGATGGTCACCAGGGCGTGGCTAAGTCCCGTGAAAGAGCCAACATGGCTGTGTGGTGGCCAGGCATTAGCCATGACATTCAAAACAAAGTGTCCACATGCACATTCTGCCAAGAGAATCTACCCAGCCAGAGGAAAGAGCCATTAGTCACTACACCACTCCCTAACAGAGCATGGAAGAAGATTGGTGCAGATCTCTGTGAACACAAAGGAAAACAGTTTCTAGTCGTTATTGACTATTACTCAAGATTTCCTGAAATTGCCTATATGTCCAGTACCACAAGTGATCATGTGATCAACAAACTGAAAGACATTTTTGCCCGATGGGGAATACCCGAGGAGGTCGTTAGTGATAATGGACCTCAATTTTATTCAGAACTGTTCCGCAAATTCAGCCAAGAGTATGACTTCAAACATACCACAACAAGCCCTTATCACCCGCAAGCAAATGGTGAAGCCGAAAGTGGTGTCCGTATTGCCAAGAAGATCCTTAAGCAGAGTGATCCATTTGTTGCTTTGATGAGCTATAGAGCTACACCCCACACAGCCACTGGTGTAAGCCCTAGTCAGTTGATGATGGGAAGAGAAATTCGGACTCTCCTTCCTACGTTGGAGTCTAACCTGAAGCCACTCTCAGTAAGCTATGAAGCTGTTGCTGAAAGAGATGAGAAAAGCAAGACAGCCTATCGACAGTCCTTTGACAAAAGACATGGTGTGCGAACGCTATCAGAACTACAACCCGGAGATGCTGTCCACATGAAGCTAGATCAGCAGAAAGGATGGAAAAACCCAGGGGTAGTCATCGCCAAAAGTTCTACACTTAGATCTTACGTTATCAAAACACCCCAAAGTATTGTGCGTCGAAACAGGAGACACTTGCACCCGACGACAAGCCCTATTGATGTTGAGAAGTTTGCAGAACTAGAACCAGATATAGAACCAGAACAGGATCTTAGTCCAACTGCTGATGTGCAAGTGTTACCTCCAACTGTGACTCAGTGCAAAGTGCCACTAGTTAGACAGCCACACCCTGATCTGATGAGTCCTCTTAAAACTGTCACTAAGTCGTCTGGGGCAGAAGTCAGAACCTCGAGCGGTCGAGTTGTGAGGAAACCAATCCGCTTTCGAGAGGACATTTGATTTTGACATTTGATTTATTGATCAACATTTGATTCATTAGTCAGAGACATTGACAGTTTGATACGAGTGTTGTCATTGTTCAGTTTATTTCTAAGTTGGTACATCAGTTTCATTATCTGCTCCCTAAAGAGCTCAGAGAGGGAGATGTCATGAGAAATTAGCATATAGCCAATGCGCATGTGCGCATGTAGTTTTACGGACCTCGTGCTTTTGTGTTGTTGCTCCGGTTTCATGTTGTAGTTTCGCTAAATGCAGAAACGAATTCAAGATTAAAGTTTGTTTGTTTATTACCATGACAGTTGCCCCTGGGAGCTGGCTGATGCCGTCACGCATGGTTATCAACACAGAGAGCGTGGTGGGGTACAATAATAATCTTATGCAGGCAACGCAAGGGATGAAGCTTGGTGTTAACAACGATGTCAATCTTGCCACAAAAAAGCATCCTTGCGCCCCATGGACGGTGGTCCGACAAAGATTAATCCACCAAACAGCCACCCATCGAACCCGATTCACAAACAGGCGACACAGGCACAGGGTATAGCGCCAAAATCAAAGGTCACACCTACACCACAACCAGCCACCACACCAACACCAGGCCCCACACCAGAACCAACACAAGAGACTAAGACCGAGCCGCATCATGTAAACAAGGCGCTCATTGGTGTGGGTGCGCTTGCTTTAGCAGGCCTTGTTGTTTGGATGAGATAATTATCTCCTGCGCTTGGTAATCCTTTCAATCATGAAGCCCACAACGGCAAGGATCAGCAGCCAGGCGTGCTCGCCAAGGAAGGAGATAATCTGGCCGGCCGTTTTGAAGATAAAGCTCACGATCGAACCGATCAAGCCTGGCAGGATGGAGGCAACCTTATTTCCTAGGGCTTTGAGCCCATTGCCAATAGCCTTGGTGCCGGCCTTTCAACTATTCATTGCAGCAATCGTCACAGCGCCTATGACTAGACCTGCAGCCAGACCAACTGCTTGAAGGGTCCAGCCATATTTCTTGAATATCTCTTTGACCCGCTCTCTCAAAGGCATGCCCCTCTCTCTCTCCTCGATTTCTGTATTGACTCTTGCCAGCTCTTCGCCACGTTCTGCAACTCGGGCTTCTGCAGCTTCTCTGTCAGAGGGAGAAGTGTTCTCATCTTCTATCATGCGTCTGTCTTCAGCGTTTAGTTGTTCAAGTTCTTCTTTGTGTTGTTTCAGTTCATCAAGCGGCTTTTTTCCGTCTATTTTTGCACTAAGTTCATTTATGTTACTGTTTATGTTATTATTGTCGGCCGTGAGTTTATTGATGTCTTCTTGTAATTTTTCTGCTTGTTTTGCTGTTTTCTGAAACTGTAGAAGTTGTTTTCTTTTATTTTGATGCTCAGATTCAAGCTTTTTCTTTTCATCTTTCAGCCTTTGTATTTCTTCTTCATTCAGTGTCCCACGCTGGTTTTCAAGCTCCTGAATCTGGTCATCAGTCTGTTTTATTTGATTTCTAAGTTCGTCCATGTCTTGCCGAACCTTGTCTCTATCTGCGATCGTTTTTTCCATTTGTTGTTTTTGATTTTGTTTTGCTTGCAGTTCTTCTCAAGTTGTCAAGGGTTCGGATACAAGCAAGCTTGTCTACAAGTTGACAAATATCCAGCTTGAGTACGAGACAATCCGAAGTAAGCAGCTGGCTGACGAGGCAGCAAGTGTATACTCTAGCGGAAAGGAGTTTGCCTACGACCATATCATGCGAGAGGAAGTGGTCCCCTTCTCGAAGGGTTCAGACGCACGGCTGAATCTCAGGGTGAACCAGCAGCGCAGGTCACTGAAAGCCATCCTTCTGCTATTCATCGAACCCTACACAGCAGGAGCCAGGGACTCAGAAAAATACTTCGACCCAGACATCACCAAAGTTAATGTCACCATAAACGGCTCCCCCAACAGGATTTACAACGAAGGCATCAACGGGACCGACATGTGGCGTGAGGTCAGTCGCCTCTTCAAAAAGAGGGGTGATGGCAGGCCCAACATGAATCTAACCAAATATCTCACGGGCAACAAGTTCGGCCTCCTTATCGACCTTAGATCAATGGCTGATACAACCCTACATGGCAACGGTCAACGCCTCGTCAACACAAAGGACGGCGTACATCTTGAGATCGAAAGGACAACCTCCGGCTAGGGAAACGTGCACTGCCACATCTACACGATCAGCGACTCACAGATGAACATCATGGACAGGCAGCTGCAGGCTGTTCAGTACTAAACACACGTATATAGAGAATGGATCCAAGAAAGCTGCCATTCAATGCACTAATTATCGGGCCAACTAACTCTGGCAAAACACAATATCTTCTGAATTAGCTGCGCGGTCCCTTCAGGGGCAAGTTAGACTATATTGTTCTCTTCTGCCCAACATTTGTCCACAACAAGACCTACGACGGTTTCGTGGACAAGGAGCCACGCATTTACGTGATAGACTGTCAGCAGCATGATATTGAAGCATGGTTAACTTTAACCAGTTATTACTTCGACGGGACAAACACGCTCTTTGTGCTCGATGACTGTGCTGCTTCGAAGGATGTGAAAGGCCGCACGAGTCAACTTGTGAAACTAGGCTTCAGTGCTCGCCACAGCGGCTTGTCAGTGTGGGTGCTAACCCAACAGTTAACCAGGATTGCAAAACCCTTTAGGGAAAACGTTGCAGCGATTGTGCTTTTTTACACCCCATCAAGCAAAACAACGAAGGCCATCTTTGATGACTACGCAGGTGAGCTTGAACAACAAGAGTACAAAGAGTTGATTGCAAAATTGAAGGGACACAAGTTTTCTCACCTAGTCTTCTCTCTGCGGCACCCATATGGGATTGAAGTGAAAATGTGAAAACATATATATATACGCTGAACCATGAACACCTCAACCAGTATCCACAAGCTCACGGTCTTTTCACAGCTTCTGGGTGAATTGCAGAGTCATGCGGAGGAGATGCAAATACAGATAATCAAAGCCGCTGACGCGGACGATCTGCGCTTCATGCTTCTTAACCGCTATCCTTTGAAACTCACTGTGTGCCCAGCCACCATGACGGCGCTTATACGTGAGGTTGAAAGTCTTTTGCCTGATATCAAGAGAATAATTGAAAAATAAATACATAATATATACGCAATGGCAACAAACCTCCCAGAAGACGTGGCGCTTGAGAATGACCTCATGCAGCTGCTTGGGGCAGAGCCTGATAGCTCCTTGCCATCAACGATTCCTGAAGTCTTAACAGGTAATAACACTCCAGCTCAACGCGAGAAACTGGCAGTCCTTGTTTCAACCGGCAAATCAAAAGATGTCATCGGTGCCCAGCTCACACACGAGCAGGTGAAGCGTCTGACGGATAAACAGGTTGAAAAGTACTACAAAAGGTATGAAGCCTATGTCGGCAACAAGACGACAGAGTCTCTGATTGACAGCGTTATAATGCTCGTAAGCAAAGGCGCCGGCATGGTTGTTAAGATTGACGATGTGGAGGCGCTGCAGAAAGAACTCAAAAATGACTACATGATTAACCATGAACTGTCATCTTTTGCTGGAAACATTGCACTGCGTTGTGGGCGAGGCTTGGTCTTGGCCAATGCTGTTTTGATCACTACAAAACACATCGACTTCAAAAAGGAGCCAGAAGATTTGCCCCCTCAACCTTCTCCACCTGTACACCCAAGCAGAGATGGGGAAGGTTATCCACTCGAGGGTTTTGATGAAGTTGACAAATAATCTGAAAGGAACCTGGCAGGAACCACGAAGGAACCTGACAGGAACCTGACAGGAACCACGAAGGTTTGAAATAAAAATATACATATATACACATGATGGCACAACCACTCGAGACGGTACCTGAAGAAACAGTCGCGCCAGCAGCACCCACAACCAACACGCACGTTACCTCTGATACCCCAAAGACTGCTCCAGCCAAAAACCCTGGTCGTGTTGCTTCTGGCAAAAGGCTTGCTGAACGCAACCGCCTGGCAAGAGAGGCAAAAAAACAAGCACAAGCTTCTAAAGCAACAAACGAGCCTGCCCTAAACTCGGCACCCCAAAACTCAACAAATGAAGAAGCTAGCAGCAACTCAGCATTTCTCCTTCTTGGTGTTGTCGGGGTGATTATATCCGCTTGGGGCGTCTATTACCAACGCGAGGCCATTATGAATACACTTAGGCGCAAAGCCACGACCCCTGCGCCTGTAGAGGTGAATGAAGTTCAAACTCCCCCACCACCGAGACGAAGAATTCGCGAGATGGAGTAAAAAAAAACATATATATACACTTTCTCCGCAACAATGGTGAATGTACCAAAAGTCGTTATCAACATTGCGGCAATTTTTGGCCTTTGGAAAATTTGGTTTATTTTCGGTGAAGCACTGGCAGGCACCACAGCAGAACTTTTGGTAAACCCTTTTCTTTCACACGATGAAAATGCAGCACACGAGGACGAGGAGCAGAATGAAAATTAAAATCTTATATATACACCATGGCTGACAACAAGCTCGTGAAGTCTGTTCTCGATGCAGCCACAATCACTGGCCTTGTCGCAAGTATTGGCTGGGTTGGAAAAAAGGTCATCAAAGAAAATCTCACGGCAGACCCCAGCTCGAATCTCATGAACTACGTGAAGTTCACTGCCGCAATGGCTGGGAGCATCGCTCTCAAGAAATATCTCGAGGACCAGAAGATCCTCCCTGCCTCAATGTAAATCATATATATAGCAATGGCCTCAATCGCTATTATGGTTGGTGGAGCAATTTTGAATGCTGCAGCTTTCACGGGTGGCAATTATCTCGCAAAATATCTTTCCGGCGACAACGGACAAGCCGCTCTGGATGAGAAGACCAGACACGACAAGGCGTTAGAGGCCTATCAAGCGGCCTACGCTAAATATCAAAAAGACCGCACAAAGCTCCTCGACTGGATTGCCAGCAATGATCGGATCAAAGATCAAGCGAAACACAACTTTCAAGACACTGACCAAGCTCTGGCGCTCTACAACCAAACACATCGAGATCAGCAAATAACACTCCCCAAAGAGCCCGAGTTCTCTGACTTCTATAAACCAGGCCCACAGCAGAAACAAGGCGAACTCTTGTTTATCGGCACTGGCGCACTCGCCCTTGGATATGCAGCATTTCGCCTATTGTAGAAAAACAATCCTAGGTATATACAACATGTCTAAGACCTGTGCGAAGGCAAAGTTACCAGACTTCTCAGAAGGGTCTGATCACTTTATCAATGAAACATTGGAAACTTGGTTGATTCATTTCATGAACCTATCCAACTTTTTGAAGAAATTGCAAAGAGCGATTACGCGACTCCATCGGAAAAATCTAAAGCTTCAAAAGCTATACGAAAATTTGCTTTTGCCCGTGACCATCTCATTGACGTGATGATGAAAGTAGAAGAACAATAACTGCTTAAATATATACACAATGGACTCCAAACTATCAAAGATCTATTACGACCCCAAAGGCTACTGGAAAGGACTTGCCGCTGTCAAAAAGCTAGCTGCAGCAGCCAAGGTCTCTGAAGAGGTGGTTAAAATGTGGCTCGTCAAACAAGCCCTTTGCCAAATATATCTCCCAGCGCCACGCCATATCCCTAGGCCCAAGTTTGATGTCCAGACTCCTAATGCGGTGCATCAAGCAGATCTACTTTTTTTGCCCCACGATAAACTGCCTCATGGGAGAAAAATTTACAAATATGCTTTGACAGTTGTTGATGTAGCAAGCCGTTACAAAGCAGCAGAGCCCTTGACTTCGAAAGAGTCTGATGAAGTTTCGAAGGCGTTGGCTCCAGTATATAGGCGCGGGCCTTTAAAATGGCCACAACTGTTGCAAGTCGATCCGGGGACAGAGTTTATGGGAGCTGTGACTAAAGAGATGGGGGCTCATAAAACAACCATTCGTCGCGACGCGTTGATATCCACAGAGACCAAGGGATTGTTGAAAGATTCAACAGAACCCTGGCTGAACGATTGTTTGGTTACCAGTACGCAGTTGAAATGAATCTGCCCTCTGGCCGTTCGACTGCTTGGGTTAAAAGATTGCCAGATGTTATCTCGGCTTTGAACAATGGAGTAACCCGGCTGACTGGCAAGAAGCCCGCTCAAGCAATCAAAGAGAAAGCAATCTCAGCCAAGCCCGCGACTCCATATGCTAGGCCTGTGGGGGTGAATGAGAAGAAGCTCCCACCTAGGGTGAACTTGAGATATCTGTATTACCCCGGTGAGCTTGAGGGGGGTAGTCGACGAGCAACGGATCCGATCTGGTCTTTGAAGGTCTACAATATCGAGGTTGTCACCAAACCAGAAGCACCTGTCGTGTATTACCTTTACGACGGCCCCAAGCGGAGATTTGTGCGTGAGGAGTTGATGGTTGTGCCGCCGGGCACTCAGTTGCCACCAGCTGGGTTGTGAAACTCGATTGCTTCTGTGTGGATGCCGTCTGGCAGCACCCAACGCTTGTCGTAGTAGGCGCTGAGGCCCAGCTTGTGCTGCTGATATGTGAACATGGCCCCGTTGTGCATTCGAAAGCCCCTGTTGGTGGCCATGTCCCTGCCCCCCTGCAGGGCTCTTTCATACCTTTCCCAGCGAAGCTCGTTCTGCTTCTTGTTGACGCCCTTGGAGGACATCTTGGCCCCTCCGCTAGCCTCGTTTTCTACGTAATAGCACTTGCTGCACAGAGCGATGGCCCGTGTGCCTTCTTTTTCAAGTTTGAACAAGCCGGGCTCTCTGCTGCTCCACTTGTCCCACGCCAACCAATTCTTCTTCTCCACCTCGAACTGGTCGCGACGTTCTGGGCGAACTGCTTCTTCGAGAGTGTCGTGAGCAAGAGCGAAGTACATGCTGTCCGTGTCCATCTGAATAAGCTCGAAGTCGCGCCTGTCGATGAAGTAATCAAGGAAGTCGTAATAGAACTCCAGCATGCGGAGCTTGGCAAGTTGATACACAACAATGCCGACTTGAAAGGGACGGTCGATTGTGATCTTTTGCTTGCGCAGCTCGATCTTGTAGGCCTCTCCGATCTCTTCGAGGTCTTCGAAAAAGGGTGAGCGGAGATTCTTGTCGACCTTGTCCTCATCAGTTGTGTACAACGTTCTTGTTTACCGCTCCACGGCTTCGATGAACTTGCCGTACGCACTGTTGCCAAGGAGCTTGAACACTTCGGCAAGCAGTGCCTTATCCTTGTCAGCATCGCCTTTCCTTCGGTTGTCGGCGACCTTGCGAACGAACCAATCGAAGAGCTTTTTGGGTCTATAATCGATCGTGCGGTAGACTGCCGTGATCTTGAACCCACTGTTGAGGTACCATTTCAAGAGGGGTGCGTAGATAAGCATCTTTTTCGCTGACAACACACCCAGAAGCTTTTTCTGATCGGGAAAGCGGGTTCGGCCACTTTCTTGGAGGTAAGCGTGTATATGCTGAGGCACGCATTCGTTAGGCACTGGTTGGTTGATGAAGAACGGGGGAAACTCTTCGAACTGCTCCCACAACTCTCGAAGGACTTCGATGTCCACCTCCGCAAACCCGAACCACCTGCCTATGAGAAGGGGAAGGGAAAGCTTTCTAGCCGCCTGCACCGGGTCATCGTAATGCACAACCTTCTCTTTACCACAGGGCATCTCCTGCAGCAACGTGCTGGGGTAAAGAGAATTCGCATCGAACCCCACAATCCGTTTCGTGATGCGGGCTAAGTCGTATTTGTGAGAGCGGATGCGGGTTTCACCGCGCACGTGTTTGCGGGTGAAGACCGGGCTTGGCCCTCCAACCACAGCCCCCTTCAGCATGGCGTATGCTTCTGAGCCGGGGGCGTATAGTTCTGGAGCCCTGCGGTCCCGTCCCCCTCACAATGAGCCTCGCAAGACGTATTGCATTGATACTCCTGGCAAGGAGACCGCGTCTTTGAAGATGTCAACCCCGAGGTTCGTGTAAAAGCCCTTCATCGTTTGGAGAGCTTCAAGGAAGGGAGACACGTCTAGATTGTTGTAATACTCCAGCCAGTCTCCGAATGTCTGCATACCTTTCTCGTGAAAGATGCGATTGCATTCCTCGTGCTCCTTGAGAGAAAGAACAAACGCGTTTTTGAGTTGTGAGTACCAGCACTCGTATGGGGGGAGTCCAGGGTAATCAAGCTTGTCAGCGCTGTCAAACCACTCGCATGGGAGCCAGGACTTAGTCTGTGTCGCTCCATACATCTTGACCCACCTATCGTACGTAATGCCTGGGGCCAAATAATTCACGATGTCCAAGAACTTGTAGCTGGGAGTGTTGATGAACATGATGCGTCCCTCTTTCTCCGCGGCGAAGACCTCGTTCTCTTGAGCAAAGTGAGAAACAAAGTACTTGCGGATAAGCTTGAGATCGTAATGCCCTGAGTTGAAGCCGACCACAGGAACTTGGTTGCACCATTTGTCGATGAGCTTGAGTTGCTTCTCAGGGAGATTCTTAAGGTCTAGGGGCATATATTGGTCAGCCACAGCCTCTCGGATGGCTTCGGCTCGCCACTCAAGGGAGGCATAAAACAGCTCGATAAGCTCGTCAGGGTCTTTGGAGCAGGGTTCAGCGTGTCGGCAATGGATACTGAGATGGGCACATGTTCGCTTTCATAAGAGAGCCAGTATGTCGGACGAGCTGCCTTGGTCTTGTCCTGATACGCTTCGAAGTCGTAGACGATCGCGTGAGGAAATGTTTTGTTTCTTTTCTGTGGGCAACGGGCATCCCTCCAAGGGTAAGGCTTTTCGTGCTCCCACCTTTCAACCACGGTGTAACCGGCGTCTCGAAGCAACTGAGTTCATTGCAGAGTCTTTTGGTAAGCAACCATCCTTGTGATTGGGTTGCCCCTTCGGTCAACATATACAACTTCGTCCCTCGTGCCTTCAGGGTAACACTCCTCGCAACCATGCCAGAAACAACCGTGAAACTGAAAAACTGTCCTGCTTTCTGGGTGATAGCCGTCGACTGGGGCCCCACAAATATAGCTCTCACCGCCATGGCCACATCTGTGATGGTGAATGTGAATGCCGGCCTGTTTCGCCTCCCACTCGACACCGAAACCGAAACCGCCTTCTGGGTAAAAGGCTTTATCAAAAGCTGACTCCGGAGGGAGGACACGTTTCCCAGGGCAGTCGATTTTTTTGGACCTCGAGTACACGTCTTGGCGTGGCGAGTTAAATGACAAGCTTGTGTGAATCTCCCCCCACACTCACCACAAGTGTAATTGTTTGTGACTTTATTAAGATTGGTGATCAAGAAGGCATGGCCTGCATAGATACCGACAGTCATGGTTGAAGCGCCCACCTTGTCGTAATTAGCAGGGTTGAGAGATAAAAGGAATTCACCATTCAGGAGAACAAGGTAGGCGGCAATGCCTTGCTTGAAATGCTTTTCGATTTTGGAAAAGTGCCGCAAAGTTAGCTGGTCTCGAAGCCCCGGATAAAAGGCGAAGAAGCTTTCCGCGAGTTCTCTGGTTCTGCGGGTGTTGCGATCTCTGCGAGCTCCTCGATGGACAGCCAAGCAACGAAAGAGACAAAGATTGTCATTGAAATTGTCAAGGGCAATGACTTCTCTTTTGTTGCGAAGCCCATCAGGAAGCCACCCGAGGCCTATTTGCAAGGGTTGTCGATCAAGCACGACTTTTAAATCAAGCAGGACAGTCCGTTCGTAAACCCATTTGGTGTCAGGTATGTTGAGGTTTGCGTTTTGAAGACGAAGCTCTTCCTGGACTTGCAACCACTGTCGTGTCTCGGGAGAGAGTGGCTAGCCAACGACTGTAGTGGTTGTTTTGATAAAACTGCCTCAACCCCTCGGTTTCAGTGTTTCGTAACTCGACTGTGAACCGTAAATTGATTGCATGCCGTGTTTGAACATTTTGTTTGATTTTGTTCAAAATTCTGGCGACAAGGGGTTTTTCGAGATCGTTGATAAAACAAAACCGGATTATTCGTCTGTCGCGGTCAATCCATCGGTCAACCCTATCATAGACTTGAACAAATTGTTCAAAATCTACATCCTGTGGGTTGTTTCGAGGCTCGACCTCAGCATTATTGTCGTCGGCAGGCTCGAACCGCTCAAGATTTCGTGCCTGTTCGTCCAGCCAGGCAATCAGATCGTGTTGATCGTCATCACGGTGTCTTCGTTGTCGGAGTTGCGCCATTGCGTATATACAAGGTTTTTACCTTTCTTCAATTGGTTATGCCTAGCTTGCCCTGGCAAGGGGAAAGGGGGGTCCTTAAAAAACGCATTTTTGCCTCCCTATTTTAGAGTATTTTAGTATATTTTAGGGAGGAAAATGTAGAGTAGTGGGTGGGGGCAGGGCTCAAATACCGTTTCAGACCCTAAAAAATTCGCAAAAATGCCCGAATTACCGGGCCCCCAGGGCGAAATGCAATGAGCCCTGGGGGCCCGGTAATTCGGGCCTTTTTGCGAAGTTTTTAGGATCCTGAAAACGGTATTTGAGCCATCCCCCACCCACTACTTGAGAACAGTAAAAAGGGCCCTCCAACGAGGTACCCCCGGAAACACAAGGAAAAGGAGCTTGAACCTAAATTATACCACATTTGTGAAAAGTGCACCAAGGTATGCCAACATGCAAAATATGAGCTAATTCCGTGAACTAGCCTGTAGCACCTTCTTCCTGGTTTTGCATGGTGTTCTCCTAGACAGCCTCTTAAGAAATTCGGTCAAGCAAAGCATAGATAAGACCTCTGAAACACCACTGTACAGATTGTGTGGAGACTCCACTGATAAAGTGTGGAATATTGTCTTGCCCAGAGAGAATATAGGAAGCGCCACGACAAGGTGGCTTTGCGTGTACACTGGGAGCTGTATAGAAATTATGGTTTAGAGGGTACCGACAAGTGGTACGACCATCAACCCTTACCAGTTGCAGAGAATGGAGAAGTGAGGATAACTTGGGACATGACTATCTACACAGACAGGCGGCTGAAGCACAATCGGCCAGATATTAGTGTGAGTGCACAAAGACACACAGGAATGGACACTTATCGACATAGCTGTGCCAGCGGACCAAAATATCCCGACTACTGAGAAGGTGGAAAGGTATCAAGACCTCCGAAAGTGGCAGTAATACCCATCGTGATTACACTCGGAACTATATCTAACAATGCAAAGGCCTGGTATGGGAAGTTAAGTTTGTCTGACCGTTTTGGAAGTGCACAGTTGCCAGCCATCATTGGTATTGCTCATATCTTGCGGAAAGTGTTGTGTCTCTAAGCTGCGGGAAGCTGCTGAGATATGGCTGCAAAGACCCAGAATCGCATGATAATAAAAATTGCTTAAAATTGTAAAGGATGAGACAGAAGAAGACGTGGAAACTATCTTTCTTTCTTTATTAACTAACTTCCTTGAGTGTTAGTTTGCCTTAATTTATACTTTATAGAGAATATCCTTCTTAAGAACCTTGTTATTAATACTTTATATACAAAATCCTAAATTTTGAAAAGTTAAATTGTACCACACCAGAAACCCATAAGTGGGTTGAAACGTGCAACTGTCTCTTGTACGCTTCAAAACAAGCTTCCGATTATTCAATTTACGAATTTTTTACAGCTATATTTTGGAAAATCAAGATTAAAATATTAACAAATCAATTCGACAGAACAACTTGCTTCCAATCTCGAGGGACCGAGGGGTTTCCAAATATGGTACTAAGCAAAAAAAAAAAAAAAATGAATATTCGGAAGCTGTGAATGGGCGTTACACGTTTCAACTTACTTATGGGTTTCTGACTACACCTTTTGCCCTTCATTACAAAGAAAAAAAAATTCATCAAGCATCTCTGAACCATTTATTACATATGTAAAGCGAATGTGTAATAATTTTAGCGAAAACCAGTTTAATTCTTTACCTTGACATCAAGGATTTTTGCATTGAGTTTCATTTTAATGCAAACACCGTTCTTTAATGAAAAACAGTTCATTAGCGTCATTCTATTCAACACGTTCCAGAACTTCTGTAGACGTTCTTAATTGTATGCATGGGTTGATAACGTTTCTTGGGACAAAACGTGTTTTGACGCCGATGAATTAGTCTAAAATGAAGCTCTGTAGGTGTTAGTGAAAGTTGTGTCTGATGTAAAATCATTCAAATTTCTTTATTTCTTTTTGTTAGCCAAAATGATTACATATTCACTGTAATGAATGGATTAGTGACGCTAAGGAAAATCAATATTCTATTGATACGGGGAAAAACGTGAATTTATGCTCGCTCGATCTACAATACTACACCTTCAGGTACACAAGACATAATCAAGGCTAACCTATCCAACTCAATTGACGATTGATCCTCCCTCCCTCCAATGAAAAATATAAATGGCCTGTGCACCAGGCCAAGCCAGTGACTGCCTTGACATGTTATTTTCTTGGCATTCCCCAATTGTAGTTTCCTCTTTTAGTATTGACTAGTGATAAAGCGATAAACGAAATTCTACAGCGTCGCCTAAAATGACTTAGTAATTATGTTAATGAATGGATGAGTGACGCCAATGAAATTAATTTTCATGATAACCAGTTGTTTTATTGTTTTGTTTGGTTTTCCTTTTCATTGTTCAACGTTAACGTGATTTTACGAATAAGAAACACCTGGAAAATCCCAGATTGTAGTATGGTGTTTTATTACACGACTAAGATACTTGAGAGGGCCGAAGGCTATAGCCTGTCTGTCCGATATATAGTATCAGACTGGGTGTCTTACCTGCTGGGGATCATGGGATTCTTTTCATAGATTTTAGTCGTGTTATAAAACACCGTATTGGCCGCGGTTTGTTTGAATAACCGACAGTCCCATCAGATAGTTAATCAGATAATATGAGCGGACATTTTACTCAGCATTTGTTCCGGGCATTTGTTGCGTTGTTCCCCGTCCCATTGGGTGTCGGGAAAATACGTGCAACTTAAAAAAATATATATATCCGCGCGTATTGTCTACTGAATATCCAAATTAGACTTACTTAGTCACGGTCAATTCTTAAAAGCTTGTTCACCTCTCCGTTAAAAGAATGAAATTAAAAATCTAAAATAGCATTTCCAGCAAAGGAATAAATCGTTTCCACTGCTTCTTTGCGTTAAAATATCGATAAAAATCGCTCTACTTCATGACCCGCATGCCTGACACTGTAGCGATATTTTTATTCGATAAAAGTCTAGGCTGACAACCGTGGCAGAGCCTAAGAAATGGCAAACATTTAAATGCCCATAATGAAAAATTAAATATAACTAACCAGCTTTGTGACATCGACTACACACAAGTTAAAAATTATTTAACGAAACATTGAAAGGCGAGACTTCTGCTTGCTTCAGGCTTTGGCGATGTATATTAAGTATCTATAAATCGTTTGGATGCCACAGCACTATGAGCGTCATTTCTCCGGGACAAACTCTGTTGTGTAAATGACACGTGTGTGATTGTGATAGCCAGGTATAATGGCACCCCATACACAGTTCATCAGCTGCCATTGATCTAGATCTGTGATTGTGACTCACATTCTGCACCATCGTCGCTCCAGTAGGCCCTGTTGGTGGAACGGCCTCCTCGCCGCCAATGTGTTGTAGTTTCATCCCGAGAGCGCCATGTGTGCCGCGAGGAAGCCGTAGAGGATCGGTACCCACTGGAGGCCTGGAAATAAGAGAATTGTAAGAGCAAGAAGAAATGTAAGAGCAAGAAAAAACAATCCGCAAAAAACAAAGCTGTTCAAACCAAACAAAGAGATAGCAAAGACAGTAATCTAAGAAAATATTACGCGTTTAAAGGCAAACCTGCGGTATAAAAGGGCAAAGTCCCACGCCGAATCCAATGCAAATGAGCAAGAACAATAGATTTTGCTCATTTCCATGAGTTGGACAGTCCAGCCACCTTTTATATCGCGGGTTTGGCTTTACGGTGGCTGCGTTGTTATTTCGGGCGCACTCGTCTATGACAAACTTTGTCTCATAACGTTTCCGGCTCTAAAGCGATGCTTCTAAAACTTTGCCAAAACTTACAGCTATTTCCTAGCAATATGATAGAATTCGATTTTCATGGGAAAAAATATATTTAGTGATAATCGGGCTTAAATGAACCCCACTTTTTGAACAAAATCGCACCCTGTGAAAAAATTTGCTGTTATATTTGTGTTAAATTTCTTGAATCATACCCTTACCAAGTTTTAGCAAAATCGTCGAACGTTCCACGTGAATTTCAAGGTACTGCAATACTTTTACATCGATCGTTTTTTGCTTAGTAAATTTGCTGTAATTTTCATCAACTATGTTTTAAAAAATTCAGCTGTACATTGAAATTACTATCAGTTGATATGATTCAGAGACAGGTTCACATGATTCAAAGTCAAGACCCCGTCTTCTGAGCTCTCGAAAGCGACCAGCTTCGCTTTGCATTTTGGGTGGTCGCTCACGGGAGCTTCAACTGTATTATCTCAGTACATCTTGAAACCTTATTACCAGAGAGATTAAAGGGACACTGTCACGAGGGCGCATGCGCGAGTTTTTCGAATAGAAACTTGAAAAGTTTAGCCTAAATTTTTCAAGTTGAACCGTCAATTTCAAAATGGCGTCGACTAGTGGCGGCGGTCACGGTGGAAAACGAAGAAACTCGAGACGGAAACGGATATTTGGTACGCCGAAAAGAGCGATGAAAGAGTGGTTGAAATCCCATAAATCGTGTTTATTTCGAGGATACAAGTTCTAAGTCATGGCACGAAGCGAAATTCATCGCAGACTACGAAACTTTCTCCGATTCTGTCTTCACGGTGCACTTGTTGTCGCTGGAATATTGTCGCTAGAATATTGCTCACATCACGAGAAAGCAAAGGATTTTAAATTATTAGCGGTGTGTGAGTCGGGACGTGACCCTTCAATGAAAGCGGTATTGAAAGCGGTATTACACGGCGGCCGTTGAAAATTTGAGCGCTTTATAAGACGTTGTATGGGGAAAAATAACGTAGATTTCCAACAGAAAATAAAGCGAAATTTAGACATTAATTCAAAAAATCGACACTATTAAACTCGCCTCTGGCGTATTCTTTTGTCCTTTCGGGTTTTTCTTTGTCGCCACTGTTTTCCATTCATAAGAGTCACGGAGTCAAGGCAAAACACTCGGTTTGAGATCAAAACTCGGAGGCGATTTGCGTCCCAAAAATCCATCCAATCGGCGATTTTTTCAGTCACAGTTAAAGAACTATTTCCCTTCCACCATAAAACATGTCTGGTGTTTTGAAAATCTTCGCACATTACGCTGGAAATGAGCATTTTCTGCCACCGATTCCAAGATCCATAATGTCAGCCATAAATGTTTTCAAGTAGACCGGAAGTGAGCCTGGGCCACGCAAGCAAATCCGTGACAGTGTCCCTTTAAGAACAATAGCGCGAGTGTGCTTCGTAATGTTGAGCATGCTGATGGCTCTCCAAACTTTCCGCGTAGTTCGTCCTCTCGATTTACGCAAGCTAAAGTATGAACCAATTGTAAATGTAAAACTATATTTACTTTCTGTCCTTGTTTCCTTTTGTTTCGCAACGAAAACAAAAGTTTGCTGGTGGCGGTCGGCCGGCCGGCCGGAAGCCCTTAAGTGTGCAAAACTAATGAAACTATCGGAAAACCGGAAGTCAAATTGTAATTGCACTGTAACCGCATTAATAGACCTCTTTAGCTTGTATGTTTTGTTTTCCCAATGTAGATCATGTGATGTTACCCTAGAGAACTGTTTCTTTTAAATGTTGTTTTCTTCATGTGTGTATGTATGCATAATTTATGAAAAGACAAAGGACAAATTCCCTTGAAAACATCACATGACCTACATTAGGAAAACAAAACATACAAGCTAAAGAGGTCCATTAGCAACGGGAAAGTATAATGGACCCTTTATAATGGTACGGCGCGCAACCATGTAACAACCGGTGCAACGGATATATTAGGCCCGGATCGCACTTGCGGACAACTTTTTAATTGTCCGCGACAATTTCGATAGAAATTAACGTACAAAATTGTCCGAGACAACTTGTCAATTTCTGAGCTAATTTGCAAGACAATACGAAAAGTTACACATTCTTCACAAAATTAATATTTTTCGTAGTCACTGAACCGACTTAGTCTCATTAGTTATTATCGCGTTCGAAGAACGCAATCCTAATTTCGTGTTGGTTGTCCTATGGTTTATGTGCAGTAAAATTTTAGATTTTTTGGTGGCCGGTCTTCCAAATGGCCGCCCCTATTTCTTTTTTTCAGGGGTTCATTTCCGCCGGAAATTCTTTCGAACGCGTCTCCATAGGCTGTGTTTTCACTAGGACAACTTTAGCTAGATAAAGTCAGAAAAGTCTGGAAATACAGTGAAAGCACTTTTTGTCTAGTTTTTAGCGAGTTAACAATGCCAACTGTTTTCACAAGGAAAAACAACGGGTTTTCTTGCCTTTACGACGGGAAACTCACGCAGAGTTATACTACCTCGCAAGATGGTTTAACTTGTCCCGACAAATACCGCAGCCAATCGTATCGCGTGTAGTGACAGATGCCTGCCAAACAATCTGGCAAAATTATTTTCCAGACGCTCGCCTCGTGGTTCTTTCGCAACAAAACCTTGTATGCTTGTAAACATCGCTGACGAATAGCGCTGCGCACAAATAACG
The DNA here is from genome assembly GCA_022457155.1 of Cladopsammia gracilis. Taxonomy (NCBI): domain Eukaryota; kingdom Metazoa; phylum Cnidaria; class Anthozoa; order Scleractinia; family Dendrophylliidae; genus Cladopsammia; species Cladopsammia gracilis. The sequence goes on from JAJGOT010000618.1 coordinate 308,461, forward strand.
TCACAGACTTTTGACCCCCGTCTGTTATTAATTGACCTCCTGCATAATAATTTTGTATGGGAAAGTGGTGTTGGCGAACACTTTGATGCGGCTTTTATCAATATTTCGCAAGAAAATCGATCACCCGGGTCAATGTTGGATAGAAAACCTAAACATTATTCTTGGAACATCTCAAACTTTGGTGAAAATGCAAAGAATTGATAGAGAGCGGCAATATTGTTGTCTAAATGATTTCACTCTCGTGGTGGTCCAGTTTGCAGTATATACAGCTGAGCCGTTAGAAACTTAGCATATTGAACCAAGCAGTTATAAAAAAAGGGACCCATTGCAAATAGAAGGCAGGTTTCAATAATTGTGAAAATAAATGATAATCTGTCCATTGCTCCACTGAAAGGATAGGTTTATTTTCATGTTGTTTATGCGACCGCAGCGGTAGTAACAGAAAAGTTTATACTCGTTGGACGAATACTCGAGAATAAGCAGGTCTCTAATTTTCCAAATTGCGGCCTACATACTCTCCAAGCGTTACAGTATATATACAGTATCCCTTAGAATGTATACGCAAAGACAGGATTTGTCATTCTCTGGACCTTTTGCCGTTCCGCTTTGCTCCCGTCGTATTCGCGGGTCGTAAACGGTATTTGTATCAAATACATATTCTGGATCATTTGGAACCTATTTACGCATCTTTATCCAAGCTGGTGATACACACATCTTAGTCATGCAAGGAGAATACAACAATTTACTTTTGGCTTAATTTTGGACGAAAGACGTGAAATGTTTTCTGATCGCATGAGAGCTAGAGATTGGAAGTCCGATGATCGGATTTCACTGTGCAGCCTCGTCGCATAATTTATTGAATTTTAAGCCAAAATCTACATTTCTTGAATCCGTTTTTCACTCCCGAATGTTACATTGCCTTTTATTTATTAGAAGCTCCAAAGACGTTCAAATCACGTTTACCGCTAATTTTACCGATTTTTCGTATCCAAAACACATCCCGCTCATACAAAGCCTTTGAGCTGACAGCAAACTTTGTCTGAGTCACGTAGGGGGTCTATCTATTTTTAGTATTTGTGCGCAGCGCTATTTTCCCAATTCTTTCGCCGCTTTACAATTTAAAGCGCTAAAGCGCTCCCTCTCCCGCCATTTTTGAAAGTTGCGCGGCTTTGTAATTTGAATCTTCCAAGTTATTAGTGGCTTAAAATTTCCCAGTAAAAACAGATGTCATGTTTAACTAGCTAATGTCGGTCTGTAAACAAATACCTAGGAAGAATGTTCAGCTAGTTAATCGGCCTAGTGAAAACACAGCCATAATCTGTGATTACTGCTAGTTTTATGCGCCTTTTTTTTGGCAATATTACTCAGTACCGCTAAACATGATTCGATACCAAAAAATCACAAAGTAGTAGTTGTTTTTCTTCGCGGGGGAAATTTTTCATTCTTTCTGTAGTCCTCTTATTAATAGCCTCTTTTGTCCTTTTATTCTCAGAACTACCTAGATTTATGTTTTTCGAGCTAGAAGGGATTGTTCTTTCATGGTATCATAGTATCAAACACTGATGATATGAATTCACTGTGAGTTATACTGCATTGTATTAATAAATAGTCTATAACATTCGGCACTGATTACACCCGCAAATTTCCAGTCAATGGACCATTGGAAGTTCAAAACACGTTAATCCAAAATAATTCATTTCACAGAAGTTGAAGATCTAGCACAATTATTCCCGAACGGTGTTGTTCTTCTTTCATTCGACTTGCTTTGAAGCTTTACAATAGTATACAATCATTAATTTAAAAGTTGCCCGTTGAGGTTTCGCAGATCGAGAGAGGATTGGCGATAACAAATCGTTTTGTAAACTTCACAAATATAAAATGGTAAAGCAATAGGAGACGTCTGCCTGCAGAAAGCTTTGGAACTGTACTCGTTTAAAAATTTCTTCTCAATTTTTCCATGTTTCGTCGACATATTTAGATCTGTCAATGGAAAAACCCGCATGAATTTTTATGCAGCATAAATCATTTCGGCATTTCGGAGTGATAGCCAATCAGTCAAGCGTCCAATCAGAAGGCGGTCCACGGATCCTTGAAAAATGTAATTTGTGATAATCGGTATTGACATAAATTAATATTTTGCCGACACGGAGCAGAGAACCGGGTACTAGTGTAGTGCGCAGGGGCTCACGGTTCGTGAGTTTGAAAACTGTTCGTTGATAGATTTGTGTCATTCTACGGTCAGCCTCGCCGCCTCTAGTACTGTTCAAACAAGTTAACTTTCGTCTTAGTTGTTTATTGTAATACCTTAAGATTTGTTATCGGCAGTTTTAGCCGCATTTTAGTCGTTTGTTTCTTAGTTAAAAACACCTTAAAACCCCAAAGGTAGCACCACTGCATAGGTCGGGGGTACACGGTCCCTATTTTTTCCAACAGTTGGTTTTTTGGGGTTTACGTGTCCGGCTCTGGTGCGCTTAGAGTTATCGTTATATCATAGTTCTTCGTCAATGACAAAATGTATCGTGGGCCTGGCCGGCCAACCTAGAGTTATTGTGATATTATAGTATAGTATATTATAGTAATATTGTAATACGATAGTCCTTTGTCAATAATAAAATGTATCGTGGGCCTGGCTGACCAACGCGCCCATGCCTCAACCTTTGAGTGTGTTCGGTTGTGAAGTGAAGGCAAAATACAGTAGGATACGTGAACAGGATTCGAAACGGCGTTACGCAGACGCCCGTTTACCGTGGGGAGCAAGGAAATCGGAGACGACTGCACGCAGGCTATAGCTAGACTAAACATGGGTAACAGTGGCTATGCATGATAATAAAACTTCAAACGTTTCCGTCACGTACTGCTGCCTTTGTTTTGTTTTATTTACTCCATTTTTTACTCCTTTAGCACCTAAGGACTACCCGCTCGTTACTCAGACGTCTCTGATGAGGAAAACAGTTCAATTCTCCAGTAGCCCGATTTATACTATAGAACTCTTGCTTACTCTTGCTACTCGTGAGGTACCAAAATCGTTTACGATTCATCGTATACGATGTATCGTGGTGCCTTTAAAAACATGTTTCAAATCCTACGACATTTTTCGCGTCGACCGCAACAATCGTAAGCGAGTTGAAGGTTTAATCTACACTATTCGCATTCGTGTCACAGGTTTGTCATAAGCATATTCAGTTGACCAACGATAATTACTCGTGCCGGTAAGGCAACGAGTTAATGTTTGTCCTCCGTTTTTCTTTTTGTTTCTCTCCGCGTTGTCGTATCTCCTTTTGTGCATCGCGTTAGATCTGGGTAGGAGAATACGCACGCATGCACTGCGAGAAAATTTTACGATACTTGGGATTTGGTGTGATGCAAGCAGAAGCGAAACAAATTTGGGTTTTATTTGTTGCCGTTCACTCGTGGCGGATACGGTAACGAGGTAAGGTTTGCTCCGTTTTTCTTTTTATTCTTCGTGTTTTCGTCTCTCATTTGTGTATCACATTAAATCTGGGCACGAGAATGCGCACGCGTGCAAGCAGAAGCGAAATTATTTTGGTTTTATTTGCCTGTTGCTGTTTTACGTATGTCCCCGCGAGTAACGTAAATTACCGGCACGAGTATACGCTACGCATAGCCTCTTGTTTATATAAAAGATTCATTTTGACCCAAGACTGTAGTTTTAAACTTCCTGTGGCACACGCATTTAAAAATCATTTAAAGCAAGGTATACTTGGGCTAAACTGCTTGCGAACCACAGAGGCCTGATGGTGGAGCAACAATACGAGTGATTCCTTATGCGCCACAAGCATGAAAAGGATAAGTGATGAGTGTGTGGATTACACAAGATTGTTTGCTTGTAAGTGATAGTATGACGGGGAGTAATTCAGCTAAGCGAACCGTGTCAGTTTAGAGTTAAAGGTTTGCATTTGCTTTCTAAAGTACTAAAAATCTGAATTAAAATGACAATATATTCGGGTTCTTAGTTTTATCGGCATTACGGTTTACCATTTGGTGTAACTGCTAGTGTCTTTCCTAGCTGTTTAAGGGTTGTCTTGTATATTGTACTCGTGGAGACAAACGTTGCATAAGAACCCAATGAACGGCCACACACAAATCGCTTGGATGTTCAGTAGGCTCTTGATGCAACTGTAAAGAATCAATCGGTATTTTAACTTAAGATATAAGTTTAAAGCTATAGCTGTTTGTGGTGTGCACAAGAATACCGAATGACTTACCACGTGCTATACGTCGTAGCATTCGGTGCCAATTGTGAGATCTGGATTTGTTAGCATCTTAAGTAAAATTAAATAAGCTTCAGTTACAGGTTAGAATGTGGGGGACGTAGGGTGTTACTCAAAACAAACCTTTTACAACATGTTTATAACTAACACGTTACAGGATCCAAAACAACAGCAAAAACAACAACAACAACAACAACAACAACAACATAAATTTCCACATTTGTGCATTAACTAATGTATGAGTTTAAAGCTACAAATACTGAATCTATCACATGTTTAAAAGCTTCTGGTCTTGTGTACGTTTTTATGGCAAACTCTACTAACATTACAACGCCTATTAACTGCAGGGTTGTTGTATTTGAGCGACCTAAGATAACTTTGTAAATGCAACTGTTACACTTACGATTTAAAACTTTTTATTTGCAAACCAGTGTTTATGAAAATGATCAAGAATGCTGCTGTTTCATAAATTTATAATAAATAATATTCTTGAAAGGTTACACAAATTTTCCGTTTTGAAGAGACCCCTAACAAAAGACAAATATGTGAATCACGCTTTGGATTATAATATTGAACTGTTAACACACGAATGCAGGAAACATGTAGAGAGATTGTGACAACAAAATACGCACAACAACAAAGACTGATGACTTACCAATGAGCTTCTGTTTCGATAACCAGTAAATGACGAAGAACGAGCCACTGGTTCCTGTTTACGACAAAAACAACAATAAGCATAATAAAGATACCAAGAGAACACCATTCACTCAACCCTGCACTGCACTTGAAAAAGAAGCCACAAATGATGACGTTGATAATGTATGATTATTATTAATAAATATTGATAAATGTCAGTTTCGAAAGTAACGTAATCACTGGTCACAAATGTAATAAAGTCAAGTGTAATAACGTCAGAAGTGTAATAAGGTTTGGTCACGAATTTAAGGTTTTACACATAGGCACAAAAGTGAATGGCACCTGTCATTCAAACTTAATGACGTCATCAGTCACCATCACTTTATTTTTAATATTTTATGTCATTTTAGGCATCACCCGGCCAAACTGAAAAAAATTGCCATTGTGCAACAACAACGGAGCTCCCTTAATAAAGAAATTCCTTAGAAAATAAATATTTCTACTTATACTTCTTGTTATTGAGTGTAAAAAATGTCCATGTTAATTGCCTTAATGGACAGCTAACAAGTCTTTTCGCACGTGCCAGACTCAACAAGACAGGTAATTTCAAAGCGCATGCTGTCTGTTTCACAATTCATCCCCGTTTCATTGGAGTTTTCACACGCGCTTCATTGTACTGGAGATTACCAAGCCAAAATATTGGAATGCTGTATTCAACTTGGTTAACCCTATTCAGCCTGGGGGGGGGGGGGGGGGGGGGAAGTCCAACAATCATAACTTCTTAAAACCAAGACTAAACAAATCAAATCCCTAAAAGTTTATTATTATTATTATTATTATTATTATTATTATTATTATTATTATCATTATTATAATGAACACCAATAACAAAAATGACAATGAAATAAAAAAGAAAGGAAAGGAAAGGAAAGGAAAGGAAAGAAAAAAAAAGGAAAAAAGAATTAACAAGTGTGACAAACAATTAACTTTTTACCACAATTGCCGCTAAACTCGCAATCTGATTGGTCGACGTGAGTGGTAAATGAGAGTCCACACAACGGTGCTGACGCTAACATCACGCGCGCTCGAAAAAAACCAATCAGATTGCGAGAATGTTATAGACAACGCTTGCTCTTTCTTTGCTGTCACGTTTTGTAACAAGACTTCGATTTTTCCTGAATATTGTTGTAAAAACAAATTTACACCGGTTTTCCGTGGTGTGGATTCTTATTTACCACGATTTACGTCATCACATGGTCAAAATTTGTTGCTGACTCACTCGGCTGCGCCTCGTGAGTCCACAAAATTTTGACCATGTGATGGCGTAAATCGTGGTAAATAAGAGTCCACACCACGGAAAACCGGTGTAAATTTGTTAAATTACCCGACCGTCTGCACAGTACATTTAGACCGTTCAAAAGTTCACAAAAACAACTTTTTTCTTCGTACGCGCATGTTTTGCGACGTTATACGCGCCCGCGAGCTATTGTAGTCCTGCGCGATGGCGGGTGGGCAGGCACACGCGTGCCCGCGAAACATTCAGCTAGCCATGACCATGAAAAATTACGGGCATAGGTTCTATCCCCTGGTTCTAATATACAGTCCTTTGATTAAACGTTGTCACTGATCGGTCTTACCCCTACGCGGCCAGACCGAAAGGGAGTATGGGTGAATTAAAATGCATGATTAATTATTCTCTATCGCGTTTACAATGGAGAACAAAACCCACGTTTGTCTTCGCGTGCTACGCAAAGACAAGAGTCGCTTTGATACATATTCCGTTAAGGACGTTCCGTATTTTGATAATGTGCAGCTATTGAATGTGAATTGATTTCTCTCCACAATCCTTTTAGGTCTGGTCGCGTAGGGATGAGACCGATTTCAATGACAACGTTTGATCAAAAGACTGTATATAGTTAGGCTTAGCCTAACAGCGAAGCCCTCTGAAGACCCTCTGATCAAGCTTAACTAAGATGAAACTTAACTTAGGTGAAAGGTCGGAAACACAAGAATTAAGATTGACGACCGGGCTATTTTTCAATTTAAGCAATTCTCAAAAACAGTATTACCCGACCGTCTGCACAGTACATTTAGACCGTACAAAAGTTCACAAAAACAACTTTTTCTCCGTTTAGAATAACTATTACGACTATTTTCCAAATAAAATACAGTTGTTGCTTGTCAAAAAATGCCCGAGAAACTGATATGGAAATCAAAATTGCAAAAATACACAAACATATTTGCAAAAGGCGACGCGAGTATAAAATCTAAGTCTTGTTTTGTTTACATAAAATCGCTTTTCAATCTATTTAATGAATGAACAAACACAATCAAAGGCTCCTCTCAGCCAACCCGTGAATTTGAAATGCTAATGCGTAACGCAATATTGCGGTAAGCTTTAATGTTTTCACTCTGACACGGTTCAATATTTTTTTAAAATTAAACGTAAGGACTTTTGACAAACGCAAAAAATAAAAATACAGTACACCACTTTCATAATGTTCAGTCCGAAGAAGAAAGAAAAAAAAAAAAGAAACGGCCCGAGCAAGATTCGAACCTGGGCCTTTAGTCTGTAAGTCCGCGCTTTCTACCACTCGACCACCGCGACCACTGACTTGCAATAGGATAAATTTTATTACTTGAACCTAGATAACCATCAAAGCGCGTGTCTCAGTTGAAAATTCCTTTTAGATCGATTTTAACGTTGCATTAAAGACTCCAAATGCGAAACATCTTTAAGCTTATTGTTGTTTATATTCGATTACACCAATTTAGTTATTGTTATCGCTGGATTCACGCTGTTCTTGTTACAAAACGCATTCGTAACAAAGCATTACGTCACTAAGTTTACAGCTGATGGAAGGAGTGAGCGAGTGAGTGACTCATTTGCATATCTGTCGCCGTTACCGATAACCCGTTCATTACGCATGCGCGTATATTCACGGGTTAAAAATGGACAACACAATCTTCTTTCGAAAAAATTTATTCAAATCTCCATTAGTTTATGTTTAAAAGCAAAACGCGTACCAATTATATCGCATCGAGGCCGAGCCGTGTCTTCGATGAAATTCAAGAAATTAATACAACTGAATTTAAGGTACATGTTCATAAACAATTTTCCAAAACTAACGAAAACACAAAGAAAAAGTCAATCACAGATTGATATCAAGATAAATTCCCATCGAAAAATGTAATCTGTTTTACCTTTAAGTCCCTCGCTTGCTTGGAAATTCAAATCTCCGCTTCTGGTTCTGAAATCCGTAAAAAACAAACATCTCCCGCATTGATAAAAACATAATACATGAAGTTCCTCGAAGGAAGATTTTATCCCTGAAAGCTCGTCTTTTTCCACTAAGGCGGCTTCTGAGTATCCCTTAATTAGAATCCTTGTCTTGAGTAGCAAACCGCGAAATATTCAGGGAAATAACGCCTTTAAAACGGTTTTCTCCGCTTAGTAAATTCACAGCAAAACATCAAATGTTTTTCCAGCTGACGTGACATTCGGCCTTGTAACCGCGTGAAAAACAAAGCCTCGCTTTGGTTTCAATATGACGTCATACGCGCATGTTTTGCGACGTCATACGCGCCCGCGAGCTATTGTAGTCCTGCGAGACGGCGGGCGAGAACACGCGCGCCCGCGAAACATTCCGCTAGCCATGACCATGAAAAATGACGGGCATTGGTTCTATCCCCTGGTTCTATGAGTATGGTGCTCCGCCGGGCCTTCGGCCCGCAGGCTCCGCTATTACACTTGTGACCAGTTATTACACTTGTGATTTTAACATTTGTGACCAAACCTAATTACACTTCTGACTTTACAACATTTGTGACCAAACGTTATATTACACTTGTGACTTTATTACATTTGTGACCAGTTATTACACTAACAATTGTGATTTTAACATTTGTGACCAAACCTTATTACACTTCTGACTTTATTATATTTGTGTTTATTTGTGACTTTATTAAATTTATGACCAGTTATTACACTCTCGACTTTATTACATTTGTGACCAGTTATTACACTTCTACATATTCACCTTTGCAAAATCGTGACAAATAATAATTTAATTTAATAATAATAATAATTTATAAAAGGAATTATTAGGGATTTTCGAGGAGATAAGTATGTCGTTTGTGCAGTCTGAACTACTCTATTATGTACTATTTCTACTCTGTTATCTATCTACTATTTACACTATACTAAAAGACATGTGTAAAGGGTATCTGGCGAGCGCTCTTAGACTGTGTTGTGAGCCGTATGTGTGAATAGACCATTTTACAGTTTCTACTTAGTAACCTGGTCTTTGCGTGGAAATGAGGCTCAAGTTGACCTTGTTTTGATAGAAACCTTTCTTCTTTTCATATGTAAATCATGTTGTTCTTATGCTAACATGATTTACATATGAAAAGCAGAAAGATTTGTATCAAAACAAAGTCAACTCCAGCCTCAAATTGACGCAAAGGCCAGGGTACTAAGCACACAACTGTAAAATGGTCTATTGTTGGGAGAGCTCCTGCAATCATTCCGCAGGTTTCCGCTTTCGTTTTCTTTTTTTACAGAGATTCATTGTACCTTTGGGATCGTTTCTAACGGAAGAATCGTTACTTTTGGGGAGTCGCTACTCTCGGGAATTAGTAACAATAACTGGGCACATTAGCACAGAAATGCGCTCAAGACAAACGAAAAGAGGGTGGGTGGCTTTACCCCTGTAGGTTAGCAAAGTAAGTCACCATTTGGTTTTTAACAATGTGCTTGACAGGTGATGTTAACTTTGTGTCTAGATGTGATTTGCTTTTTTATCTTCGTCAAGATGTTTATTATAATTGCGACGAACAGTTTTTAAGGTTGCAGTGTACCTTCGGGGGTGTCTCCAGTATAACAGCTCTAGCGTCTTAAGGTTACACTTAATATACCTAAACCCAGATATCAAATTAAAGCTTATAGAGCTGGCTATCTAAATATGGAAACCATTTGGTAATAAAATGAATTGTCGAATTTTTTACGACGTCTAAATTCGGACGTCCGAATCGGCTTGAAAACGCTATAACTCAAAGCGATTATTGTATTTTGCTAATTTGATTTGTTTTCGGGTTTCCGGACACGAAGCGCTAAAAAAACGTGTCGGCGATTTCCCATTTTCAATTGCAGTGAAAAATTACAGAATATTTTCGAAAAGGGGAGAAAAAAAATTGGAATGATCTCACGGAAATGCCTCTTGACGAAAAAGTTTTCGGAAATAAGAAATTCGCCGACACGTTTTTGTTGATTATATGTTAGCCTAGCTTCTGTCCAAATTTGAGGAAAATCGAACAAATTTCCTTTGAGTTATATCTCTTTAAAGTGTCCCCAACAAGCGAAAAATTAACTTTGAGAAAACAGCGCTTAAAAAACATATCGCTTCATAAACAAACTCCGCCCACAAAAGTTATACCGTTATTTCTCCGTCAATTTTCACTATTTTTCGATAATTTTTTTTTGGATGAAAGTTCATTCTGTAAACTTTATTTTGACGCCAAAAAAAAAATTTCGATAAATTTTCGATCTGAAGGTACACTGTAACCTTAAAATTGTGACCTTAATTATATTTGTGATCAAATGTTATGACAATTGTGACCTTAATTACATTTGTGACCAAATGTTATTCCACTTGTGACCTTAATTATATTTGTGACCAGTTATTACATTTGTACCTTCAACAAGGGATCGTTAGTGTCGGAACTTTACGGTAATATAAAATGATTGGATTTGTATTGACGTCATTTGTTTCACTATTGGGCGTCGCAGCTTTCCTGCAGATAACATTCTACTCATGCATATGCACTCTAAAAACAACCTGTACGGAGCAAAGAGCTGAAGACAAACGTGGCTGTCACCAATCACAGCGACATCAGCTGCTCACGCTTTCAAGCATGTTTGTAAAAAATAACAAGGCGGCATTAAATCGATCAGTTCATTATGTTTAATTGCGAAGTGGCATTTTGCGTCTTAAAATTAAACAGTACGTCATATGTGAAAGCATTTGCTGGTCCATACGAAAGAAACAGCACAGTGGATAAGAACCCCGCCTTTCTGGTCGATCGAGACTCGCCCAGTTTAATGCAACATGTGCAAGGCAAAAAAAAAATAAGAATATTGAAAGGGGAAGTTATCGACGAAACGTCGGTGGGGGAGTGAAATAAGGAAATTTGAGTTGATAACTAAGGTAAATTGGTCACTGCAAAGACATTTAAAAGCTGATGTTTGGAGCGCAGGCCGATCGCTCTGAATCTCTTTACGGTGACCAATTTACTTGATCAAATCAGTTGAAAAACCAAATCAGTTTCAAGGGTAAAAAGGACTAATATATGTATAAAGCAGAGGTTCGACCACCGTAACACTTTTAATAACTGTTTAGAATGTATCATACCATGTTATCTTCAGAGGCTAAATAGTCACTTGTCTCTGATAAACGAGCATAATCTGTTGAAAAAAAACAAACAAAGTCACAAAACTAGACCATTAGGAAAAAATAGCAAGGGGGAGGGGGTTTCCACTGCTGTTTTGCCTATTTCTTCAACAAATAAGCGTTAAAAACAGTTTGCTGTGTTTCAATACATTTATCAATATGGTGTATGTCTTCCCACCAATCACAACCCTTGTTAGGTCATAAACTAATTATGTTACATGTTGGCATCATCAAGAACGTAAAATCACCACAACTAAAGATCGTCAAACCACCATAGTGATACCTTAAGCAAACTCAGTAACCAAAACAAAACAACCCATACCAGGGAATATACAGCTGTGTCAAAGCATTCTCAAGGTACAAGGATATCCCTATATTTAAGGACAGTCGTGATGTCACAGAGCTATTATTCTCTGGGAAGATGGCGGACAAAACGCCAATTAATCTTTGTAGCAGCTACCCAGCGTTACAAGCTGCTGATAGCTTTGCTTTCTTACCCGAGTCCAAATCTATGGTAGATGTAGGGGAGCTGGGTCGAGGGGAATCTGATTGGAATCCAGCTGAAAACTGATCATCATTGATAGAAAACTGGGAACCAGGAAGTTCTCTTGTGCGGCGAGAGGATGAACGGCCCTGTTTCAAGCGCTGGATTTGTGAGTTAGCATACTGAAGGTCACACCGCAACCTAAGATAAAACAACTGTTTAGAAGCCTATTCACGCTTCTGAGCTGGCCTTGAAATTGTTTTTAACATTTAATCATTTACCTCTGAAAATCCCCTTTGGGGAAGTGGTTAAGAAACTATGTAAATATGTATGTATAAATAATAAAGAAGCTTGTTCCCAACTTCCCAGCTACATGATTGAAACACCCAAAACAGCGTTTAAGTGATTCCTCGCAAATAAAGTTGACAAATGATTTTCTAAAAAAATTCCCTGACTGTTCCCTACCATGCATTGTCATATGTGATGGACTAAAGTTATCGTAGTTATCCTAGTATAACTTCCTATCCCACGCATGCTTATTCGATCGGTTTACGTTACATTACATGGTGGCTGGAAGCACAGTTAAAATGTAAGATACTTGCAAAAGCGTGATAGGTATTTATGGCAAAAGGAACACAGCCTTAAATGACATTGCCTCAAATAATAATTTTATGCCCATGTGTATTAGGTATGCACATATGGCTAAAGACTGAAAAAACTCTTTTAGCTCGAAAAGGATGCTCGTTTTGGAGCAAACAATCACTTGCTTATTTAGTAAACTTAGCCTCTTGCCTCAGACTGTACGTGCTCTCGTGCGCACTGCAATACTAGGGTAGCCTCTTAAAGAGTCAGTGGATTTACAATTAAAAGTGAAGAGCATTACCCCACTTATATCACAACGGTTTTTTAGAAGCTTGACATTTTTCTTGAGTAGGAACGGCATTTTAAGAACGTCAGTTACAACATACATTATCCCTTCACAATTTAAAGAAGTATAAGTTTACCTTTCCCTCGCCATATCTCGATCAGTTATAACTCCCTGAAAAACAAAAATGAAAAGTGCAGGTGAAAGTTAAGAGGTTGTATGTTTCTACTTTGTACAAAAAAACCAAGACTAAAAGTACCAACAACGAAGACTAAAGTAACATTGCAGTAACCTGAGACACTTACAAGTAACGTTGTCAGCTGTTCATTTAAAACTGATGTTGATAAGACCAGTTGTTGCTGTAAGTTAAGAAAAGAAACAAGTCTGTTAAGTACATGTATCCAAATGTACGGTTACTACGTGGTCATGATAACACGAACCCAGAGCCTCCATTTAACTTGTAAGTAGTTTCTTAGCAAACCACCTTTATAATTTCTTTCTTTACATTACTCTTAAAAGCTGACAATAGCAAAGTAATCTTCAAGGCAGCCAATCCGTTACGTATTAAGCACTCGCATCAGCACATGTTGTTGATAGCACATGGGCACTGTCAAATCGTAACTGCATGTCGAGTTTTGCGATACCAAGCTCTTTCTAATATAAGCCAGTGGGCTTTGCCTTTGCAAACAAATAAGCCAGAAACTGGACTGGCACCTACTCAGTGCAGAACAGAGCGGAACACAGCGATTTTACAGTCACTATTTTTTTTTTACTTCGTGACTACAAAGAAAGTCCAGTCTCGTCGTTATTCTTTAGTTCAATTTACAGTTAACTTGATTTTAAGGTTTATCACCCACAAGGTTATGAAAGAAATAACTACACAATAAGAAACGGCAATGTACCTGAGGCGAAAAATCAGCCTGAACACCATCGCAACCCAGTGATACCACTCCACGAGAAAAGTCGTCTATATTGGGATTCAACACATCACTTACGGCAACTGTTAAACGATTTGCTATAATAAAAAACAAAAAACAAAATGGGCCGGTTATTAAAATGAAGTATAGACAATGTTTATCAAAACCACGGTCTAAACCAATTTCAATGTGGCCAACCCGTTATTTACTGTAAACAGTGTCCAGAAGGCATATCGACCTATTTAAAAATGACAGCGGATTTATTCTTTTATATGTATGTTGACTAGCCCTACTGGTCTCATTTTAGAGTAAATAGAATCTTTTTGCATTCTGCACATTCTAACAAGGCCAGTAGAACTGATTAGTATAAATAGAATAGGGGCGGATAACAAAGAGGGGGCTGTAAAAATTTGTATGAGAGACGATGGGCGCGTTAGCGCACAGTTAGCGCAGTTGTGTGCGCCTTTCAAGAGGGATCCAGCGACATTTTTTTTTTTGAAGATTTATATAAAGTCTGACATGCAATCTGGTGCATTCTGGGCTTAAATTTGGCAAATGCCAGGATCCCATATGGAACAAGAAATGTTCAAATATTTAATAAAATGCAGCTGTGGTCATGGTCAAACATGTCTTGAATCAACTTGAATTTTTTTTTAACAAACCAAATCCAAGTAACCGCAATGGTATGGGATCTAATTAAACTAGAGTCATCCATCAAAATACCATCCCATAGACGTTGTTTTAAAAAGAAAATAAGGTCTATAGCACAGAATAAAAAAAAACGTTTATCTACTTAAAATGACCCACTTATAAACAGATGTGGAGCCATTTAAAATTGTCTTAAACCGCGGTCTGAGTTAAACTTTGTTTAAATAACAAGACCAGCAGTCTTGATTCCAAACCAACTAAACCAATAGCAACTTGACCATCTTGGCCAATTCAGTTCAGTGTTACGAGAGCACCAAAGTACATTTACACCAGAAACAAATCTGTCATACTACTTAAAGATAACAATGTTAAATAAACAAGCCGAAGTTGAAGGACGGTTTCTATGCGCAGAAGCCAGTATCCAAGACGAATTGTTTCTTTTGGATAATATAAAAGCACCAAATACATCAATTCAACAATCGTCATCTGATCTTATTAGCGCTGCAGAACGCTATGAGCAATATAAAATCATAATCGAAGGAAATTTTGATGTTACCTTAGACCCGTCTAAAGACTGTTCTGGTAGAAATTCCGTTTATAAGGATTCAGCAAGGGTGCTGCACGAAGTATTAATGGAAAATGACCTAATTAAGGTGGCTCGACTGGGTTTTTGAGCGACGATACCGTTTAGCTTTGAGAAACTTGTGTACCACCACAAACGAGCCAACGGAAAATCGATTGCCACAGCTGTACTAGAGAAAGATTAAAGTTTCAGATGAGATTAGTTTTGTGGAAATCGGAGTTGCCAAAGCAACGTTATGACGTCACTTCCTGTTTTACATAATACCGAATTACTTGTTATCAAGAGATAATTTTGGAAAACGCTCTCTGGATCTTCGACCTGACGTACTTGTCCTTAGGTCTACAAAATTTTACAAATTTCTATGGAAGCGTTTTCGAGAAAATGTCGAGTGAAGTTTTAAGGTGTTAAAATACAACAAAAACAAAACAATTTTGAAATGTTATTAAAACTTATGTCTACAAGGCTTGATGAAATAATGTTTTGGTCTGACATGAATTTTATACCATCCAAATACCTTAGGTAAAAATCTCAAGGAAATCGCTCTGTTTGGATTTCAGAAATATTTTCCGTTGGATCGTTTGTGGTGGTACACACGTTTCTCAAAGCTAAACGGTATCGTCGCTCAAAAACCCAGTCGAGCCACCTTAACATTTGGAGATTCCAATACCCCGATTGTAGAAGTTTTACATGGAGACAAAACACACCAATTAGTTAACGACGGGTTGATTACTGGTTCATCCCGATTCGCTACAAGATGATGTTGCTAGAGTAGATATCATGTCCATTCGGCGGTTTTTCTCGAAATAGACACATTGGATGTTCAGCAACACGGTCCATCGTTTTGGAAAATAAACAATAGTTTTTTTAGAGGGTCCAAACTATGTTCAATTGATGCGAGAAAAGTATCCCCTGTGGCAAAGAAGACCCTAGAGCAGTGTGGGACTGGATGAAATATAACATTCAAAGAGAAAGTTTTTCTTATGGTAAGCAGAAGGTGCAGAAAAGAAAAGAAAAACTAACAAACGTTGAAGAGAAAATAAAAATATGCCAAGAAAATTGCTGAATACCCGACACAGGAAAATTTACAAAATCTAGAGGCATCCAAAACCGAATATGAAAGAGACTGACTATACTGTAAAAAGCTTAATTATTCGTACCCGTGCAACGTGGTTTGAAACAGGTGAACGAAAATTTAGAAACAGACAGCAGGGCACTCCACAAACTATATGAATGGTGCCTTATTAATAGGCTTACTCCCCACCCGGGCAAAAGGTTGGCTATGTTGTAGTTATTTTTTTATTTGAAGTAATTTTTATTTTTCCATTGTTTGTGGGTATGGTAATATATGCTAATGAATTTGAAACAAAGGAAAAACAAAAATTACCTGAAATAAAAAATTAACTACAACAGTTATGTTAATCGCCAGAAGAAACCTTCCTGATCAAATTCCTTCAATCTTCATTGGTAGCTCTGTAATTAAATGGGTGGCTACGTCACGCCCGCTTGGGATGACGGTTGACGAGGAACTAACATGGCTTCCGCATATGTTGGACCTAAAAAAGTCCTTTGCTAAAAATCAGATCTGCTCAAGAAATCAAGATTTCTCCCTAGAAACATTCGTCAGGATCTTTATTCCAAGATCGTTTTGCCTTCAGTGACCTACGGACTTATACTGTGGGGTTCTTGTTGTAGGGCTGCGAGACTTATTTATAACTTGCCCAAGGGCATGGCATCGGCAGAAGTCCTAGAACGAGCGCAATAGCCCACCCCTCTCTTTCTGTTATAAATCTGCTATTTTTATTTGTATACATAAGGCGCACAACGACAGACAAAAATGATATCATAAAGAAGCGGGTCTCAAGTTATTCAACCCGGGCACGCAACTCATTGTTAGTTCCGCGTCCGCGTTTCAGCTCTCGCTATATAAACGATTCTGTACATACACATCATTTGTGGGCATAAAATCATGCAGGGAAGGTGCGTTGAGTGAGTGCCGTTTGAGGTTGTGTGCCTTTGCCGTGAATCATATATCAAATTGTTCCTACTGGTCGACACCCGGGGTCGACACATTACATCTATTACAGATTTTCAAGAACTCCATTTTAGCTATGCTTCAAACTAGCGCGTAAAGTAACGCACCGATCGTCATTCAGTTATAGTAATGGCCTTTACAGATCAAATCGTTAATGTTTTGGTCTCGCATAAGGAAGGACTTAAAGCAGTCAACATAAAAGGGACATAAGCGTTATGAATGCGAGGTGGCAGATGGTTCCACTCTGGGACAGTGCGAGCAAAGAATGATGCTCTGTAACAACTCTTGAGCTCTAGGATATTCCAGAAGTGGTGTTGACCTTGGGATTGTCGAGTTACGCAACCACTCCTGATCAGAATGTGACTTTCAACGTCCACAAGGCCGTGGACAATCAAGGATAGGCGGCTGACAGCCCTGTGCACTTCGAGGCTCTGCCATCCGAGATCGCATATCATTTGCGTATTTAAAATTGACCTATTTTTAGAACGGGGTAACATTTTAAGTGCAAATTCTTTCTAAAATTAAACGGGGTCTAAATTTGGAGACCCGGGCGGTACATACCTAGCCAAAACATATCCGAGTGCCATCCTAGCCTGCGAGCAAGCTCTCGGGTTCGGGACGGGCTCGCGGTTTGGTTTGTCTGAGCATGAATATTTTTTCCGTCTTGAGGTTGTGCAAGGATATTTTTTTTCCTTTGGCTCGCTATGCATGAAACAGCATGCAAGATCGAACAGAACGTTTCGCCCCAGGTAGCAAAGTATTTCCCAAATTTCAGTGCGCTACGCGTCACGCAATCTCTTTGCAACACATTGAGGACTGCCATTTTATAGCGACTTTTGTTTTAACACATTTGGAGTAAATAACGCCATGATATGATCGACAAGGCTCAGATATTCCAAACACAACAACGGAGTGGAGGATTGCCTTGATCATAAACGCAATCCAAGGCTCGGGTAAGTTTAATTTTCTGATGAACTATTAACGGAAAGCGAGTGAGTGTTGATCGCTGTTATTTATAAGGTCGCACAACATGCTTTTGTCTCTACTTCGTATCCCAACAAACTGTTTAAAATATATCATTTTTAAGTTAACAAAGGATAGAAAAAAATTCTTCTGAAGTCTTTACAATTCTGAGAAAGGCTTTATCTCAAAGGAACTATTTTTTTTCGATAAACACTTTGTTCGTAGCGTCGGTGCTGGTTCGTGTCACAAGTTTTCCTGGTGTCAAACTACGTTTCACATTTTGGTCTCTCGACGGGGCTCTTTTAAAGTGCCGCCAGAAATATTTTACCACAGTAAACAACAGAAGTTGTGCTTCAAGACTGTCTTGATTTTATTTTCAAACTCAACGTACCAATTGGGTTTCCACGGAGTTGAAATTGGTTCAAATTTGCTAATTTTTAAAATGGAAGAAATAATGTTTCTTCTAACGAACGAAATATTCTTATTTCAACAGCTTATCCAAAGTAAATTACTGTAGTGTGAAGAACAAGAGCGTGTTTATGTTGTGGCCACATTTTATTGATATATGGCATCGCGTTTTTCTGTACGAGCGAGATGAAAATGTGTAATTTTCGCCGGTTTCACAACTAAAAGGCCGCCGATTTGCCGTTTTTCAAACCTTGCCCGTTTTCGAAAAAAAAAAACGCTGTTACAATTTTTAATGTTATTTTTGAAAATACTTCACTATAGAAAATATTTGGGCAAAATATGAAGAAATCCGAAATTTTGTTTCTGTCGCCCGATTTTCGAAAATTTCAGACATTGGCTCTAAAAGAGCCATAAAGTACTTAGAAATACAAGAGTTCAATGGGCAGTGTTGAACAGAACTCTTGGTTTACGAAATTTTGGTAAACCAACAGAACTTGAAGCAAAAGAAATATTGTACTGACACAAAACAAAGCTGGCATATTCTTACCTTGAAGTATTGCAGCAAGAATTAAATCCCTATTAAGGAAAATAAACAATAATACATAATGAAATGAAATTCCTCAAGTTACATGTTGTGCAACACCTCCAAAATGGCCTTATAAATCAAATTTTAAAAAATCTATATACAATTTGTTCACCCAGATAAAAGGAAACGCAACAAGACGGTATTAGAATTTGTATTGTGAAAGGCAACATAATAAAGGAACATGTACCTAGCCTCCGTTGAGTCACTGTTGATGTGACGCTGAAAAAAAAAAAGGAATAATGTTCATTAATAGAGGTAACAAACAAGCAAACACCAGATCAGCATCTAATTGACTAAAGCCAAGTTATCAGTTAATACCTGTGAGTGTCTGTTGCAACATTTGTCACAAAAGGTTTCTGACTGAAAGTCACAGTTAAAAAAAAGCCTCTAGCGGGAACTAACGGACGTGAAACATCCAAGTTAAACTAGACAAGAGGCTACCGGTAGCCTATACTCATGCGCTTGCGTAAGAAAGTTTTACGGTTTATGTTAAACGGGTCACGCACCCCTCCCCGTCAACGAATTTTGCATGACACACATTGCACCATCACACAAGACATGTTGATTGAAGCTACCAATTTTTCTGTACTCGCTTTTAATATTTAATTTATTGATTCCTGAACAAACCCACACTAGTCTAATACTTCCCAAACCGTAAATTATTTCTATTTCATTGGGTAATTCTAGAAAGAATCCACCCCCCCCAACCGACGGACGGCAAGATTGTTTGACCCCTCCCCCTCCGCCCGGATTTCCTGGCCCGCTAGACTCCCCCCCTCCCGCCTGTATTTCCAAGCCCCAGAGACCTCTCCTCCTGCCCGGATTTCCAATAAATTTTTGGAAGTTCTAAATTTATCCAAGGTAATGAAAAAAATACATGTAATCGGATTCAGGAGATTCTGCTTTTATAATGTCAAAACTGTGAAACATTTTAATAACAATAAATATTGCGTGATGCATCATGAACCCCCCCCCCCAAAAAAAATTTGATGTCATATAAGCAAATTTCGTGTGAAATGTAATAGGCCATTTCCTACTCTGTCCCGTTCTTTGAGTAGACGAAAGCTCTTCGTAGAAACTGTCAACTGATTGTGAACGCTAAATTAATTTTAGCTTGGCAAAAGTTTCGGCATTCACTGCTTGTCGTTTAAGAAATGGTGCGAGGTAAAATATTGTAGTTAGCCTTTTTACTTAGAGAAAGGTTGTATATCTCAATGACTTTTTTTCTCGAAACTGTGATTTGTTATCAATGTGTTGAATTATAAAACAGTTTTAGTGTTCAAGCTTGCACAATATTGACAAAGGCGCCATTTTCATATATTTTACTATTATGGCGCTCAAGCTTGTGTGATATCGCCTAATTTTAGCCGACTCGGCCTACGGCCTCGTCGGCTAAGTATTAGGCGATATCACGCGCGCTTTCGCGCTATAATAGTTAAATATTTGTTTTAAAGGTCAAAACGTTTCAATGAAACTCATATTTCCTTGAATGAAAATGTCTTTCCCTTGAATAAAAGAGTTAAACGCTTATCAGAATTCAGTGATTTTCCGCTTCTGGAAGGCTTGGCGATTTATTTATCCTAATTGCATCGTAAAGAGCTAGCGTCTGTGAATTATCTTAATTCTTAAACATCACAAAATATAAATATTTAAATTCAGCAACCTGCTTTATTATATCTGGTGTTTCTAAAATTTCCGACTTTTCCTTTTTGTATATAGAATGCCATTCTTATCCCTGAAGATGATTCGCATAACGTTTTCGCGAATCAAAAAAATCTTGAAAGCAAACTTTATTTCAGAAAGCGCTATTTAATTCAATTATATTTACTAGCGTGCCTTTACCGTGATTATTGGCCTCATGAAGTAAACATTCGAACAAGTTTGCGTCTAATGTTTCCCAAACCGTGACTGCTTTCTGTTACATTTGAAAAGACTACTTTTAAAAGCAATAAAATCAGTAAATGACCGGGCTATTTTTCAATTTTAGCAATTCTCAAAAACAGTATTTCCGGCGACCGTCCGCCGTTGACTCTGTTTTGAGTGCACAAAAGCTCACAAGTATGACTACTCCGAATAAAATACACCAGTTGTGTATCGAAAACTGCCCGAGAAACTGATTTGGAAATCAAAATTGCAAAAAATACACAGACATCTTTGCGTAAGGCGATGCGTGTGAAGTTTATTAGAACTACAAAATTCAAGTCTTGTCTTGTTTTTTTTTTCAGATGTCATTACCACTGAATTTGAGAATGTTTTATAAACATTTCTCCAAAACTAACGAGAAGACAAAGAAAAAGTGGACCACAAATTGATATCAACATAAATTCTCACCGAAAATTGTAATTTATTTTACAGTAAAGTCTCTCGTCTGTTTGAAAATTCTTTAAAGCTCCGCCTCTTCGGTTTTGATCGCCCCGGTCCCGCACTGATAAAAGGGCAATCTTTAAAGCTTTCTCTTTCTATTTGAATATTTTAAAGGTGAGTTATTAATCCGATGACACGAAACTACGGTTTTAAAAACCAAGCACATGCCGATGCGCGGCAGCCATTTTTGTAGAGTTTGTTAGTGACCCGACGACTCGGTCGGCTAAAATATGCGTGCATAAATTTGCATGCAAAATCGTGACACCAAAAATAAAAAGAAAAAGAAAAAGAAAAAAAAAAGAAAAACGAAGCCCATTTTATGACCTCATGGCGCTTCGCGCATGAGGTAAAAATATGCAGCTCATGGAATGTCATGTACATGTCAATATTATTATTATCTTTGTTTAACATTATGTTCTGGCTGTTGTCATTATTATTGGCTGTTGTCATTATTATTGGCTGTTGTTATTATTATTATTATTATTATTATTATTATTATTATTATTATTATTATTGGGGGGGGGGGGGGGGGAGTGGACACCCAGTTCTTCGAGGGGCGTTTTCCTACAAATGGTGATATCATGACACCATTTCCTTGCAAATATATTCCAAAAGAATCGTGTATAAGGAGGGATAACCAAGATTCTATATCATTATTACAGTGGAACCCCGCCATACGACCACCTTGTTATTGTGGCCCAAACAAAAGCCCACTCATTATTTTATCTGAAAACCCTGTTGATCGCCACCCCGTTATTACGTCCAACGACCACCTTTTGGAGTACGCAGTCATTATTTTCTTTATAAAATTACCCCGCTAATACGATCAGTCAAAATGCCTGTTGAGACTGTTGAATGAAAACAGACAATCTGTCAAACAACGCATTTTAGGGAATGTTGCCAAGCCATTTTTTAAATGAATACTAGTGAGTAGCACAAGGCAACGTATCTTGTCAACTTGTTTTATTTCTCCGACCGGTTTCGTCTGAAAACACGGACTTCATCAGGGAGTTTAACAAGAAACTTTATACCTAATTACGATGGTAAAAATCACGTGCCATCTTGCCAAATGAGACCATGAAACCGTGAGAATAGATGGTGTAAGAGACAAGACAGTACAGTGAGCATTGCACAAACCTACCTCACTGGTTGATGCTCCTACTGTCATGTTTGCTCCCTGGGCAATAAAAAAAAAAAACAAAAAACAAAAAAACGCATGTCAGTTAACAAATCCATCATACAGTCAAACATCTCTTTACGGACACTTCCACAATACAACAACTTTCTATTACTGTATTTACGGACAGTCCACTTGGTCCTGTAGAGTCCAAAATCCATATCCATTCATGATCAGTAATAACAACCCCTCGACAATGCCGATACTCAGCTCTATCCCTTTGGTGTCTGTATTAAGGGAGGTTCGAATGTAATTTCCAAAGATGGCTTAAGATATTTCAAAGCTGCAGAATAAGAAGGCTTCTGCTATCAAAGTCAAGAAAGAGGACAGGTGACACTTCCTAGACAGTAATCGACATCTGCTGTGTTATCAAGTTAGTACACATGTTAGTAGAGGATGGGTACTCTTCACTTCTTCTCGATTCCATAAATTAAATTAATATCACAATGCCAACGGCAATTCAATCTGGGAAATATATAACACATATGTAACAAAAAAGAGAAATTATGAAGACGGAAAAGGTGTGAGCACATTGCAAAGTTCCTTCTGTCTGGAGTTTGTTTTACCCTTAGTTCAGCGACCAGTCTGGATTTTTCTTCCAAAATTTTACGAAGTTCTTCATCTTTTGACCTCAGCAACTCTGAAAACAAACAAGAACCAGGCAATAAGAAACTATTTTTTTTCTGGATACTGCTTTGCACGTTTCGTGCAATGTAACTTTATTTAAGCTTTTTTTATAAATTGTATTTAAACAACTGTTGTCTGTTTTGTGCCGAAATGCTATTGGTAGGACCAAGGTGAAAGTAATCTGCAACTGAGTGATTTTGCAACAAGAACAATAAAACAATGGAATTACGGTAGTTTTTACGAATCTGAAAACTACTGTCTAATATATGTTTGATGTGAAACCACTCGGTAAGTTACTGTAATTTTGTCAATACATTGGTGTCATGCAATATTATTGTAATCTTCATAGATAAGCTATCTTTAGTTACATCAGTGATGTTTTATTCAAGCAAATTAAACCATCCATGGTTGGATATCAAGCCTTAAACCTCGCAGCGGAACATGCTATGTGCAGAGAATTGACTCTTTACGGACGTTCGCGCGAAAATCTTCCAACATTGATTTTTTTATAAAACTTTTGCTACAGCTAGGTTATGAGCTATTCGTGTCAGAAATGCAAAAAAATGAGGGGGTCACCGACTTCGTTTCCGAGATAAGCTATCTGAAAGGCGACCCTAATTTTGAAAAATTGGTCTTCCTTACGGGATACGACCCCAATGTCTGTAAGTCTAAAAATATTGCAAATGAACCTCTAAACTGCAACTTTCTTTCCCAAATTTTACGCGAGTAGGTCTGTTCAGCAAATTCATTCACCTGGTGACGTTCCTTAAAGTAAATTTCATCTTTAAACGACAGCATTTGCAAACTCTGACACCCGCAAGTTGTCAGGATTCGATGTCGCGCGGGTAGAAAAATGGAAAAAATTTGAACTTCCTACATTGATTTTTTTGTTCATTTTTTCACAATCTGTAGAGAATTGGCAAAGAAAATTATCTATCAAAAAAAAATTGGGGGTCACCGACCATCCAAGCGAGTTAAATCTAAGCAAAGTTAACGCAACGGCTATCAGCCCTTTATGTGCTTAGATTTCTTCTCTTG
This sequence comes from Cladopsammia gracilis, assembly GCA_022457155.1. Taxonomy (NCBI): domain Eukaryota; kingdom Metazoa; phylum Cnidaria; class Anthozoa; order Scleractinia; family Dendrophylliidae; genus Cladopsammia; species Cladopsammia gracilis. Next base: position 332,470 of record JAJGOT010000618.1, read on the forward strand.
CGCGCGCTCGTACATGACGTAGGATGGCGTTGCGACATGAATTGCGTGCGCAGTAAGGATGCGCATAAACAATTAGCGCGAACGTCCTTAAATGCAACAGGTGCCAAACCACATTCTTACATATTTTCTAAACACTCCAGTATTGAATACTGAAATTGTGATTTCTTTAAGCACTCTTTATGTCAATCCCATATTCAAAATAAGAAGCATAATACAACCACACAGCGTTTGATATTGGAGAAGGTACAGCTTACATATCAGATAAACTTAACATGAATGACAATGTAACTAATGCTAGGATATTTACCAAGCAACATGACTGATGAGCGGACTGAGTGATTACTCAAAGAATCATCTTGTTCATCAGCAGACATGTGAACAAGGCTTCCTCTCATCTTTAATGTGTCATTTGATGAACTAGAGGAACTGTCAGAGATAACACTGTGCCGCTCCAGAGATGGAGACCTATCATCCACGCTCTCCTCATTTGTTAGCTCTGCTAGGGAAGCCCTGCTCAGAACTGAGGAGCCTGCTGGGGCTTCACTGTCTTCAGCTGAAAGAACCTGTAATAGCAAGTGCAAAATATACGACCTCTTAACACCTATCACATTACATAAACTGCGCTTAAGCCTAAATAAGCCTAATATTTACAGCTTCAGGTATAAAATACAGTGTGTTCATGACAACATTATAGTTCAAATTAGATGACTGCAATACACACTGGTACACTCATAGGGCTAAGGGGCCATTCACATCAGACTTCACCCTAAAAACATGAACACAGTGATGATCAAGAAACAGAACAACTGATCAATACCATAGCAGACCTCCGAGGTACTGTAACATTCCTAACTGGAATGGTGAGGATAAAAATCCACGAATCACAAGAATCACAGTAATACATGTTGATGTGCATCCAGTCGACCCTATTTCCTGATGGAGAGCTGCAGCATGTAAAGGTTTCAAATGTCTTGATCCACATTCAAAGTGACTACCGGTACATTGTGAGACATGTCATTAAAAATTACGATTTCAAACCACAATGAACAAATTTTTCAGGAAGGATTTTTTGTTTGCCAAAAGCGTTAACCTTAAGCTTTTGTACAAGGTGTTCTTTACAAGGGTAACAACTTTGCTGAGCAAATCTCAGTGCACATGTAATACATACACCTTATTTGATGGTTTAACATTTAACTATGATAGCGCGAAAGCGCGCGTGATATACGGCCTCGTCGGCTAAAATTAGGCGATATCACGCAACCTTGAGCGCTATAATAGTTTTATAATTCAACACATTGATAACAAAGCACAGTTTGAAGAACAAATATCAAGGCCGGTCCGTCATTTTTGCATTCTCTTGTCAAAATGCAAAATTTACCGCCATCGTTGGATATACGTCATGCAGACATTGCGTATATCGATAACTTTTTGACCATATTTGGGCAGTGTATCAATGCGTTGAATTATAAATTATAATATACGCAGATATTTTACGAGGGGCAAGAAAAAAAATGCGAGCAATGAGTAAAATGTCCGCACATATTATGTTAAACCATCAAATAAGGTGAAATACGGCGATCTATTGTGTAATACGCTCGGATATTTTGCATGTTCTTTCTCTTATACGATAAAATGACGTCACAATCGAATAATAAAAGTAATTACAGGTTAATTAGCTCAAAAGTAACATGAAATTGTATGTAATTTAACTTACATCAGTCTCTGAATCACTAGGAGGACTGGACTCAGTCATTACATGCAGCTTTGTTGGTGACTCCACTTCTGACTCTTGTTTGACCTCGCTCATTATTTCTGATTCAGACTCGTGATCAGATTCATGTTCAGACTCAGTTTCGACCTGAGACTCCTGCTCCAGAGGAGGCTCAACAATCTTAGGAACTGGAATGTCCTCTGGTGCTGGAGCTTCATTCTCAGTTTCTTCTTCATCGTCTTCCTCATCATCATCATTGTCCCGAGTTTGCTCTTCTACATTATCACCTTCACCTGAGTCATCATCATCTGCATCATTGTCTTTTTCTATTTCGTCCTCTTCTGTCTTTGCATTGGTAAACTTCTCTTCATTTGTAGATTCCTCCTCTTCCTTGGGTGCAGTATTCACCCTTCTTGTGGGAAGTTCAGTTAGGTCACCTACATTCATTATTGTTTGTGGACCACCAACTGATAAAGCAAATCGACGACCTCGTTCTACAGAAAACGATCAAACCAACTGACTGATTAGCCCAGGCAAATATAAAGTATTGTCAATAGTCAAGGAAACATTAATTTGCCTGCTCTCACCCAGGAAAAAGAAAAGAAATATATATTCTGTGATGTCATATTTATATTCCTGACACTTCAAAAAATCGTCCGATGACTGTGTTATTTTAACTAGTTCTGACAGAATTTCTAAAGATCTATATTACATGTTAAATGATGGTGCTCAGTTAGGTAAGTATTTATTAAAAACATCAAAGGTAAACAGTTACAACTCACTGACCTTTTCCTTTGTAGGCCTCTGCAGTATCTGTTATGTACTTAAACCAGCTGAAAAAAGATAACAGTTATTGTTGATACATTAAGAAACCTTGGAAATGTGTAGATAGACACTGTTTCAGCTGTCTGACAGCACAGCTTAAGTAGTTTGCACTCAGTCAGTGTGGCAATTATAGTTTTTAGTGACCTGACCTACTGCAACTGCAGGATTATTTGGGTGGTTTTTCAATAATTGTTTCTTGACAAGAAACATGTATAAGAAGCTATAACTATCAAAATATTTGGTTGTTCATCATGGTAAAGCATGATTATAATAGTGTATTGTCGTTTGTCTCACAGGCGATGCGGTCACTGTAGACGTAGATTGCATAATTTCAACTGCTTACTGGTAGTCTTCATCAGGCGATGAGGTCCACTGATTATACATCACCATAGTTTCATCTAAAGTGACTACATCGAGAAACAAACGACCACACACTTTATTATTTAAAGTTATAATTAAACAGAAAATACTTCCTTTTTACACAGCCAGTATATATAAAAAATAAATTTGAGTTCCTTCTTAAAACTTACACAAGTTATTTCATTTTTGGTTTGGTCAATAAATCAAAGGCTCCCATGAGACAACTGGTGAAAAATAGAACGCTCTTCTTATACTGAGTAGATGGCGGACTGGGAGTCATTTGTAAAAGTTCAAATAAAGCAAATTTTGTTTCGAAATTCCAAAATGATGAATTAAATAAACATGTCTTAGTGTGACATGCTTGTTATACCTGTAGTTTCTAAACTGAAAATGCTTATTAGTAAACTGCAAATGGAATTAAAATGGTAGATGTCAACTTGCCTGATGTTTTCTTGAATCTGCTGCGCAGCCAAGCGGAATAGTCATAGCTTTGACCATACAGAATTACACAATGCCTCTATGTGTTTATCACATCTCACCTCTTGTTTATTTTGATGCTGTCGCACTGTCAAAATGTTAATAAATTAAAAACCAACAGAGAAACGCGAAGCGATAATGAGAGCCGCGTGACAGCATCACAGCAAAGGTTCGCGATGAATATTGTTTCGTATCGCAAATTGTATTTCATATCCACTTGGCTCCGCAACAGATTCAAGAAAACAACAGGCAAGTGAACATCTACCATTTAAATTTCATTTGCAGTTAAGGTCGTGGGGGGCAGGTTCCGCTCATCAGTATGCACTTATGAAAAGAGTATGCACGAAGTGCGACGGCTGATACCGAAAATGCGCGAAATATTCACGAAAAGGCTCTGTAGTGTTTCTGCATCAATAATTGCACGTGCAAAGCGCTGTATGATAAAATAGACTATTTTTCAACGCATTGTTCTTTCTGTATGCAGTGTTTACAACAGCCCGTGGATTAAAATTTAAAAAAAAAAACAACTTTAGTCGCTTACAGCATTGCCGCAAAGCGCGATCTTTTCAATAAAAAAAACAATCCTTATGCACTTCCATTATTTGCCAATATCTCAGTTAAATTTTAGCGAAATTGGCTTTCAAACGTTCACGCTTTTCAAAGTGACACCCCTGCTTAAATTTTGCCTTATGAATTAATTCATGGCCAGGTATCCCCCGCGACCTTAAGTGTGTTTTTTTGTTGTTTCACAGAAAGTCAAAGAATTGATGAGTAAACAAATTTAAAACATTACATCTCCCAGTTCTCAACACGTATTTGTTCACACTAAGGCATGTTTTTAATTCATCGTTTTCAAAACAAAATCTGGTTTATTTGAACTTTAACAAATGGCAGTGTAACTTCACACATTAAAAACAACATTAATCGTGCTGTAGCGTTTTCCTAAGTCTTGAAAAATCCATTTGAACTCAAAGCCTTATGCGCTGGACAGCGGAATTACAGCCGATAGATGGAAGAAAAGATCCATCTACTACAACGCATTCAATGCCTCGCATATTCATGAATTAAAAACCAACCCCAAAAAGGTTCTCGTAAATACATGGTATTTACCATAAGGTACTTACTTCTTCCGATCTGTGACTGTTGCTGTCACTAATTCATAAATCTGGGGTCCTACAGATGATGACGTGCTTACAAGAAAGAAAGCCCTTTTGTCTATTGGGTGAGATAAATAAATACAGTTACTGAATTGTTCTTTCAACATATGCAGTGAAAATAACTCATGTTACCATCCTAATGGAGATAAGGTACTGTTCAAGAGTTATACAAATGCTTTCATTGTTCCTCTCAAGTTTTGCAGCTGATATTTAATTCAGCAATGTCCAATGCCAACACATATTGCTTGTGCCAAATTATTGTGACTTTTTAGTCAGACATGAAAGTCCACAAGGCATGTTGTTTGACAGACTTTAAGCTGGCCAAACACAGTTTTCAATGACCTGTGCCTTATTTACCATAATTTTAAAAATGTTCATCCCTGGATGCCCAAAATTAGCAAAATTAGGGTTTCCACAAAAAGCCACCAAAACACCCTGTCTCAATGTTTGGTTAACAGCGTATCCGCTGCATTTATATAGTACCGTATTTTCTCGATTAAACGCCGAGCCCCGAATAAACGCCGGGTATAATAAAGGAAGTTGTAAGTAAGCCCCTCAAACGTTTATTTGTGGTATAGTTAACTTAACATTTAAGGGCAAGGTACACGGCTGCCAAGAAAAACGAATAATAACCCTTTCTTAAAAAATGGCGGGCGAGAAAAAAACTGCTGATTTCAAAGAAACGCCGGGTCCACTAGGCCAAGTTTCCGGCGTTTAATCGAGAAAATACCGGTAACTGGGTTCTCATAGCTTTTCTGTGACCTAGTTTTCTTTCACATGCTGATGTGCCATGAACCTTTTTTAAATAGAGCAGACTGTTATTTAAATTGGAAAAATTACACAAAATCCATATCGACAAAAATAGAATGATTGCTATTATCACGTTGTTTATTTTTCTCAACTCTTGCATGCGCTACATGATGTGCCAGCAATGAAAACTGGAGTGTGTGTGCAAAATGTGTTCAGCCATCTTAAAAAGGGGAAAAAGGTTTCAACTAAAAAAAATCATGTTAAATTCATCCTCACAATGAGTTTCTCAGGACAATGAGGAAGTCAGTGTGTGCAGTGATATTTTACACTTCACAATAGCAAAATTTAATGCTTTCCATACAAAGAGGACAACTTTAGGGCTGAAGCAATTGTTTAATTCTGGCATCATGCAAAGGAGCCACCATGTTTTGAAATTTTGTGAAATACAAGTGACCAAAAACTCTCCTTTGCTTAAAGGGGAAAAACCCATAAAATATAAAACTGACACAAACAGGTTTTATACACCTTGTATTAGTTAACTTGTGATAAACAGAAAGATTGCCTATTAACCCACTGACTCCGAGATTTTCAGCAAAAAATGGCAATTTCAAGCCACTAATGCCGTTTTCTGACCACCATGGAGGCAAATTGCAAGCAAACAGTCTAAACTTCCTTTCCTTTCTAGGGCAAGTATATTGAGTTTTGGTTTCAAGCGTGTGTACAAAGCAAAATTTTGACAATTTTTTAAGGAGAAAAAGTGAAAGCTTAAGGAGATTCCTCAGGAATAAAAGTTGACTAACGTTTTTTTACACTTTCCCCTATTTCCTACCAATAATTATTTCAAGAAAGAGATGATGGACTCAAGTTACCCTATTTATGATTCATGTACAGTAGTACTGCCTATCACATGCATGGATATTTGACTGATTCACGTTACTTCATGTACTAGCTTGAAGCATAGTTAAAATGGAAAAAACTGTAATAGATAATAATGCATCAACCATAAGGAACAATTTGATATATGAGTCACGGCAACGGCACACAGCCTCAAATGGCAGTGACTTAAAATGCTCTTTGCGTGCATGATGGTAAGGTCATAATTTAATGTCCACGAGAAATGGCGTGTATGTTTTTAGTGATAACTATTTTTCCTGACAAAGAAACTTTTTCCGACTATTTTAACTCAAAAAGGATGCTTTTAAAATTAAGCAATAAAAATGAAAGGTCACCATACTCGTTTAGGAGAAAACAATCTCTTAATTAATTTGTTCTCCTTATCCTCAAAGGAAACCCTCTTGGTTCTTACCGTGCGCATGTTCGTGTGCGCACTAATGACGCAAGAACTTATGCACAGTAGTGATGCGCAATGCAATGCTAACGAATCAACTTACAAGCCCACCCCGTTCTTTTTTTGTTTTTGTTTTTCTCCCCTTGTTGTTGGCCTTTCACTAGATTTTGGCAAAAGTTTCCGGGAAACGCTAAAGATGGTGAATCTTTTAACAAGAAGTGGCAAGTGGTAGGAAGACCATATTTTCCTTCGATTTTGCCAGTCAAGTCCAATAGGTTTTTAACTCTGGCTCAATTCACGAGATCTCTCTCATTTGGGCACTTTTTGGAAGATTTCTTCGTTCTGCATGGTGAAAGGACCATGGTCCCCTCACAGGCAATTTGGGGCGTTTTCGTGTCAATGGGTTAAGTGCAGGATTAAAATACACTTATAAAATTCATTAATAATTCATAACAGTTATGACAAATCAATAGGTGGCATTTGAGTCAAATATACACCTCTGTAAACCCCAATACAAATCAGCTGAGTTGATGAATTATTAAACAGTAGAATTAACATTTGATACAGACACCTGCTCAGCTAATTCAGTATATTCATTAACTTTTCATACAGATCTCTACTCATTGTTTCATTTCATAAGTACGATAAAATATTCGCGTCCGATCTGTATGGGCGTTTACAATGGCGAGCCGGGTATTTTATCTACTATATGTACTGTTGTGCACACAAACCCACCTGTTGCAACATTTCTTGTTAGAACACTATTCAGTTTGATTATAGGGCTGTGAGTGGTCTGAAGAATAAATAATACGACTTTTTAATCAAACATTTACCAACATATAACTTCTTGGCTACACAAGAAGTATGTGGCCGTTCTGAGGGGGTGATCCACTATTCAAGGTTTAAATCGGTCCATGTTGGATAATTAATAACAAAGAAAACCATAAGCGTGACAGTGGTTTGGTAACCCAATCTTAATTAGCATAGATTTTGGCAATTTTCTTCCTTTATTTTCTTTATATTTAATGATCTGTTTGAGAAGCTTTATCAAACACTCCAAAGAGTATTTCATCAGGTGTCCAAACACCTGAAAGTCAGTTGAAGAATACTTGGCTGTGCTTGTTTTTCTAGTCGGTGTTTGGATATTCTGATGAAACACTCTTCCTCATGTTTGCGATATAATGTCTGATAGATAGATAGCCTTTATTTTAAAACGATCATTATTAAAGCTAAAAAGAAAGCATGTGGGGTCGTTTGTACCTAAAAAGCTAATATCTATAAACATTCATACAACAGCATCATTGAGCCATGTCCTGACTTCACAACCAAATAAACTTTGCTTTCTCAAGATCATCATTTCCCCAAAAAAAGATATTTCATTTTTGACATTTGCCAAGATTTGCACTTTCATTTCACTACCTTAAAAAAAACTGCACCAAATCCCAATGAGAGATTATCAAGTCTTGCCTCCTCAAACTAATGGTGCTTTACTTTGTTTCGGCATTCAAACTATTAACCTTTCTTTTACCACTGAAGTTTTTTAGAGCACTAATACAATGAATATAAACTAATATAACAACTGGCTGAATTGATTGCACTGGCTGCATGTGGAATCTCCTAATGGCTTGCTAAACTGAGTTTGCTGAATTGTTTAAGGTTATTACCTTTACATCTTGGTATCCTGCCGAGAAAGTTGTACTAAGACACTTAAGAACAAGCTTATCATCCTGCTTTTGAAGTAGAATTAGTAAGTCTTCTAACAACAGCACATGGAGATCTGGAAAGAAAAAAAATCAAGTAAACGCTCAAGTAACGGAAACATGTTTTACGTAGCATTAAACAGTATGTTCTTCAACTTATGTTTGATCTGGTCTCACCTAGTGCTTACTCTTGAATAACTTATTACGAGGAGTATAGATCGCATGTATGAAACTCTAGAATGTACCATGTGATAAGGATGTTCCCGTCGTTTCTCACTCCGTTTTCACAGCTATTTGTAAAACCCTGTATTACACTGCGGAATGTCTAGTGTTAAAACTAACGTTATTGTTCTACTCAGTTGTTCAACAAGATGATTTGTGATCTGTAGTCTTTAAGTAATGCTCCACATAGGAACTACGGCAAACTTCATTGTTCTGCCGTATTGGCTCTTTCCCACATAGAATATCTTTGGTTTCAAGAATAGAGGAGGAGCTGATGGTTCATAATTATATGTCATTATAAAACTAAAGAAAATCCATTTGCTTCAAATAAATTTTTGGAAATGTTCGTGCTTAATCAATAGGAATAGCAGAAGACAATAGCTAATAATTTTGCTTCTTTGATGAAGATCCCCAAATACAATATCTTTTAAAACTTGCATGTTGTGCGATTGGGTCTTAGATTGCTTGAAACCTTAAAGTGGCACTATGATCAAAAACATACATTTTCTGTTCTCTTCATATTTTGAAAATATAAGTACTTGTTACTTACCTTGCGAAGTTTGAAGTCAAAACTTGTACGGGAAGAGCCATTATTTTAACTTTACATTTCGAATTAAAAAATGACCGGGACCGAACCCTGAGAGTTGGATCGAGTTGGACTGAAGGTTTTGTGACGTTAACGACTCAACACGTGCCTTTTGGCTTTGTTGTCTGTGACCCGGAGGGAACCGCTTTGAGTCATTGACGTCACAAATCAAGTCACGTGTACCAAATCGCAAACCAGTAGAACGTGGGCTCGGATTTATGAACGGAGTAATGGCGGACGGATTTTACGTGATTTTCGTGGGTTTTGGCCAGCTATTTCTGGGCTGTGTTTTATCTAATTTATAGCAGTTCGCATTTGCCTAAACCTATTAGATACATCTAAAGCGGAAAAGAAAAACAAAAATTTTCGTCGTAGTGGCACAAAATGCAGCCTGAACCCTAACATTTTAGTAGTTTTTAGTCTAGGCCAATGAGATCACTAGTTGTAACAATGAAAAAAGTTGACATTCCATCGTGCATTGCCGTTGGCGCTTTCCTTCTTATGCGGATCATAGTCCACTTATGCTAAGTAAAATAATTCGGACTGCTGTTAGTTTTCTATCTTGTTTCCAACAGTTGGCCTTCATCGCATGCTAAACAAAATCTTATTTTGAAAAAAAAAATTAAAAAACAACAAACAATGGATTCTACATTGTGAATCTTCGATTGTGGAGTGCTGTCAGTTACACTACTAGCTATACTTCGAATTCTTAATTTTTTATGTACCTTTAAAGCCCAATTAATTGTGTTAATTGGGTTCACCGCTTATTGCTGTGGGATTTTTGTTCCGACAAGTTTTGTGTTTTATATAACTGGCTTGAGAATTGTAATAACATTACGGACTCGATGTCACGCTATTACGCTGTAATGCAGCCATGGCGAGGGTCTCTTGGTCCAGAAAACAAAAAGGTTTTCATTCCACAGAACAGCAGAGCAGGATAAAAGTCTAGACCCACGTAATAGCGTGACATCGAGTGCGTAACGTTATTGCAATTCTCAAGCCAGTTATTAGCATGTTTTGGAAAATTCTTCGGAAAGCAATAGAGCGTTCTGTTCGATGCAAATGTTTTTTTTTTTGCGAAAGTTGTGCACGTGTATATGAAACTTGTAAACAATACCTGCGAATTATGGAGGGCTTATTTTATTGCCTAACATCATTTCAATGTCCTTAAAACTTGCAGGCCATATAAATTGATGATTAATTTCGAGATTCTCAATTTTAAATTACAAACAAAAATGGCAACAAGAGCAGCTGAACGCACGATAACCAAATCCTTCTTTCTCGCAGTCGGTCAAAGCAATCACCTCACTTTTTCACACACGATTTGAAACTGCATCCCAAAGCGCATTGTTTTCTTTCGATATTAGCCAATTATGTCAATAGTGTGTTTTTCACTGTATTTATAATCCCCAAAACTTCATCCCCAAAAATTTCTAAATGCTCTTATAGAATTTTATCAATCTTTGCCATAATCGAGGAGGCTATGGGAGGTACAAGCTCCCTTAAGCGATTACCGAAAAAACCTACTGGTGCCGAGAAATACGACGGCAAGTAAAAAAAAGTCATGGTGTCATTATGTTTCTATGGCAGTTCTCCGATGTTAATATAACACTGGTTTTAACAAATTCTCAACTTTATCTAATACAGCTGTGGTGACCGTTTTTCCATAGCATTGTTAATGGCACTATAGTTGATACTCTCGGCTGCTTGAAAATTCTTTAAAACTCCGCTTCTTCGTGGATATAAAGTTCCTCGAAGCAAGATTTCATCACTCTTTTTCTGAGTATTCTTCAAAGCTTTCTCTTTCTATTTTCAATATTTTAATGTGTGTTAATGCAAAATAACGGCCGCTTTTGGCAAGCACAGCTGCCAATGGGTTAAAGGAATTTAGCTCTAAACAAATGCTTCAACAGTCTACTAACTTCAATTGTCCTAAGACGAAATCAGGTTTGAGTAACAAACTGCGAAAAAACTGCAGGGAAAAACAACTTTCAAACCCTTTTCTTCGCTGAACACAACAAGAGTGTTTGCTGCAGCTGACGCGACATCCGCCGTGTAGCCGCGTGAAAAATTAAAGCCTTGCTTTGGTTTCAAAATTGCTAAGATACCGGATGTTTTTAAATGATCTGATTTGCATGATTCAATTTACAGTCTTACGTGACAAGTTGATGTAAAAGGAGCTGGTATCATGTTAATTTGACTCAACCTCGTTAATCTGACCACCCCATTAATCCGAGCATATTTTTATGGCCCATTGGTGGTCATATTAAGGGGATTCTACTGATTAAGGCCAGTTGTTGTAAAGTGTTACATAAGAGAACGCCAGACTCAATTCTATTTTAAAATAGAATGCTACCAAAGTACAGTTAACTACATTGCAATCAAATAAGTGGAAAAAAGTATGCAGCCTTGATAAGATTTTGGATTTAAATCAACACTCATGCTTGAGAAAAAAACAACAACTTGGAAAGTGATCATTGTCAGAGATCAAAGAAAAAAGACAAAATCTGAACTGAATTTTACACTACAGAGAGCATTATTAGATAGCTAGAGCTGTAAATTCACATTCAAAGCCACTAACCAATAGACTTTGTTCTACTTATTCTCCATGTCAGTGGACCATCATAAACCAACTTTTTCTTAGTCAGATCTAAGTCCTGAAATAAAGCACATAACTCTCAAATTAAAAAGGAGGTGCAAAATAAATTAAAACTATGAAATTACTGTTGGCCATCATCAAGCATTAGAAATGACATGTTTCGTCTGGCACAGCCTTACAGTTTACTTATAAATAAAGCAGCTACACATCGTATGTGGCGACATAGGTTGTTTTGTATTCTCAATTCCTCACAAATATGTTAGGGTGGGTTATTTTTAGGCAACGATGGGATACGTGATTTATTCACCTCGGGCGAATAAATCGCGTATCCACATGGGTGAGGTTGACTCCCCAATGACAAACAAACGCTTTTGTGCAATGCATATATCGGAATGCCTTTGTATGTGTGAAGAACAATAGAATAAAAATGCTGAACGTACGCACTGGGATTTCGATGTGATAAATTCGTACAGAACAAACATGTTTTGCCTCGTGTCTGAGCTTTATTCACTCCAACATCAGAAGACATGAGTGACTCAGCAGACGACTTGTTTCTTACTCAGAACAATTTCAGTGTTCGTTAAATGTAAGCAGTAAGCTAGACGAGGAGCTCGCGACTGAACAGCCTCGAGGTACTTATGATAACGCGCAGTTTAGCGTTGCAGAAGTGACTGAGGGGTTGTTCGAAGATGCCGAGCAATGTCAAGATATCGCAGCAGTTAGTAGAATCCAGTATTTCGGAACGATCATCATCTGTGTTCAATTAAACAAATTGCTCGGTTGTGTTCAAAATGCAAGAATCCTTAAAGTTGGTGACAATTTTTTCTTGCTTTGCTGTTATTTTTGTTTGCAACTTTACTTTGGGTGTTGAGAGGGGAATATGTCAGGGGAATATGTTGAGGTGAACATATCCCATTGTTTTGCTATTGTTTCAGCCCCGCACTCCCCTGTAACAATCAAAAGACGCCACCAGCTTTTCAGACAGTTGATAATTAGCAGGGGATTACTCAATATAATCCCCTTCGAGAACAAAGGAAACCAAGCCATGTGGAATGTAAAGCTAAACAGTGACAGCAAATGCACTTTCCAAATAACAAGAAGGCATACAATATCTTATATAAACATTTCCATTGTAAAAAGCTTGCATGTAGTACAATCTCATCCACAGCAAATTAAGTTCATATCAATAAGCGGTGTCAAAACATTTCCTGGGATAGAATGTCAATGTTAAACAAATTTCCTGGTAAAAATTTTACAAAGGTTTAAAACTCTTGTCATTTGTTGAAAAACTTGTACAGATGTATTAAGATTCCATCCAGAACTCACTAAGTATGCTACAAAAAGGCAGGATCAACTGTTAAACATGTACCTTAAACTCTTCCATTGTTTTATTACTGGTGTTTTCAAGAGGTCTTCTGTCAATTTTTCTTTGAAAGTCAGAAAGTCTCTGCAAGGAAAGACCACAAACAGCATAACCAGTATTATATTAACAGCTCGCAAATTTCTACTTCCCACGAGTCACCATTTTGTTGGCATGATTAAGAAATGATTAAACCTTCTATTTGTGCAAGATCAGAAGCACATAACCCTAAAGGTGTAGAAAGCTGAGATGATAATGAGGTCAGCTAATGACATAATAAAAAATACAAAGTTTGGTGTAAGCTGACAGCTGAAATCATCAAGTTGAAATTAACTAAACTTTCTGCATTAACATTGTTTGTGATAAATGTTATAGGTCTTGATTGAGCAAAATTTATTTAGCTCATTATGAAGCATTTTGTAGTTTAAAATGACATTTGAATTTTGGCTTTACCTTAACTTCCGAGTTATCATCAGGTATAATCCCTGGTCAGTTTTATAATAATTTTTGGAAACAATTACATAAAAATTCAAGATGGTATATGCAACATGGCGGATTTCGGAAATAATGAAGTAATTCCCTGGTTGTTTTATGATCAAGAAACTGAAATAAGCTCGAGGCACAGGGGCTGATTTTATCATTATAGCTTTACTAATCTTTGAGGTACAAACCACAAGCACTCCAGCATTACAGTGTGCTCTTACCTGTCTGTTTTCACAATCCTTAACACTTTGGTTCACATAAGCTAATAAATCCTGTGAGACACAAAGGCATGGTTTATACAGACTTTTAATTATAAGTATTTGTAACAGTTTAGTTACTGTTTTTGTAAGTCTCAAAAATGGTACAATGGCAAATATTTCCCAGTTGCGAACCTCATCAGTTGCTGTGTTGCAAAGGCTTTGTGAAAATAAGTAATGTTTACTACATGAGCGGGAGTGTTGTATCGGCATATACAATCACGAGGCGCAGCCGAGTGAGTGTATAGTGCCGATACAACACGGACGCGAATGAAGTAAACAGTAAACTCACTAGTGAGTTGTATCTGATTTACAGGGTAACCATGTGATTGGAATGGCTCATTTCTATTTGTTAGTACCCTTATGAATTATTAATGAATTTTACAACAATTTATAGACATTCTGTTAAGGCTGTACTTATCAATACAACTGTTATTGTTCTCATGGAAACATTTCTGCCTTCTCAATAATCTCCTAATTTTAGCGGGTTATGACAAAACGCTGACCCCTATAAAATTAACAGGGTAAACCAGGAATGATATCAATAAATAAATAAACTTACCAGCATTTCTAAGATGACAGAAGCTTGATAACAGCAATGGATTTCACTAAAAGGCCAAGTTTCGAATTCGAAATCTTGTCACGACGAACATTTTGGCGAAGTTGTAAATGAGATATCATAGCCTACCTTTTTTTTGACAATTTTTTATTTATTTTCGTCACTTTACTTATACCAATCGCCTCACGCAAAAATTACATCACTACTTTACACTACATTACACCACTTACAAACACTGCACTAGGTTTTCTTCTTAAATTCCCTTTAGTAAACAAATACAATTGAAAGATTTTAAAAACAGTAACAACATTTTAAATGTCATATATATTATATCAGTTTTATTTCAGACCGAGTTTGAAGGTAGTAATTTCCACTTTAAAGATATGGATCACCAGATAGGAGTTAGAAGCTATAAAGGGGAAAAAAAGAACAAAGGGAATCCCATTTAGTGAAATGTTTTAAAAGAGTTTCGTTTTTCCTTGCGATAAAGAATTCCAGGTTATAATTGGCTTTCAGTTTAGCCTTGAAAATTTCAAGAGGGAACAATTTATCAATTTTACATCTGTAAATAAACAATTTTGCTAATAGAATATGATTAATCAACATAAAATCTTTGTCTAAATCACATTTGCCAAAAAATATATCTTTGAAACACGAATTCTAATTCTTTATTATTATAAATTGCAATCCAATATAACACCTCCTTCCAAAAGAGAGTTGTCACATTACAGAAATAGAACAAAAATGCTCTAGAGATTCGTCTTCATTCTCACAGAAAGTACAAACAGGAGAATCAATGATTTTGAAAGCAAACAGCTTGTCGTTAGTAAATATGATGCGATTTAACAGCTTACATGTATATTGAAAAGCTCTTAATTTCGTATCCAAAGAGACATTAAAAGCTAACGAATAAATTTTCTTCCAGTCAAAAGAAAGACTTGGATATTTATTTTTAACTCTGACTTGAGCTGTAGGGGGACTCGCCTTATGGGACTTGAATTCGTTATATATCATTTTGGAGGAAATACTCAACAGGTCAACCTTCTCACCCATTACTGGCAATTGAAAACAGTCTTCGTTTAACTCAAATGGTTCGGAATACAAGTAAAACGTTTCGTTCTGGGTTCCTGATCCTCCAGATATCGACTAAGTCATGTAACAAACAAATGTCTTCAATTTGTTTTACAGATTCTCTTAATAATTGGTTTACCGCCATGACTATCAAAGACTGGATCCACAATAACATTAAAGTCCCCACCTATAATGATCTTGCCGTCGTCCTCTATATTGATTTTATCCAATTCATCCTTGATTTGGTCGAAAAAAAGAAGTTGTTCATCAGATTTGTTTGGAGCATAAATATTCGAAAATATGAACTTTTGATCTTGTACTAATGCCTCCACCAGAATAAAACGACCTTGGTTATCCTGACGAATAGATTTAAGCTCAAATTCTAAACAATTTCTAATCATGATCATAGTGCCCCTGCCATGCTCAGAGCCATGCGAAAAAAATATTTTACTTTCCATTGACTATTCCAAGTATTTTCAACCTCCTTAGTACTGCGTTTCTTGTAAGAAACAAATATCCGCTTGTTGCTTCACCAGCCATTTAGTGATACTAATTTAAATGCAACATTTTAACATTTTTCCTCGAATCATTTACGACTTGCCACCTTTGACAAAAGACCCCATTACTTGAACAACTTACTAAAATTTAGGCCCGGTTCAAACGTCGAACTTCACATGTGCCGAATCTAATGCAAATGAGCAAGAACAATAGATTTTGCTCATTTGCATTAGATTCGGCACATGTGAAGTTCGACGTTTGAACTGGGCCTTACATAATTGAATCCAAATATCAGCTTTCCAAAAACTATGGTGCAACAATACTTAACATTGAGAACGATCAATAATAAAAAAACAATATTGTACGGCAACCAGAAATACTGTTTTAGTACCAATAAAGAAAAATGGAAAATAATTAATACACGAAAGTAAACAAATAAATACTATTTTCTCCGAAATTCTAAATTGATCTCTCGCCCCTCTCGGTTCCCAAAACACAAAATATAACCTGAATTAAAGAATTTTATGTGAAATACTGCTAACATATAGCTATGTAAAACTTCAATCAAAATAATTAAAGTGGGATTAAACTCCATTAATGAACAATTTATCCAGTTGAGCTCGACTAAAGTAAGCAGCCTTACCGTCTTTTCTCGCCTCAGACAGTTTTTTCATTTGAAGTTTCCTACGTCGTGCAATTTCCTGCGGGAAGTCGGCAGACAAACCATACCCGGTGTCTTTTAAAGATTTAGCTTTCGAGAACACGAATTCTCCGTCGCTGTCGCTTTATACTTTCCATTGCAAACTTCTTTGGCTTCTTCTCCGGCGGTTTTGACTTCGTTTACTTGCTTGTTAAGTTCTGTTACGCTATTTTCCAATTCGTCAACTGTTTGCCGTGTTATCAAATGGTTCTCTTCCAGTTTTAGCACCTTGTTTTCCAGCCTGTCAAATTTCCTCTCCAAATTTAAAACCGAGGAATTAATTTGTTCCAGTTTTTTGTCCATATCGCCTAACCTCGTTAAAATTAACTCGATTTTAGATCCTAAGCCTTGTGCCATGGCGAGTGTGTCCCAAGCTTCGTCCGTTGAAAGATCCAGCGAGGAGCTCGAACTTGACCTTGTTTCTTTTATCCTTTTCTCTTCCGGAGATTTCAAGTTTAGCTCGCTATCTGAAAGGCTAGAATTGCTTGTACGGTTTTTCCTTTTCGACGTCATAAACATCAGAATATTTCAGTTAAATATCATTTGTAAGAAACGAAAGTATGGAGAGCGACCAAACACACGTCCACTCACCCCGCATACCTCGACCCAGTCATCATATCATAGCCTACCTTACACGAGGCCATTTATACAAACAGCCAAAAAAGTCTTAAAGCAGAAACAAAAACGTCATTTGAGAATGAGATTGGTTTTCACATTATTTTGGAAAAAAGGTTTCCTGATAGAAAAGTAGAATTGTTTGGCTGTTTGGAAAGGCTCCTGCTTTTACGAATATAAAGGACTCGTTTGGAATTTGATCTCACAAACAAAATTATCGATGTATGGAAATTCAAGACAATTGAATGAGTCTTGAATTCCATGACAGCACTGTACTTGAAGACATAAAAATAGCGAAATGATTTTCTGTAATTTATTTGATTGAAACATACATGTGTAAAAACAGTGACAACTGTTATAAAGTCTTGAGAAACACTGTCAACATAAGAGAATAAACAGAGAATTTGCCGACTTTCAGCTTATTAAAAGCCCAACTTCACCCAGAATGCTATGCGCGTCGTGATAACTTTCTGTGCTGAATTTCGTGTAACACGAAATTCACGCTTGAATGGGTGCAACCAATCAGATCACGCATATGGGCAATGGAGCATTTCAAAACCAAACCAAACGATCGCAACCTTTTTTGGGTGAAGGTGCGCCTTTAAACAAGAAAGACACTTTTGTTTAATGAGCAGATTATTCCTGCGTAACACGCAACAATCGAAACTATGGGAAAAGCGTTTTCTATCTTCCGAAGGCAAAAACTCTACTAAATTTAGCGTTAACTTGCGGTACTACTGAATTGCAGCAAGAAGATGTCCTAAAATTTCTGCTTATAAGTAATTAGAGCACAATTAACAGCTTATCAATGATAAAACTTCTCATCTGAAGGGTGACGTTTTGTCCCAAAAATTCACTGCTAAAACCTTCCATTAATATAGCAAGTAAATCGACAGCTTCACTTTATAATTCTTTGTAAGTCTTTCATGCAAGCGAAATGAACAACATTGCGACAAACTGACGCCGTAAATTTTCTATCAAAACATTTCCAGACTTTCTAATTGCTTACTATTTTTGTGTGTAAAATATTATTCCCATTAGAAATCTACATGTAGAACAGTTTGAAAGGTTGAAAAGTTCTTCCCCTGGCAATTGTGATTTTTTTATTGGACATTTCTGTTTGTAATTTGATTTGACAACCCACCGTGGGTCACCGTCAGAAATGAATTTGGTCGATAAAAGAATAACCTATACCGAAACATTTTATTTGATTAATTAATATTATTTCTGATTTTACACTGTAATTTTATAGGGGTCAGTTTGGGGGTCAGTGTTTTGTCAAAAAACAAATTTTAGCCTATAGTGATCCTGTTAATTAATTTTCATTGAGTCCAAGTCCAAGTTGTGTTTCTCACTACTACATGTAGGTAGGAAGTACCCATAATGACATTTTTTTTCAATTCATGTAGATGAAACTTGCAGCAAAGTTAGCTTGTCTTACCTTTGTACACTGAATTCCTCTCTCAATATCTTTGCTATCCATATGAGAGCCTACATTGCAAACAATAAAAACATAATCATTTAAATGAATTTACACACCAAAAAATGCATGTGCCATCTTAAATTATTGTAATCATCAATGATAAGACTTACTTGGAGTATTTTTTTGTATTCCTTCCAGTAATAGTGGGTACTTTGTTAATCTTTGATAACTTGATGATATTATATCTTGCAGTCTTAATCTTCTACACAATGGATCATTTTCGCAGTTCTAAAGAGAAATAATAACAATAACACCAAATCTCTCTACAAAGCTAAAGCAATTTCCATTGTGCCCTGGGAGCCAGAGGTTATTAATTCTTTTAAAGTAAATACCCACGTGTGAGCAGTAAGGCCGCGACAGACGGCAAGGCAAATGGACAGGCTCTGAACCAGGGTATCTCCACTGTCCCCCAAATGAATAAAAACAAACAGAAATACTTACAGCTATAAACTGTTGTAGTTTTGGATCTTTTCTTTGACGATGCTGCAACAAGTGAAAACAATGCCTGTTAGCTCAATCATGCCTTTTGTACCATTTTGTAACTATTTTCAAAAGGGCCATTCATTATGGGTATTTTCCTAGCTACATACCTTAAGTTGTTCTAAGGCTAGTTTTTGATGATTACAGAATGTAGCACAGGCATCTTTGGCAATCTCACCAGGTTCATCATCAAACTGCACAACAGAAACAGACAAATTAAAGCAATAATTTATTTTCAGTTACGATTTGTTTTTGAGTTTGTAAAAATCCAGTTATCTTTATTTTTTCTTCCTCTACTTAATTATTTCTCAGCTTTTTGCACAATTCAATAAAATGCCTACAATAAAGGTGATAGCAAACATATGAAAGATAGAAGATTATCATCAAAAATATCTTAGACTGGATTTATTAGCCACCAAGAAGACTTCCTTGAAGTAACGATGAGACCAGAGAAATGCACGCCAGTTCTTTAAAATAGACTGTTGTCATTGTTTCATTTTTAACAACATTTTGCCCAGATTGTTAAGGCCTTGACTTCCATGTGTTGCAGAGATGGGTAGATCTAGGTGATGTAGATGCAGGGATGGGTTGATCTAGGTGATGTACATGCAGAGATGGGTAGATCTAGGTGATGTAGTTGCAGAGATGGGTAGATCTAGGTGATGTAGATGCAGAGATGGGTTGATCTAGGTGATGCAGATGCAGGGATGGGTTGATCTAGGTGATGTAGATGCAGAGATGGGTTGATCTAGGTGATGTAGTTGCAGAGATGGGTAGATCTAGGTGATGCAGATGCAGAGATGGGTAGATCTAGGTGATGCAGATGCAGGGATGGGTAGATCTAGGTGATGTAGTTGCAGAGATGGGTTGATCTAGGTGATGTAGATGCAGAGATGGGTAGATCTAGGTGATGTAGATGCAGAGATGGGTAGATCTAGGTGATGTAAATGCAGAGATGGGTTGATCTAGGTGATGTAGTTGCAGAGATGGGTAGATCTAGGTGATGTAGTTGCAGAGATGGGTTGATCTAGGTGATGTAGATGCAGAGATGGGTAGATCTAGGTGATGTAGATGCAGAGATGGGTAGATCTAGGTGATGTAGATGCAGAGATGGGTAGATCTAGGTGATGTAGATGCAGAGATCCAAACGAGATATTTGCTGGTTACTAAAGTGTTGAAGGTCTTGGGGAGAAGAGTTTCAGTGAATTTTTAGTGATTCCCTACATATAAAATATTATAAACCCACTGACTCCTGAATATTTTCAAACAACTGGAATTTAAAGCCACAGAATGAGATGCCATTTCTGGCCACTACCTTGAAATAATGCAGCCAAACAGTTTATGTTTGCACATAACATGAAAAAATTCCCATCCAATTTGAAGTAACCTTTTCAATATTTCATTTCGAGCATCCACACAATGCAAAATTTCCAGATTGACTTACAGTGTTTTCCTCCGCTCTCTTTTTTCCTTTTTGTAGTTGTCGTTCTCTTTCTTGTGTTAGAAACGTTTGCACATAAACACAGAAGTGGAAATTCTTAACAAGAAGTTCCAATTATTGGCAGGAAGCTAATTTTTCCTTCAATCTCACAAGCCAAGTTTTTAAACAAAGTATTGTTAGAATGGGATATGTCCTGCCTACTCAATTAAAAATGTTACCCTCTGTTGAAGATGAGTTCATAAGATTAAAGAAGACAGTATCTCCAAATTGTCATTACATGATAAAATTATAAAAAGGAGCTACCATGTACACCTTACCCTTTTAAGCATGACATCGCCTATGCAAGTTATGACTGAATCCTCAGATTCTTCCTGTCTGTTCATCATGCTCTCCATTAAAGAAACTAAAATAGGTAAATAAATAAATAAATAAATAAATAAATAAATAAATAACAACAACAAGAGCTAAATTCAAATTCTGGCCAGTAACCTGGAAAATATACTTTGGAACCAAACAGAACTGATACTGAAACAGCAAAGAATATAATGTTTCTATTTTGTTTAATACAATATATTAGATAAATTTCCCATTAAAATTTCTCTCTTGTTCAGAACTGAATATAATGCGCATGCCCAAGCTAGTCCATTTTAGATTTATGCACATGTAAGCTAAAATCAAAGGCTCCTATCAGCCAACTGGTGAATATAGAACGCTCTTTGAACCGGGAGTCATTTGTAAAAGTTCAAATTATAATTAAAAGCATTTTTTTTTCAAAAACGATGAAAATATGCATTAGTGTTAAATTTGTTGTGACCTTTTGATTCAGGCATAGGGATGGAACCCACACGCTTATTATATTTACTAGAAATACGTGTCTCGCAGAACCTTGCGAAGCTCGGGAGAGGGTGCACCGCGTGTCAAAACTTTGGTGGCGTCTCGATTTGCGTATGAGGCTTTTCGCCATTCTACTTCGTCTTCTTTGAAACCAAAAACGTTGGTAAAAGGTCCTTTCGATGGTTCGCGTACCGTTTACCGTCCGCCATCTTTGTTTACAATGCTCCTATATAGGCTTACATGAAGTAGTACTGCTGTCTGACATCTTCAAGCTTTGTTGCACTGTTGCCAGGCAACTGCAGGACATCTTCATATAAATATATTTTTCGCTTGAATTTGCGTGGCTTAGCTCCCAAGGAACGACAAATTTATTAACCTTGCTTCGCGAGGAATAAATGGAAATAAAATGGTAGCTGTTAAGTGGCTATTTTAATTCCACATGGGCGATAAAACAAGAGACAAAAGAAGACACAAAAACAATGAGAGCGTGAGAAAGTTTCTGGCACCCAGGGTATGAAAGATTTGAAGAGTAAACAAATTTTAAACATTATGTCACCCAGCTCTCAATGCGTACATGTATTCGTGTCATGCTAAGACATATCTTTATATTTTAAATTTTAAATCATTAGTGGAAACAAAATTTGGTTTATGCCCAAGCGTGAGAGCTGTCCGTTTACCTTAGTAAAATCTGCAGATCGGTTTGAAGTCAAAGAATCGATGATTAAACAGATTTAAAACATTTTATCATCAAGTTCTCTCTCTTATTTCAAACAATGTGTATTTGTGTCATGCTAAGATATGTTTTTAATTCCTAAAAACAAAATTTGGTTTATTTGAACTTTTACAATTGGCAGTTTAACATGTGCCATGCTTTACTGTTTTCCTAAGTCTTAAAAAATCCATCTGTACTTATGTACTGGTCAGCAGAATTACAAAGAAAAGTTTAAAGCTGAATGAGCGAGTGAGCGATCAGGTGAAATTTGGTCTCAACTCTTTACCTCGTTCATTATGCTTCATATACATGAATTAAAAATAGACGTTACTTTTGTACATGGTCGTTTTATTTGCTCATTAATTACTCATGCGCGTAGCGGCATGAGGTAAGGTTTCGGCTCCGTTTTTCTTGTTATAATTTTTATTATTATTATTTTTATTTTTTGTGTCACGAATTTGTGTCACGAATTTTTTAAAATATATCATAGAACTTACTTACGCATGCGCATGAGTATAGGCTGCTAGGAGCCTCTTGTTTTGTCTAACCAATTTTTATAGGAAGGGTAGTCATTCAAATTAAAAATATTTTTTAAGTGACTGGTTGAACACCATTTATCACACAAAAAAAGAGAACACTTTCTGTGTTTCCATAAATGTAAATAAGTGGAAATATGAAAAGAAAATAAAAAGCTGTGGAAACACTAGGCAAAGGCAAGTGGGTCCATGGCTATTAAAGGTTATTCCTGAACTTTCATAATTATAGCAACACAACATTATAGAAATGGGCGCTTTACAAATGGGCCATCTGCTGTACAAAGAAATTTGGCCAGGCATATTAATTATGTTATTTGGCATACTAGCCTGGCTGTTTGAAATGAAACAAAAAAAAGATCCCTGTAAACCACCCAAAAAGTGCAAACTCACTTACCGTGAATTTTAATCAGTTCATCCATGTTGGGAAAAAGTTGATTTATATATTGTTTAGACATGACGTTAAATTTCAACATTGGTCTGTAGAACACCTGAAATAACATACAAATAAATTTATTTCTGGCCACACAAACTTCTACAGTTAAATAATAACCTAAAAAATCTCAATAAAGTGAAAAAATAAAACTGAAAACAAAGAAGGGGTGTGTGGAATAAGGCCCTAAGTGACTTTTGATGTAACGTCAAATTCTCCCTGTGTTTCACAAGGGAATACAAGGCAATTTGAAATGAGAATCTAGCAGTTTATCAGACGTCACTTAGGGCTTTTTTTCCAGGCACCGATTTAATATGAAAAGAATGTACCATTTTGGTTACCACTCCCTTAATGAACACCGTTCAAAAAGCAGACATTGAGACATTGAGCTATTCTCTTTATACTTTTTTGTTCACCTACTTCCCATTGTAATCAACCTTCAAAGAAGGAAAGTCAGCTATGGCCATGAGACCAGACTCTCCTGGTCTTCTGGGCTGGGTTGTGTACTCATTTTCAATATTGTAATAAAGAAAAACATAATTGAGCTGCTAGAAACACAAAATAACTTCTTCTGGGATTGGTTAATAAAAACTTTAGTTCTATTCCAATGTCTATTAAATGCTCAAAATTAAGCTCCGCGGAAGCTTACAACAGGAAGTTAACATTGTAACCAGAAGTTTTGATTTTTATCTCGTGAACATATGAAGCATTGAACAAGATATTGTATACTGGGACAGATATGCAAATGAGCACTCGATCAGTCGGTCAGGTCATCACTGGGATGTAAACTCTTTTTATGACATAATTCCCCAGGGTATTATGTCATCCAGTTGTCTCGTTTCACACAATCCATATTTATGTAACACTAAGATTTTTTGCCGCTCGATAGTGGTTTTACTTACAGTATTATATTGACAATAAATTCGAGAGCAATGAAAATTGTTGGACTTGATTCAAAACAACTACAGTAGCTAAAACTGTTTGCGTATTTGACCTTGAGATCGCTTGCGTGTGTTACTAAAATCAGGCACTTCACCGTTTGAGCATTAAAAGCACACTACTTTCATAGAAGCCAGGAACATCTGACAACTTTTGGGTTGATTCCACAGCAATCAGCAACTTGGTTGTACCAGAGAAGAACTTTCATCCATGCTCAACTGATTAACGTATGCAATTTCTAGACATTGAGATACTGATATGTACTAAGGCGTATGATTCCAGAATTGGGGAAATAACTCAAACGAAATCAAGACAAATAGCTTGTTTACATGTGGGAAAAATCCGACCCATTTCGGAGAACACAGCACGGCAGAATTGAAGAATTTTGCCTAACGCCACAATGATGGCATAAATTTGATTTATGTTGGCCCAATGTCCTTCAAGATTGTAAGCTTGTGTGACACTTCGTGACACAGCCCTTTTAATAGGGGTTTCACTGTATGCTTATTTTAACATAAACACTGGTTAAATGTTGAAATTTAACGATTCAAATTACTTGTGTATAAATTATGAGTCAAGTGAACATGAAACAACATTCGGACCTTCACCTGTGCTAAGCGTTTTGCCTTATGGATGTCCTATTTGGAATGGGCAAAATATATGCACAAGCCTTATACACTGATCAGTGAATGGACAGGAAAATAAAAGAGAATTCATAAACGTTTCTATAACTATTGACTAATTTAAACGAGTATAACACAACATTTTCACACCAAATAAGTGGCGTGACTGAGTAGAAACAGTCAAAGAATTGATGGTCAACTCATGTTATTGTAACATGAGTTATCTGCACTTTTTTGCCCAAAATGTTTGTGAAGCCATTCGAGAAAGCGCCAACCTTTTAATCAATTAATCTAAACTCTTATTTCAAAAACACTTGAAACAGAAACACTTAGCCACAGGCTAAAAAAACACTTGAAACAGAATTTTCTTATGGAGAAACAAAGTGATATACTTCGGGCAGAATGACTAATGAGACAACAAACATACCCTAATCACGTTCCAACTGTAAATGGATCATAGGCAGCCCAAGCTCACGTCACAAGAAAACAAAGGCTTAATTATTAGCGGTGTGTGTTATTCAATTGTTACTCAATCACCTCAGTCATGGTTGAAAAAATCTCACCTTGCTCAATACTTTTAAATTCCTAACATGTGTTCTTTCAGTATGGATAAGCTCTAGAAGGGAAAAGAGAACCATAATATTAATAATATTCAAAACGTTTCGATAATATTAGAGTTGATTGTTTCAATCATTCCTATTAATTTATATTTTGTCAATAACTCTTTAGTGCAAGCTACAAATTATTAATAGTCATTGTTTATCACAAACCAGCTTAACAACAACATGGCACTCATAACAGGGAACGTTAACCCGTAACATTTTCCTCCCACTTGTATCCGTGAATCACTCTCTAATATTAATATCTTCAACACTTTACAGTTCTTTGTCTCACCATGAATGAATTCTTGACGCTTAATTTCTTTTGTCCTTAGCTTTTTAATAACCTACAAAAAAGATGTTATAGATTATATTTCATGAAAATGAAAGTATCAAGGTTGTATTCTCCCTCAAAAAAGATGTTTTGAAGGGATAAGAACCTGTAACTCTGTGAATAACTACTACATTCAAATAAGACCAAATGTTTTCTAATCACCTGTTGGTGGTCATGTTTACAAGTGCCTGTGCTGACTTTGAATGTTTAATAACTATAAATGAAAGCAAATAATTTGGTCTTATGGGACTGTTCCATAAGACCAAAGGGGCATGGTGTGAATAGGGTTAAAAGACAATCAAGTTATTGATGATGATTTTTTTTCACTGCAACTCTTAAAGACCTTGCTCACTATAAGTTTGATACCTTTTTATCAACAACTTGTTGCCAAGGCGGTGGTTGAGCATCAACATCCATGTCTGGATCCTAAAAAAAAGAAAATATTTCAATACAGGAAATACATATTAAAACAATAACCCATTGTATCACAATACATGTACATGTACTTTTAACTCTATCCACCTCCAGACCTCCTCCTTAATGAAATTTGGCGTCAACCATTTTTTTTAATTCTTTGATAAGATGAATAAAAGAACTAATAATACTGATAACCAATAATTAATTTCTATCATACATAAATTCACATTGTTCATTAGAAGGTCCTGAGATGGACTTGAACTTGTGCCCGCCAACTCCTATTCTCGGCACTAAACCACCCGACCACCAAGGAACACATGCTTAGTAAAGACTAAATTGTATTATTTCAAGGTAGATACGCATCAAAACACATGTCTCGGTTGAAAAATCCTTTTAGATTGATAAAGACTCCAAATGCGAAACATCTTTAAGCTTATTGTTGTTTATACTTGTTAACAACAAATTAGTTATTGTTATTGCCGGATTTCTGTTGTTCTTGTTGCGAAACGCATTCGTAACAAAGCATTATGTCACTAAGTTTACAGCTGATGGAAGGAGTGAGTGAATTAGCCAATGTTACCGAAAACCTGTTCATTACGTGTGCGCATATTCACGGGTTAAAAACCAGACAATTATGCATCTCTCAAAAGTCCTGAAGAGATATTAGGCCTAAGAATGATATTTTTTGAGTTTGTTTCTATCAAGAAATGGATGTTTATGAGGCAAAAAGCTCAATTTATTTCATACAATAGACCATTTTAAAGTTTTCTTATAAGTGTCCTGGCCTTTGAGTGAAAGCGAGGTTGAAGTTGACCTTGTTTTGATACAGACCTTGGAGCTTTTCAGATGTAAACTTAGCTAGTTAGCATGAGAAAATCATTAGTAACATATGAAAGGCAGAAAGGTTTGTATCAAAGCAAAGTCACCTCCAGCCTCGCTTCCACTCAAAGGCAAGGTCGCCAAGCACACAACTGTAAAATGGACTATTAAAAGGACTTTTAATCATTTAGCATTCAAAATTAACATTCATTAAATATCTGTTTATAAACTTTATGTACATGAAATAACTTGTCAGGCCTGAAATGTTTTCCAAGACTTTTGAGAAATGCATCCAGGTCCTGAAGAGTTCCAGTCTTGGAAAAAAATTCTTATTCTCTGTTTACAAGGCAAAAGAAAGGATATGAATCTGAACTTACCGGTTCTTCTTCTGGTGGCAAATAAGAAGGAGATCGTGAGTGCACACGTCTCCCTGGGAGTAAAAAGAACTTGTTAGACATCACAAACACAAACACAAACACATGATGATGACAGTTACTGTTGCCTTAGTGCCGTTATTCTTCCCATTTAAAATATATCTATTTATCATTATCACCTAAAGGATTGCCTACCTGGAGTTAAATTTATCAAAAAGCAAACTTGTTTTATTGATTACAGTGTTACAGCTGTATTTAATTTAGCTCTCGGCAATTTAGGATTTAATAATTATTTACTTAATTTAGAAAAGGAAACAACTAAATGCTTGTCTGTCAGTAAATAATTATAATTATACTGACAGCTAGTGTATGGCAAAAACTACAATACTTTCAAAACTAAGTTTATAAAAGTTTCATTATTAACAAAATTCAAATGAATTCAACCTTAGGATCTATCCATATGTATGGAGTACATATGTAACTACTAATAATTAGTTTGCCAGAAAAATACATTCATTCCACAGATAGAACTCTTTTATTTGATGTTGGTTTTGAAATAAACAGCATCTTTTATTTCCTTTTTTCAGATCTCACATCTTCAGCTTCAAAAAAGAAACTTACCTTGGAATTTTATGTGGTTACATTTAAAAGCAACACACAACAGTAATCATAACACCAGTACTGCTACATGTAGGAAAATTCAATCAAAATAATCAACAATTCCAAGAACATGTGACAAACGATAAAATGAATGTGAAATGACTGCATGATGCAATGAGTGGCTGATAAAGATTACAATGTAACTGCAACTCCAAGTGAAATCTCGCAGTAACTACATCTAACAACCAGACATTCATATCAGCCTCACTGACACCAAAAAGATAAGCATAGCTTTCGTCCAATTAAACAAATCCAGATGAAGTCTTAAGAATAATTATAAAATAATGCATTTAAAAATTACAAGCTTGTATAGATTTTTTACATTTAGAAATCACTTCTTGTTAGAAACCATTGTTATAATCATGTTTATCATTAACTGCATAATTAACACTGGCTCTAGGTCAATTACATATTGGAAACAAAACTAAGCAAAATCAGAAACTTTAATTTTTAACTGTTCACAAGGAACATCAGATTACGTCAGGCTGGAGAATTGCTCGAAATCAGCATAATGTTTCTCAAATGCCAACATTCTTTGTTCTGGAAACCACAAACTAGTCACTGCAGATAAACTGTCTGCAAACAAACGATTCTTGACAGCCAACAATGATGCTGAGAAAATTAATTTCACTCGTGAATGTAATTTAAGGAGTAAAAGGAAGATGATTTCTCAGTAAAAGACAGTCACAATATTATACATTTTAAATTCAAAATGTTAAGGGTTGCTCTAAATAAGCTGTTTTGTAACTAATGAAATAGAAACGTCTTTGAAAATGTCAACAGAAAGGAATTAAAAAGAGCATTTTACAAAGAAACATAGTTACTTGTGGGAAAGCATAGCAAGGTTAACATTGCAGCTGTTTGTATTGGGTTTAACTGTAAGGTTAGTGTTGCTCAGGGGTCATTTGTTAAATTAATGATTATTGTTGCCACAGTAATTACTGTCATCACATGATAAAGAATGTTTACATAATGATTTCAAGATGATAATCTGTGAACATGGATGGACATGAAAGACAAACTGACAAGGAAGAAATAAACATTAACAAGTAAAGTGATAAACACAAGGATAATGCAAAAGACACATCCAACTTTAACTCTATGTTAATAGTTACCCTGGAAAATAAATTGTTTTTGTTTCAGTCCAAGCTTTTAGCCAGCAGGGTGTCCAGGCGTCCTGTGGACGCCCACCTTTTGAAGAAATTCATGAAAATTGCACCTAATCCTTTAAACATTTATGATGGAAAATATCTTCTGGACGGCCACTTTTCAATTTCTGGCTAAAAGCCTGTTTCAGTCACTTGGAAAAAAAACTACATGAGAAACAAAAAATAGAACTTTATTCTTTGTTCAGCTCACTCACTGGGTTTGACAGACAAACAAGAAAAAAAAAACATTCATACATATATGTGCCTTTGGGAGTTTCCCCGCTTTAGATAATTATATGGTACATAGCATTGTCACCCAAGCATGGAATGCAAGGAATACATATGTTGTATATCAAACTACAAATGTAACAACAAATCACAATTCAATTCCTTGAACAAGTATTTCAACATTTAACTTACATGTACCACCACCTATTTCTCAAGCTTTTGTATAAATTAAAGTAATATCCCCCAAATCTCACAGGGTGAAAGGGGGGCTTAATCAGGGTGTCAAGCAGGTTGTTGGAGCAAGAAAATATAGGACAGTTTAGAATGAAAAATATTGTAGAACTTAATTATGCACATTATTAAGAGATATGTATTTGAAATTAGTGATTCATTCAGAAGATATGTTTTCTTTTATTTGAAATTCAATTCAGTAAACCATCCTGACTTTTCTCACTCAGAACAGTATTGAGCTCTTATTATGTATTATTATTTGAGATTGTCTTTATACAATTGGAAACAATTCTAGCTTGGTTTGTACAGGATGCTTTATTTGGAAAAACAAACAAAGGTATGACTTACCATCTTCAGAAACAGGGTCCATTACTGGGGAATCTATACCTCTAAAAAACAAGGCAACATGTTCCTACTTAGTTTTGAAATGTCATTTAGGGCTGATTTACACGGTACAACTTTGTTGCATGCTACACGCTTACTGCATGCTTACGACATGACTTGAGTTGATTTACACGGAGTAAT